>OX465274.1:147383563-147983563 GCA_949987645.1 Tachina grossa | reverse complement strand
GATAAATGACACTTACGGCCTGTCCCACGATGTCACCAGAAATCTTTCGATCGAATACTTATATTGAAAACAGCAACAAATTTTGTAATGTTATTGTTGTTTGAAATACAAGTTGTCGATCTAACGATTTCTGGTGACATGGTGGGACAGGCCGTTAATTGAGAAGCCAATTATTTATTGGGCCTTAGAAGAACACATGGGATTATTTTAAAAACTTAAGGATTTGTAGCATAGTTTCAAGGGCTAGTTAATATTGTTTACAGATAAAATTTTTCGTACATGTTGCTGAACATTTTCCACAAATTGAGACAGAGTTCTAGGCCTAATTATGAAATTTTATATCAAATTTTCGACAACTTAAGAAATCCACTTATGCATCGCCATTCCGCTCGCTAAAAATTTTGCACGCGCATGTCAAAAAAAAATATGTACGTCCTATATCTTTAGGAAATTTTAATTTATTTTTTTAATTAATTATAATTTTATTCTAAAACAAGTAAGAGTGCTATATTCGGCTGTGCCGAATCTTATATACCCTTTACCAAAGTGCGTTTATGTAGTATAGAGATACATACATAAGCACATAGTTACTTTTATGTACAAAGAAGAAAATAATAATTTTCAAACCCTAGAATCATAATTTTAGATTTTTCTGATTACTTATACCAATTTAGTAATTCTTAAAAAAAATATAGAAGTGTGTTAAGTGCAAAAAAGGAAATTAAAAAAAATGTTTTATTTAGTTACTTTAATGCCCAGAAAACAAATCATAGTTTCCAGCTCTGGAGCTGTGGTTTTTATTTTTATAATTTTCTATACCAAACTTTTCTTTCCAAAACGTAAAATATATATAATTTATAAAGGAAAAGATGAAAATTAATTAGACTTAGTTACTTTTATATATCAAAAAATGTAAGTGTCCCAACCGTGAACTCATCCTTTTTGATCTTTCTGATTTCTCTTTCTTTTAAGAATTTAAGAAATGTTTAATTTATAGAAAAAAAAAGAAATATTTGTTTTAGTAACTTACTTTTGAACACAAAAAGTTACGAGTTTTCCAACCCTGGAATCGTCTTTTTAATTTTTTTTATTGTTTTTTTTTTATTTGAAATACACATTTTATTCTACTCAATCATCATAAAATAAGTTTATTTAATAAAAATATATAAAAACTAGTTTTCGGTAGTTAATTTTTTATATCACAAAGAGTGTAAGTTTCCCAACCCTGGAAACCTCCTTTTTGATTTGTTTTTGATTTCTTACACCATCTTTTTTTAAGAATATAAGATATGTTTAATTTATAGCAAAAAAGAAAAAATTTGTTTTAGTAAGTTACTTTTGTATAAAAAAAATAAGGTTTTCCAACCCTGGAAACGTCGTTTTAATTTTTTTAATTTTTGTTATTTTGAAATACCAAATTCATTCGTACTGAAGTATAAAATAAGTTTATTTTATAAAAAAAAATAAAAATTAGTTTTCGGTAGCAAATTTTTTATATCACAAAAAGTGTGGGTTTTCCAACCCTGAAATCAAACTGTTTGATTTCTTATAGTAATCTCTTTCTTTTAAGAATATAAGATATCTTTAATTTACAGAGAAAAAGGGAAAATTTGCTTTAGTAAGTTACTTTTCTATAAAAAAAAGAAAAGGTTTTCCAAACCTGGAAACGTGTTTTAAACTTTTTTAAATTGAAATACTAATTTTATTCGTACTGAAGTATAAAATAATTTTATTTATTTAAAAAAAATTAATATTAGTTTTCGGTAGTTAATTTTTTATATCACAAAAACAGTAAGTTTCCCAACCCTGGAATCATCCTTTTTAATTTTTCTGATTTCTTACACCAATCTATTTCTTTTAAGAATATAAGATATCTTTAATTTATAGAGAAAAACGAAAAATTTGTTACAAAAGTAACTTATTTTGTATAAAAAAAGTTAAAGTTAACCAACCCTGGAAACGTCTTTTTAATTTTTTGAAGGTTAATTTTTAATTTGAAATACCAATTTTATTCGTACTAAAGTATAAAATAAGTTCATTTAATAAAAAAAAAATAAAAATTAGTTTTCGGTAGTTAATTTTTTATATCACAAAAAGTTTCAGTTTCCCAACCCTGGAATCATCCTTTTTGATTTTTCTGATTTCTTACATCAATATTTTTCTTTTAAGAATATAATATATGTTTAATTTATAAGGAAAAGGAAAAATTTGTTTTATTAAGTTACTTTTGTATAAGAAAAAAAGTTAAAGTTTTCCAGCGCTGGAAACATCTTATTAATTTTTTGAAGTTTAATTTTTTATTTGAAATACCAATTTTACTCGTGGTGAAGTAAAACATAAGTTTATTTAATAAAAATAATTAAAAAATTAGTTTACGGTAGTTAATTGTATATATCACAAAAATCGTAGGTTTTCCAACCCTGGAATCATCCTTTTTGTTTTTCTGATTTCTTACATCAATCTCCTTCTTTTAAGAACATTAGATATGTTTAGTTTATAGAAAAAAAGGAAAAATTTGTTTTAGTAAGTTACTTTTGCATAACAAAAAAAGTTAAGGTTTTCCAACCCTGGAAACATCTTTTTAATTTTTTTAATTTCTTTTTAATTTTTTTAGTTAGAAATACCAATTTTATTCATACTGAAGTATAAAATAAGTTTATTTAATAAGAAATTATTAAAAACTAGTTTTCGGTAGTTATTTTGTATGGCAAAATGAAGTTTAAGTCTCCCAGCTCTGAAACCGTCTGCTCGATTTTGCTGATTTTCAATACTAATCTTATTTCGACTATTTCTGACCCACCAGTCCAAGAACGAAGTCTCTAGCTTTTCTGGGAGCTTCGGAAAACCGATTTCACGTACAGCCAGACGGACAGACGGACAGGCGGAAAGGCGGACATCGCTTATTCGTCTTCCCTATGCATAAGGATCCAGAATATATATGCTTTGTGGCTCGCTTATTAATATTCTGTAAATTACAAACGGAATGACAAACCTATATATACCCTTATTATAACCAAGTTTTTGGCATAGTACCATGAGGTCAACCATGTCCTAGTAACCACGAAAATCATAGTCTTCTGCAATTTTTCTCAAAAAAGTTCACGCCCCAATTAGTTTTTCTAAACACTTAAAGCACGGACTTGAACTAACAAAAATATTATTTTACATAATCTAAAATTATTTCGAGGCCCTCTTAATGCAATATTGAATATTTATAATTTTATACGGTGTTTTTTATTTATTTTTTGTTTTAAATAAAAATATTATAAATTTTTCTTAATCAAAAAGAAAAAAAATCCATCGCAGTTGGTGTGTGAACTTTTTTGACCTTAGCGTTATAGTTTTTTATGCTCTATCGGACTGTGCTATGCCAACTTTGATATTTTAAAAAAATTTTAAAAATTAAATTAATTTAATTAATAATAATTAATGTACATACGAGTATATGTATGTATTCATATGGTTGTGTATCACCATATGGAACAAAAAGCTCCTGTTAAGTGTATTTGATGAACACGTTTTTCGCATTTGTATTGCACACAGGCTTCAACTTTTATGCAAACACTCACACACATAAATATATACATATTGCTCCTTTATTGCAACATAGTTATATATCCAAAAAATGCTTCTTTGGAGTTAATAATGCAGAGAAATTTGTTATGTCATATGTACGGCCTGTCCCACGATGTCATTAGAAATCGTTCGATCGACAACTTGTATTGCAAAGAACAATAACATTAGAAAATTTGTTGTTGTTTTCAATATAAGTTGTCGATCGAACGATTTCTGGTGACATCGTGGGAAAGGCCGTTAACCTTGTGTAAAAAATTTATGCACTTATCTCTTGAGAAAAGAAAATATTATAATATTTGTATACATATAAATTGAAAATTTTAAATTTTCTTCAAAACTAGCTTTTTTGAGTTATCCCTATCTTGCAATAAAGGAGTGACATGTGTGTAGAAAAGTATAAAAGAGCAACAACAAAATTAATTATCTACATACAGGGTGGGCCAAAAGAAACCAAGGGGTGTAAAAGTTTAATAACTTTTTTGTTTATTAACTTTTTTTTATTTTTTCTTTTAGATTATATAATATACAAAATGGAAATTTTTTTACACTAAGTATGAAAAATGATGTGTCTTAAATGACTACCGTTTTCAGCTTCGCACTGATGGGCTCTTTTTAGAGCATTTTCCATAACATCTTTCAAAACTTGTGGCTGTAGCGTTCGAATTTCTGCAACAATGTTTGCCTTGATTTCAAGGATTGTCTCTGGCTTGTTCACATACACTCGCTCCTTCAAAAAACCCCAAAGAAAATAGTCGGGTGCTGTCAAATCTGGCGATCGCGCTGGCCAAATAATTTCCGAACTTCGAGAAATTATTCGCTCTCCAAAAATTTGACTTAAAAGTGCCATTGTGTCTCGGGCAGTATGGGCAGTGGCTCCGTCCTGCTGAAACCACATACCAGGTCTGTAAAAAGAGCAGGACGTAAAAAATTTTCTATCATAAACCGATACCGCTCTCCATTTACGGTTACAGCACTTCCATCTTCATTCTCGAAGAATTATGGCCCAATGACATTTTCAGATGTGATCCCACACCATACTGTACACCTGATGGGGTGCACTTGGCGTTGATGAATGGCTCTTGGATTTTGAGAACCCCAGAACCCCAGAAATTCTGACGTTAAAATGTTGACGATATGCTCCTTGCGTTAAAATAATTGATCTCTGGTTTAAATAATAAAATTCTATTGTTCTGGTTCTCTGTTCAGTTGTGAACCTCTCCATTATAAATTCTCCAAGTTTTGTCTATATAATCTGAAAGAAAAAATAAAAAAAAATTAATAAACAAAAAAGTTATTAAACTTTTACACCCCTTGGTTTCTTTTGGCCCACCCTGTACAAGGAAAGTGTGGTCTAAAAGTTACTGTGAAGGAAATGTCGATGGTGAACATTTACTGAGTCGCGTTTGACTTTGTCACCAGTACTGCTCTACAATTATTCCCCATACAATACTTTATGCTATAGATATTTAGCATGTGCTTGTCATTGAAAATCTACTAGTAACACTAAACAATTGACTACGTACTGACTGGACATTTACTGGTACATTTCTATACCTTAGGTACATACAAATTTATTTATATTGACAAGTTGTTGTAAAATCCACCAGAAATACACCACATCTGTTTTCTCTTTTTCTTTTATAATGACGAATAAAAGAGAAATTGTAGACAATGTAACTACTACTAGAATTTTAGTGTTGGCATAGAGACACTTGGCCCCAGTCTGACTGCAGGGTAAGGTAGTACACACATTTCATTTTATACAAGTTGACTTGAATAATTGCAATTTTTTCAGGAATGGTGACACAATTGAGTCGATGATAATAAATATATTGTACACGTGGGTTAAAGTGAAAAATTTATTAATTTTTTTTTTTGTATAAAACCAAGAAGGGGGATATGGGGGGGGGGGAATGAACTAAAATTAGAAAAGTATTTAAAAATGATATCATTAGTGTTGGAATAGTAATGATTTTGTGCATGACTGGCAAATACCAATAGATGATGAAATATGAACACAAATTTTTTACAAACAATTTAAAGAATTCAATCCTGTCATCGCACTGACAGGATTTTTGGTAAAAATTAAAAATACTTAATAATGAAAATAGCAATTATTTGTATGCCGCCCTAATTCGATGATTGTATAGTCTTGTCTATGGACGAAAAAAAATTGTAATTGTGATTATTTAAAACAATTATTATTTATTGCTTATGTTAGAAGGTTCGGGTATTTGCTTTATAATTTTGTTCCAAACATTATATCCAACACATAATTTTTCCTATGTTTTTCAAACTATTGCATAATAGGCCATTTACACCAGCACAAAAGCTAGAAGATTTTAATTAAAATCTTTATGAAAATCTATACCGTTTAGACCTCCTTTTTTGACATTTAAATAGATTGTTTATCCAAAACAATCTATTTAACTAAAAACATTTCCAAAGCTACAATCAAATAACTGCAATGTACCTAAGTCACACACCTTTTTCAGCAGACCGTACACAGAAAGAAAAAAGCCGTACTAAATTCAAGTTTTTTCTACTAACTGTTAGTACGAATCGTACTTAAAAATTTGAGTACGAATAGCACTAACATTTACTATGAAGTGCTTAAGTGCTTAAATTATTAAATTATTTAAGTGCTTAAATTATGTAAAAAAATATGAATCAAGTATAAGGTTCTTTAATTGAGTAAAAAAAAACTTATTTAAAGTACGGCTGTGTACTTACTTTATACACATATGAAAAGAAAAATAAAAATACTTTTGAACAAAAAAATTTCAAGTTCATTAGTGTGCTTGTGATTGAAATTCAATATAATGAGAAAATCAATATATTAAAATAAAAATTATTATATATTATTTGTACTCCTAACGTAAAATGTTTTATTTAAAAGTGACTAGGCGCGGTTGATTTTTAATACTCGTGTGAAAAAGTTTGTTTTTAATAATATAAAAGTGAAAAAAATAAAACTATGTATAATAAATAAATAAATAAAACAAAAAGTGAAAGCAAAGGAAAACTACTAAAGGTTCTGAGGGGCTTAGATTGCGGAGCTTTTTCTCCATATTTAAGGCGTAAGTAAAAATATGAGTTTTCTTTATCGATTCTGCGTGTTGTATTTAACAAGTGCCGTTGCACACACGGCAATTTAAGTTGAGCAACTTTTTAGTTCATCGGCGAGAGAGGAAAATATGATACTTCACATCTTCATTATCTTCTCTTTCATCTTCCATAAGCCCAAAACTTGCTCAACTGAAATTTTCATCTGTGAACCCAATTGCTTCTGCTTCAGTCTTTGCAAATAATAAAAAAAAAAACAAAATACACACTTTGCTAACATTATGAAAATGTAAGTAAAAGATGTATATATAGAAGTATATTTTAATCTGTAGTTTTTTTATATTTTATAAATATAAAAACATACATATTAAGTAAAAAAAATAGTAGTAGGTACGAAAACTTTTTGCATACGCATGCCTCATAATTTCTCATTGATAACTATTTTTTTTTTTTGCTCAACTCGCTGTTAGACCGGACTCAGAAATATGTTATCGCTCTAGGTGACCAAGAACCCCTAGCTTCTTAATGACATAGTTTCCCTTAGAGCACTAATGGGATTGCACTTTTGGAGCGATGACGATTATAAATGTAATCAATCAATAATTTTGGTCTCATTTAGCATTATTCCATAATAATTTTCTGCCGAAACATGTAACAGAGAGAATTTGGTGAAAACCTTTTCAAGTGGAATAAACTAATTAAATATAAAAAATATTAATATGGACAGTAAAAAGTTAATTAAAAAATATACACGTTTTATTTAAGCTTTAGGTCCTTTTTGTATAGTTGATAACAATATTTATTATTTTATCGATAGCTTCTACACAACGTTACAACGAAATATCGATAAAATAATAAATATTGTTATCAACTATTTACAAAATGGACCTAAAGCTTAAATAAAAGTATATAATTATATAAAACCATATAAACTAAAAGGTCGAATAAATTATTATAATGTTAATTAAAAAATAAATTAAATTTTTTTATTCAATAAATCAAGTTAGGATTTCTTAAAACAGGTGCATTTAGAGATTAATTCAATCTAATTTTTTCTTAAATGAATCTCGTTTTTGGATTATTTCAAGTGCGGATTCGGCACTAAGTCAACCCCATTTTTAGAGTAATTCAATCTGTGATTTTCCTTAATCAATCTCGTTTTAGGATTATTTCAAGTAAGGATTCGCGATTAAATACACTAGAAAATTCTTGAATTAAGCGCATTTTGAATTTAATTCAATCTCAGGTTTTCTGAAATCAATCCCGTTTTGGGTTTATTTCAAGTACGGATGCAGGATTAGATATGGATAAAATTAAGTATTTAGCACTTGAATTATCCGTACTTGAATCAAGCCTTCTGTATTTGATTTAAGTTAATCCGTACTTACCGTACTTATGACACCGCTTTGGATTGATTTAAGTACGGATGGATTGATTTTTATTTTGAGTGTAGCTAATTCACTCATCTTTTTTATAAATATGTCTTACAGGGTGTTAAAAAATAAATAAAACTATTAGATTTTCATTACATTTCCTACAAATCTACTGACAAAATAGATTTTGTTTTGTATGGAAAATCTAGTCAAAAGCAGCAAGATTTAGCTAGAAATCTCGTAAGTATTAGATTTCGAGGTAATGTAAATGGCCTATAATACTTTAATTTAATTTTTATGTTTTAAAAACATGGCAATAATATTTTTATTTTTCATCATCAAAGTCAACAACCATTTTTGAAGAAAATAATTCAGATAATTCAAAATCAAGAACTCAAAAGTATTTTCAAACAAAAACGTTCTATATCTTCTTAATGTATTAAGCCTGGTACTCTGTGAAAAAGTTTCAGCACCATTGATTATTTCGCGTGAAAAATTTGACATGTACTAAATGTAGCCCAACTCGCGGTTTTTTTTTCTATAAATTTCTCGCTTTTATTGCTTGAAAGTATGCAACATTGTTAAAATTCCGTGCGAAAAAAGCACTGCTCATGTTGTTTCGCAGCTAAACTAAAATGATGCCAGACTAATTTTGCATGGAAAGACATGATTTTACGTGTTTTTCACAACAAGAACAGAGTACTATTTTTGCGAATTTATTTCGCAAATATTTCATACCAAATACTTTTATATGTAGTTTGACAGCATTTCGCACGAAATTGTGAACAGAGTACCAGGCTTTAGGGCTTACATTTTCCACCACGTTGCTTTACGATTACGTTATAATATGTTTTTCATGCTGTCTGTAACAAGAAGGTACTGTATACAGTGAAGGTTTCAGCAATAAGAGTTTATAAAGTTTAAAATTTAATATGTATAAGATAATGTCGAAAGTGAGTATATTTTTTTTGTGTATAAAAAATTTTTTGGTCAATTAGTGTATTAGTGTCGTTTTTTTTATTTGGACTTGTAAAAAAATACAGCTGATGGTAGGTAGTAATAACATCATCACAGTTCTCTAGGACACTCAATTATCTTCCGAACTTGAAATATTTAAAAAAAAAATTCTATGGAACTAAAACGAAATATTTGCTGTACAGGAAAGAAATCGAGAATAAAAATAAAAATTTTTATTGCCTGCTTAAGCCAAATTAAAAGTTCTAAAAAAGATTATTTAAAAATTGTCAGGCGTGAGAATGCGTGAGAATGAGTGAAAAACTATTTTTTTGCATAAATACACTTTACTTTTCTTTACTTATATAGTAAAGAAAATAATATAAAAAGAATTTTTCGATCGTTTTGGTTCGCTGTTACTTTAGCAAGTGTTTTGTGTATGATTTCAAATAATGATTGAATGTTTGAGTGTGTATAGTAAAGGTTTTCATAATAAAAATTTATAGTTATTGCAAATTAAAAAAATTTAAAGCAATGTCGAAAGTAAGTGCATTATTTATGTTGCTCAAAAATTATTCCAAAAAAATCATTTCAATCGGTCCGGCCGCTTCGCTGCATTAATTATGAACAAAAAATGGACAAAATTTCCCAGAGTGCATTTCTTTACTCCAAATAATAGAATACAATGAACCCTTTCATAACGGACACCTCCCATAACCGGACCCCTCTAATAACCGAACAAGTTTTGTGGATCCAAAAAACACCTCCAATAACCGGACAAAAATACCAAGACGGTGAGTGTCCGGTTATAAAAGGTTTCACTGCATAGTAATCTTTCCTTAAATTGTTCACATATCCAATGCGACAAGTCGGTATCAAAATAAATTGTATGCAGCTGTATTAGTTATGCAGTCACCTATTTATGGCAGCTTAAAGGTAACGATGTCAAAAACAAACGATACATACGTACTAAAGGGTTGCATTTGTATACTCGTTTGTATAGACAAAACAAATATACCATGGCATGTACCATATAATTGTAGTGTGAGCGACAGAACTAGTATAAGAGTTAGTCCCTATTTACACTATGCAAGTCTTATTGCTAAGCTGATTAGTTTATTAGGAGAGAGAGACGGGGGGAAAAGAAACGTTGCTGTTCCCCTTGTCTCTCTCTCCCTAAAACTAATCAGCTTAGCAATAAGACTTGCACAGTGTGATTTGGGACTTATTGTGTGTGCGTGCTTTTCCAAATTAAAATACAATTGAAAACAAATAACAATTGCTTATTGTATTGCTGCTGAGCAACTGTTTGATCTGTTTTTGCTCAAAAAATACATATTGTAATACAAATATATGAAAAAACCACTATTGAAACAAATACATGATGTGCAGATGTATGTGCGGACGTTAGTTATGTTATTTTGTGGCGCAGCCAAAGTATAGAGAGAGAAAGAGACAATTTTGCTCTGAGAGTAATTACAAATGCATGTGTTTCATGTGCATGTATCATTTACTTACATATGTATGTGCAATTTTGCTTTCATTCATTCATTCATCAGCCAATTATATTTTTTCTCAACACATCATAAGGCATTTATGGTAAAAGCAGTTTTATGTATCTTATTTGCCTTAGAAAAACAAAAACAAAATAAATGTGTTGTTTTCATTTGCTCATTGCCCAACCATACAATAATTGCTTAAAAATCAACATTTACAACTAGTAACAGAAAACGATAAATAACATATTTGTTCATACCAGAACCAAAAAACACGCAAAACTAGTGCAAACAGATGTATCTGTGCAATGCTATAATACGTACACAAATTCATAGTTTAAACTAATAATACCACACTGTGTTTTTGTAGTGCAGTTTCATTTACGACATATAAAAATATAAATTCAATTTGTTCATCAAATAATAATATTAATGCATGGAACATAATGTAGTCATGCAGAAACATGTAAGATACTCGTAAGTTCAGGAATAGCTAAAGCGGGTGTGTTTTATAGCCAACTCGAGTAAATTTTTAAAATATATTGCAACTACTTTTCCATAAACTATTTTCATTGGAGTATGTTGATACATATTTTGTCAAAAGTAAAGCCCAGCAAAAACTTCAGGAATTGTAATAATGGATGCAAATTTTTCAATTGCTTACAATGTAATGTGTTCTACTTACTTATTTCATTATTTTTAAAGACGTAAAAAGTAGTTATTGATAACACTGAACAGCAGTGAAAAATCTGCAGGGTCCCGATAGTATAGATTCGATAGTGCTATCAAAGGGTAGTAAGAATGACTTATCTTTTATCTCACTTATTTTTAATAAAAATATTTTAATTTTGTTGTACATTGAATATATAGGTTTTTACTCTCAGATTAAAACTTCTTCCATTCAAATTAAATTTTTTACAAATCAAAGCCAATTTTTTTCAAAGCAACTTCAATTTTATTCAAAATAAATTAAATTATTTTCAACTCATATTAATTTTTTTCATTTCAGATTAATTTTTTTTCTTTTAGAATTAAATTATTTTTTTTCAAATTCAATTTTTTCCACTTCAAATTAATTTTTCCACGAATTCAATGCAGAAAGATTTAAAAACTTGTTTTTTTTCTTTTATTCATGATTCCTTTTCTATTATTGTGTTATTTATAGTGCTGGAAAATATTTTCCAGTACAATAATTTAAACGCCGGTTAACCCTTTCACTCACAAAACTGGTACGCAATGTTTCCGTTATTGCAGCTATGAACATACGTGGCACACATTTCCTTGAAGAATTATTCGATAAATTAGCTGAATCCAACATCACAGGTGCTTGGCTGATCCTTGACAATGCAAAGATACACAAAACGCAAGTGGTTAAAGGTAAAATTGCTGAGTCCGGTCACATTTTAGTTCTTCTTTCTCCATACTCCCCTATTCTAAGCCCAATTGAAAAAGTTTTCTCAAAAACTAAGCTCTGTGCTCGTAATATCATAGCTGATCATAGATTAACATGGACTTGGTCAACATAATTAACCGATCAGTAGAACCGGTAACACCTTCAGATTGCAACAATTATTATGTTGATATGACTATGAATTTGTCATTAGCTGCAACTGGAGAACCGCTACATTGAAAATTTGATATAGCAAGTAATTGAAGCTTATTTTAAATTTAATTTTGTATAAATAAAAATAATTTTTTAAGTATTTTGAGTTTAATTAAAAAAATTAATTTAAGTTAAAAAAATTTAATGTAAAATGAAAAAAAATTAATTTGAAATGAAAAATATTCAATACGATTTGTAAAAAGTTTAATTTGTGTTGAAAATAATTTAATTTATTTCGAATAAAATTGAAATTACTTTGAAAAAAATTGAGTTTGATTTGAAAAAGTTTGAATTTGAATCGAAAAAGCGTTAATTTGAGAATAAAAACCTATATCAATAATTAAACTAACTTTAGATAGTCTTGAATCGATACATCGCACTATGGTCCCAATACCAAATTTAGCGCCAAAAAATTAGTTTTTTTATATGATACAAAAGTGAAAATTTTGAATGGATTCTTAATGACAAGCCCACGCCGTGCGGAACGGTATAATTTTTTTTTTGTATATTTCCAATATTATCAGCCGTGTCACAGATTCCGTTCGGAATGGTTTTGATTCCGTATTAACCATTCCGTTCAAATTTCATTTTGGTGCTTCAGATTCTCATCGTTTTCATCAATCCGAAAAAAATGCTTATGCCCATTTCTTGACTTAATAATCAAACTGTAATTATTTTTAAGTTCTAATTAAATACGAAATTGTGTTTTTGAGTGCATAATTAAATAATAATTAAATGCCCAACCTTGTGTAATTAAGTAGTATTTAAGTTTCATGAGCGCGCACCATATGTTTTTATGCGTGTATGTGTTTATTGCAAACATACACATGAACATCATGTGGTTGGGTTGAAAACATCATGTGGTCGTGTTAGGACGAATTTCGTTTAATTTGCATAAATAGATAACAAAACAATTCATAGTTTCATATCATGGTATAAATAAATAGAAAAATGCATTCTGATGCTCCTTTGGTTTCATAAAACGTGTTTTTATGCAATTTTAATTTTCTGCATTTTGATAACCTAACTTTTTTGTTTATGTTAAACAGCTGTTCTTTGGATAGCTTTCCATAAATTTGGAAATTTTTGAGTGCTGCCGTACTTTCAATGCAATTTAATAATAACTTTAATTAACCACTGAAAATATGAAATCGTATTTAATTACAATTTAATTTTAAATAAAAATTAGCTAATTACGTACTTAATTTTTAAGTTAAAAACTAGGAGTTAATCTTACAAGTGTGGCAGCATAATTTTGTAGTAAATGATAATGTGGCATATGTTTAGGCGTTTTAAATTTTTTTTGTATGCATATTTTAATTCTGCCTTGTATTTTTTTGTTTTGTGTGCTGCCAATATGAAGATTCTGATAAAGTACATACAAAAATGGTATTGCAATACCAAAGAAACCAATTCCGTACATTTTGTTCTGATGATTTTATTTTTGTAATGACTTGAGAAATTTGCATAATAAATAAATAAAAACTAAATAATTGTAATTCAGCTTTGAATAAATAAATGAAAAATAGTATTCTTAATTGAAAAAAAATTGTTTAAAATGTTTTTTTTTACTTTAACATGCAGAAAATGTTAATTCCGTCCATGAAATTAAAAATGATTTCACCAAAATACGGATTGAATTCCGTTTCCGAATGGAATTGAGCTCTGTGACATGGCTGTATAACTGCAGTATTGTTTTAAACAGAAGAAATTGCTTAATTTTGTTTTTAATAACCCCCCGTCTAGACTGGCAATATATTCATTAACATATATTGCAGCAAATGTCAAAATATTGCTATCGCCAATGGAGACAGCTGATTGCCGGTGCTTGCAATAGTTGCGGCAATAATTGTCAATAGTTTTTCGTTGACAATTATTGCGAACATGAAACGTCAAACTCGGCGTTAATTTATGTTTGACTTTTCTTTATTGCGTTTGGCATATTAGTGAAATTGAGAAAATATACATATGTATGTACATATGTATATTAAAAAAGGAAAATAGTCTTTTAAAAACGTTCGTAGTGAAATAATTTGTATTGTTATAAGTTTTTAAAAATAAAAAATTGTTCGATTAACCAGATATTTACAAGTGAATTATATTTTTATTCTTCACCTTCCCTGTTGACTTTTTCCATATCGGACCATAACCGCTAGAACAGCTTAAGCGACATAATTTTCGAACATTATTTTTTGACCAAAATCGATTATTTGCAATCGTAAATAGTAGATTTTCGTCAAAATAACGAAGTCCGAAAAATGTGTCGCTCAAGCTATTTTAGCGGTTATGGCTCGATATTGTGGCTACGATTTCCCATAGCCTTAACATAAGTAAAGCAATAAGCAATATTGTTCCGCTATTCTGCCGGAGTTATTGCTATATTGCCAACATATTTATTGCCAATCTAGACGGGGGGTAAGAAACCAGTCAATAATTGTGGGTGGTTTGGAGAGCGTATAATATAAAGTGAAAACATTTTCTATAATATTTATTGGTTTTATTGTATTTTTTTGATTCTGAATGTCCAGTTGATTTACATATCATTCCGTTTAGAAAAATATGTATGAAAATTAAAATATATTCCTTAATTGTGCAATTGTATCTGTATTAAGATTTGTGTTAAACTTTTAAAAGTGAATTTCACCAACTTTCGCTAAAATTTTTGTGTCGTCATATTCTATAACATGTGAATTGTTAAATATTTAAGAAATCAGCTGCCGATATTTTCCTAAACACTTCATGTCGAATTTTTAGGTTACAAAGTCTAGCACCAAAAGGAATTTGTTCAATGTTTGGTATGCTGAAACGGATCAAAAGAAAAAAATAATGTTGCTGATATATTGAAAACTGAAAATTGGTATACAAAATGATGATAAATGATGACTTTAAAATAAAATAAAGAAAACATATCGAAATTTTGTTAGGAAGCTGTCGAAGAAGTGGATGAAAGCACATCAAACAAAGAAGGTGTTCGAGTATACTTACAAGTGTTGGTTGTAAAATATTTTTCTATTTCCCGGTAAAGCCTCGTGAATTTTTTTGTATGAAGACACGGTGAACGGACCCTCAACATAGACATACGGCCGATCTTGCAAACTGTTTTTAGAAGGGGGCAAGGATCAAAACAATCAAAATTAAAATCTCTTGTGAACACTTACTCCCCAGAAGAGTTAACATTTCCTACTGCAAGCAGTCTTTATAAAGCAGGAAAACGACTTGCTGCCGATGTTATTAGAACCATAGATACTAGATATACCAAACGGACGACACACTCGTCCGTATTCTAGAATCAAAATGTAAATAATTTAAGATTCAAAGAAAATGTATCTAAACGTCATAAAAAAATTCATTAAAACACAGCCACAAACTTACATACATATGCAAGCATAATTAAATAATACATGAAATTAAAAAAATATAAACAAAATCCCTTCAACCAACCTAATTCAATTTATTCAACTCTCTTCCTTTAAGTATTATGGCCAGCGTTGTCAACTTTTAAATTTCAAAAAGCACCGAAACCAAGAAAAAAGCGCGTAATTTAAGTAAAAAAGCACTAAATTTAAAATTTTATTATATTATTTAAAAAAATTTTACACATCGTTTGGTTATTGATTTGCTGCAGACATAATGTATTTTGAATATACTGTGCCGCAAACCAATAACCAACCGACAACATGTACTTAAATTGTACAAATTTGAGGCATCCGATAAACATTTTATTTTTATAGGACGAAGCATTTTCAAATTATTATAAAAAATTTTAAATTTTTTTTCGTCAATGAACAAACGAATCCCTCGAGTTTAGTCAAATTGGCAGTAATCCACAAGTCTTTCTGAGGTTAAGAGCCGATTACTCGTACATTTTGAGCTCGATGGGCTAAGCAGTTGAAAATATTTTAAAATCAAGGCTTACAAAATTTGGTTTTTATTAAATTATGCTGTGGAAATATTCTCTCGGCTGATATGTGACGAAGATAATAAATTTTTATCGAAATAAAAATGGTGACTTCTGCGTTTCAATATGGAAGTAACAGAAGTTTGATGGGAATGCAAGTTTTGATAATGCCTCAAACGAGTTCATATCAACTGAATCTCTCAATAATGGACTCAATATTTTTCCCATTGCATTAAGTGAATCAATCTTTCTCCACCCATTGTCTATACTAGACAAAATTTAGCTATTAGACTATATTTGAGTAAATACTTGTATTATGTCTTCTTTGTTGTATGGCAAAACACTGTTTACATTATATATGCTTAAAATGTTAAGGTTTGATGGTAATATAACACGTATTTATTAAACCAAGCCTTTTAAAATTTTAGTAGATTTTTTTGAGATGCTCCATTTAACTTCAGAGCTTATGTTTTTGAATGAAAGAGTTCCTTGAAAAAAAAATAGGTAAGGAAATTTTCTTTTGAGTTTTTGGCTTAGTGCCACCGACTCGAAACAAAAAGCACCGAAAATTAATTTAAAAAACCACTGAGCACTAACTTCAAAATTTGTCGCGTCGAAAATTTCAAAAAGCACTAAAAACGGTGCGAAAAGCACCGAGTTGACAACGCTGATTATGGCTTTGATACAACAACAAATAAGAGAAAAAAAAATTGTAAGGTCAAGAGAAACACTACAAACACACACACACACTCATGCCTTGTTTCTCTTTTTACTTGTAAGCTAATAAATGCGTGTGTAATATGTGTGCATGTAGTAGTAGCAACTTTAAACGCTTATAGCTCCCAAAATACTAAACCGATTTCAAGGAAATATAGATTCTGCACATCTGTATAAAAAATCCTTTAAAACCATATAAATCTTTTTAAAATCGGTGCGGTGGTACCAGCGTAAAAGGGATTACAAAAAACATGTTCGCCTATTAATTATATAGATAGATAAAATGTCAGATGATAATTATTTAAAAAAAAATACGAAACGTCTTAATTAACATAAACTTATCTCTATGTGTATTTTTTTATTATATCTTATTTTTTTGTGTTTGCAGTGAATATTTACATATTTTTACTACACAAAACACAGAAATCATTCTATTGTAATGTCAGTGGGTATGAATTGATTTTTCACGTCTTATGTCAGTTATTTGTTATATGAAAAGTGCCACACCCACTCAATAGAATTCGCCCATTTTTGCCGTAAGATCGTGTTATGCTAAGTCATTTGTTTATACAAATTTTTATGTTTATAGGTACTTTTAAAAGAGAGTTACGACTTTTTTTGCGCTAAATTTGTCATTGGGAGCACTGTGCATCGATTCAAAGTTTATTAAACTATCAAAAACTTTCGAGATTGACTCTATCGATAGCTTTCCACCTCTACTATGTACTCAAATACCACTCGCACGTTAACGAATTTATTAAACACAGCCTACAGGAAATTTCATACCAATTGGCTTGCACATACCTGCTACATATGATGAAAATGAGACAACAAAGACATATCGAGTCGTAACTAAAGAGGAAAAGAGGACATATCACAAAACTATAACAAAAGTACTAATAACCAGCATCTTATCAGAAGACTTGTATAGTTTTTAAGTTTTTATAAAAACATAACGGAAACTGGTACTAAGGAAACCACCACAGGACAACTACCCTAGGTTTAGGTCCAGAACCTATGATCAAGTATGTCAATTATGTCAATGGACACCCTCCAATAACAACGCTATATAAAGTTCCGGAACTCTAATCGGTTGCCAGTCCCTGGGAACTTGTAATGTAACGTGTTTTGTGCCAGGTTCTTTTCCCTATAGGGCCGTTTTTACTTTTACTAACAACGCTCGTATTTTATAAAATGGTTATATTTATATTTGGAACGTAAGTTAAAAAACACTTTGAGCTGCAGGCTGTTGAAGCTATTGCTTTTATTCTATATTATCTTAGTTATAAGTAAATAATGAAAATAAATAAATTAAATAAATTTCAGTGAAAGTATAGCTAGACTTGTAATCCATACCTTTCACTTTTTGTAACTCCTTAAACTAAAGTAAGTAGTCTGCAATTCGAATTGTAAGTAGTTACGACTTATGCCAATACTGCTGCATATACTTTTTGTTTTTGAGCAAATTAGTAAGTAAAGTTTTACTGGGGATGGGACATACACACAAATATATACTCATCTATGTATGTATGTAAGTTAAAGTAAGACTACCCTGCAGAAAGTGCGAATAGTGAAATTGTAATAATTTTCTAGTGACTTTGTCAATAGTACTACTGACCAGGTGTACCCCGGCCAATGTAATCATCTATTGACATTTTACATTAGCTTGTCATTGAAAATCCACCACTAGACTGTAGCACTACTGACTAAGTAGTTCATTTGCGACCAAATGGAGACATTGGCACCAAGGATTCACTAGTAAATTTTTGGGGCTTTAGTCTACAATATCGATATTTCCTCGCTCGTTGTCAATAGTAAAATTATAGTGATTTTCTAGTGACATTGTCAATAGTGCTACTGACTAGGTGTACCCAAGCCAATGTAATCGCCTATTGACACATAACATAGGGTTGTCATTGAAAATCTACCAGTAGACTTTAGCACTATTGAGAAGGTAGTTCTTTTACGACCATATGGAGATATTTGAACCAAAGATTCACTAGTAGATTTTAGTGACACTCGCCTACATATATATATATATATATGTATTTAATATTATTGCACAGCATAATACAAAAGAAAAACAAACTATTGACGCGTTCATTGACAATATCACCAGAAATACACTAGAACTTTTGTCTCTAACGCATCTCTACTTGCGCATAAAAGGAAAGTTGTGGACATTTTAACTAGTGCAATTGTCACTGGAGAAAGAGTATTGACATAGAGACATATGGTTTTAGGCTGACTAGAGGGTAATCACAAGTTGGATTTGTGTATGTACACAAATACATACATGCATATTTATGTTACTATTCCCTTAGTCCTTTGTAATTGTATTATTTTTGCACTCACTTTGCCGATGCTTGAACTAAATTCCAATCGTATCCTTCTAAAACTTTCATAACAGCACTGGTAATGCGTTCGTCTTCCTTGCGGCCGGAGCCACCTTCACCATTTAAACGTTTTTGTTCCGCTTTCAAGGCAATATTTGCTAAAACCAATGTTTCAACTGGCTTAACACGTTCAGTTTTATTCGTTACTGCATTAGAAGGATTTATATCCGTTGCCATTTTATTAGTATAAACCACACAAAATAACCGTAGAATTTTATTACCACTGTTACACTTGCAGGTAAAAGTTTAACAACCGTTATTTCACCAACACTCTCGCACTACAATATTTATATATGTGTGTATGTGTATTTATGTTTTTTTATTATTCTAATTTTATTTGCCGTCGGCTTTTTTTTTGGTTTTTATTTTACTTTTATTTAATAACTCTTGTTCAAAAGCTTTCCTAAACGATCTTCAAACAAAGCATAGCTTTAAGTCGCACCGCACGAATAGCCAACGAATACTAATTTCACTGATCTTGATGACAAATTGACTTCACCCACCATACAGCCAATTCGAACATGCGAAGAACTATACGAACTTCAAGCAGAACAAACAAGCGCACGAATCAGCGAATGCTTAAGCACAACATACACAAATACATGCATAAGTATGTATTTGTGTGTTATTCTTTCGCAGTTTAAAATTAAGCCGACTGGAACTCTTGTTTATAACTTAACGAAAGTTTGCTGTGATAAAAAATTTACATAAATACATATGTATGTACGCAAGTATGTTTGTATTTATTTATGTATGGGTAATTGTGTGTTTGTTTGGTTGAGCATATCAATGCAAGAATATTATAGAGTATATTAATACCGATTGGTACGCCTGTCGATCAAATTATAACATGGGTTTACATAGTTGCTTTTTCTATCGTATGCTTCTAACATTTACATACTTACGTACTCATGTATGTTTACGAAGTGTGTTGCATACATACACTGTTTTCATAAGCGCAGATTTATGCAAAACCCTGCACTTTTGATACCACCAAAATATAAAAATGAAAATTTGAATTTATTACATCAAAAAAATTTTTTTCAATGAAAATTCGCAATAAAATATATTCACCCACATCTAAAGCAACTTGAATGCGCATACACTACATAGGTACACTTGTAAATTAAAAATTTTGCAAACCTTTACCATATTAATACCGATACCAAAAATTTGATTAAAAAAATTTAATTTTTGTAAGAAATATATGAACTAATTCTAGTTTAATTTTTTTTCTTATGTATAACAAAAATAAACAAATTGACTATTATTTGCATAATTAGTAAGGAACAAACGACAGTGGTAGGTTAGGTAGGGGTGGCAGTCAGAAACCCGGACTCACTTAGATCGTTTTAGTTCATTGTGATACCACGGATACTCTGCTTATGCGGAGTTCCCTCCGTCGAACCAACCAGAGCTTAAAATATAAAGCTATTAATACGTTGCAGCTCAACACTAGCAACGTCAGAAAGATCTCTGAACTCAAGAGCGCAAATTGTGGCCAATCTATTTCGTGCAAGTCCAGGACAGTGACATAGAAAGTGTTCTATACTTTCCTCTTCATCGATATCCTGGCAGCTACGGCAAAAATCGTTATTTTTTAGTTAATTTTAATTATTATTCGAACTCCATATGTTTGTATATTTATGATTTCAACAGGCTAAAGTTCGTATTGCTTTTTAAGCCAAATTACATGTGATAATTATTAATGAACAAATAACAACAAAGTCTGTTGTAAATATTCTGACTAACAACACATAGTTGAACGGAACAGCCAGCCGTTTTCGAAGGCCACTAAACCTTCATCATCAGCGTTCTTTTGTGTTTGGTCCACTGTGTGTGGTGTCAGTTGATGTAGATTTTTGCTTTATATACTTAGCATTTTATTGCAAATGGAATATGTGAATTGTTTTGATTCATCGTATTTCAATTTGCTGAAAGCTTTTTTGTATTGTAAGCTCAATTTTACCATCACTATATTTACAACAGTCTTACCATTGTCGTTTTGTTCTTTTTACTAATTATACACATGTTACTTAATTTGCTTATTGTTTGTTCTACTTAAGACAAACTTTTTTGGTTTGTTACTATTAAGTATATTTTTATTTAATTTTTGCCACAGGCCCATGGCTATTAATTTTTAGTTAATTTTAATTATTATTCGAACTCCATTTGTTTCTATATTTGTGATTTGAACGGGCTAAAGTTCGTATCGCTTTTTAAGCCAAATTACATGTGATAATTATTAATGAACAAATAACACCAAATAACACCGTTATGTTTAACCCTTAACCTTTGTGCATTACTACCTATGAGACAGTGTCCGGCACGGACACTAGAATCGAGATTTGTTTCCTATTCTTCAAAATTAAAGAAGCCGTATTTTTCCTATTTAGATGAGTCCATAACTGCCTTTCATAAAATTGAAGTCATACAATTTCTCCTAATTCGTCTAACTACGAGAACAAATATTATTCTATTCGAAAACTACATGCAAGATGCATTTACTAAAGTCAGTTTCAGACTATAATACAAGTATTATAATACTTTTGTAGAAAATTAAACTCTGACATGTTGAGTTATTTTTTGTTGAGATTTTTGAAAGAGAAATAAAATCAGAGACAAAAGCATTATTACTTGTATTAGAGTCTGAAACAACCTTAATGACTACCCAGAGAAAACAGATTCGTTGTGACAACCGAATTTGTTGCCAATTGAATTTTGGCGGTTGCAGCAACTATCATAGAATTCTGCTATAGCGACTGAAATTTTCTTGTGGTACCACTATATTTTAATTATAACCCTAAACCTAAACCCAATGGTTGACAGTATGGAATTTGAAATAAATGTTATTCTTGCTACCGAAAATTTGGTTAATATAATTAAAACAATATCATAATTGGTACCTGTAAAAGAAAAATTGGCCTTCCTTGCTGAAATAAAAATAAAAAAAAGCAATGTGAGTCCGATCACAGAGGAGATGTGTAAACATCTAGTAATGAAAATTTTTTTTTAAGTTAGAAGTACTTATGCTTTTAGTATCTTTTTTTAAATTAATTAATTAAAAGTATCAAAACTTTCAATATTATAAATACATATGAATTTGTTGGTTTTTGTTTGTTTTATTAAACTTATTTGGTTAGTAAATGGGCACATTGCAGTATATGTATATGTACTGCATTCAATTCAATTGCAGTAAGCAGTAAATTTACTGATTACTAAAAAAATTCAGTAAATTTTTACTGCTAATGAAATTTAATTTGCATTACCAGTAAAATCGTAGGGCCGTAGCAAGTGGCAAAGTTTTTTCATTCAAATTTTGAAACTTTTGTATGAAAAACATTTAGCCACTTGGTAGAATTTCATTATGAATACGGGCATTACTGATTACTGAAAATTCAATGCACCTACCTCATCATATAACAAATCATTTAGGCAATTTATAAAAATTGTAGAAAAAAATTTTAGTAATCAGTAAAAACTTACTTGTTAAAAATTTTTTATTGTTTTTACTGACATTTTAGTGGTACTGTAGTGCTCATCTATGGTAAATGCCTTTACTTTTACTTTTTAATTTTTAATTCCTGTTGTTCATCGTTTAGTTGTTGCTGTTCTTGTTGTTGTGTACGCATTGCAATTAAAATAAATTTAGTGAAGTGCGACTTTGACTCGCGCACATTCGGTTTTGAGCATTTTTTTGATTTAGCTTTCTTCCTTTTTTAAGTTATTTCAGTTTAAACGATTTTCTTCAGTTTTATCGCTTTTTTCTCGTTTTGGGGTTTTTTTTCTTTTTGGGTTTTTTTAATTTTCGCAATTTTTTTCATTTTGGCGATTTTTTTTCTGTTTTTTTTGGGGGGGGGGGGTTTTCATTTTGGCGATTTTTTTCTGTTTTTGGGGTTTTTTTATTTAAACGATTTTTTCATTTTGGTGATTTTTTCATATTGGCGATTTTTTTGTTTCAGGATTTTTTTCATTTTGGCGATTTTTCCGGTTTTTCGCGATTTAAAGATTTTTTTCTTATTTGGTGCTTTTTTCGTTTTGGCGATTTTTTTTTGTTTTTTGCGATTTTTTTATATTTGGCGATTTTATATTTTATTGATTTTTTAGTGTTACCGTTTTTGAAAATTTCAAGAGTTTTGCTCTTATGGTTTCCAACATACAGCAAGTTGTCAAAATTACAAAGTCAAAATTGCATTAACTGATGGAACGAACACCCATTGATTTAAATTTTTTTAATTTAGTGTTAATTGTTGTAGTCTGTATAAAAATACACTAACTTTTAAAATTTCAAGTGTATATATGTATATACAATTGTATGTACATTACATGGGATTTTAACATTTTTCGTTGCTCGTTTTGGAACACCCTTTAGTTTTTAACTCTCATGTATTTGTTGTTGTAGTGGCCAAATGTCTACACATTGTGTCCAAATTTCAAGACCGTAGCTCTTACGGTTCATTTTCACCTTTGGTGTACGGAAATATACAGAAAAATAACCGGCGGCGGCGCACCGTCGGCTTCGAGCCGGTCGACTTGTTTCTCTGCTTGGTATTGCTTCTTTCAAACACTAATACACTCATACATAGTTCACACCGATTTGACAATGTTGTGAAAGAAAAGCAAAGAAATCTCAGCAAAGAAATCAAAGTCAAAAGATTTTTACCTCCTAGCGTATAGATGTTTACACATCAACAATAAACGCAAATAAAAATACACAATTTAAGAAATTTATTATTTGACATATTGTCATAAGTTTATTTTAATTGAAATTTATTTCCTAATGGTGAAGCATGTCTATATACATTTCTTCAACCACACATTTTGAAAAGCCATAAACCTGTTATCTTATGCACAGACTTTCAAAAACCATTTGAGAATTCACAAATCATAATATCTTTGAAAGTCACAAAAGTTAATTTTTTAATTTGCTGCTATAAACTATGATAGTAAACTCAACCTCTAGTTAGTTGCAGCAACTGATTGAAAGTTTTTATTTTAATTTTAATATAGAACGACAATTTTTTAGTTGCTAGTACCAAAAGTTGGTAGTAAAATTTAATTCGTAATATTTTATTCGGTTGGTTTAACCAATCAGTTAATTAGTCATGACAAAAGCATACGCTCGGTTGATGCAATCAATTTAAGTATTGTCACAATCATATATTTGTTACAATTATGACCTTATGACAATGAACATGGATTGTTTTTTGGATTAACAGAAAATTGATAGCGTGAACTGAAATATAGTTAATGCCAATGATATTTTATTGGACTAACCGTTTTCCAACCAATATTTTTTCTGGGTGTATCTTTTAATCACTATAACATAAGAAAGTGGAATACTTTGTATAAGTATCAGTGATTGCAACGATCAAATCGTTTTCTTAAGTAAATAATTCGATGGTTATCAAGCAAATGTTGGAAAGTGCAGTGAAAATTATAAGCTTATAGAGAACTCTGAGTTGACAATACTTAAATTTATTATAAGTGGACGCTATTATTAAAACCTCGAAGGAAATATCTTAGAAGAAATAAAATTATTAAAATTAAAAACATTTCGACAGACTGTGGCTCATGGTATTTAAAATTCGGTGGAGCTGAGTATAGTACTGTATCTTGCTTGTAGAGTACATAACGATAAGAATCCTCCTGAACATTTTGCAAGAATAATGAGAAACAAGCAAGGAAAATTCTTAACAAAATGATTTATATTATTATTATTATTATTATAAAATTGTTTACTAATTGCGGTAATACTGTGTAATAGCGAAGTATATTCTATTTGCTTGAATTCACTTAAAAATTCTTATAAATTTATTTTAGAAGTGTTTTGTATTAACTTTTATTTAAAAGAATGCTTACATTAATAAAACAATCGAAATTTCGCCAACTTTCATTCAATAAATGTACTTAATTTACAAAATTAGCTTTTCCCGGTAACGCGATTTTTTCATTCCCGTTTCTCGGGAAGTGCAAAAGTCCGAGAAATCCCAAACCCTAGTGACAAGTCACAAGATGTACATAAAGTATCAGTTAACCCCATCCTAAGCCATCCATACAGCCATATAAAAGTGATTGCTCATATGAAGCGATCACGTGACTAATCGTTTATCAGTTCCATTATTTTATTAATATAGATTGGTTATAAGAAATACAAAAATTTTTTGCTCACCTGAATTTAAAGAGTTAAAAAAGAATTTTACAAACTTTTTAAAATTTTAAGTTGTTCCTGCTTAATTTCGATTTTGTAAAAGTGAAGCTAACTTCTTCGACGTGTTGTTAATATTTTTTCTGTCGTAAAATACTCGTTTATAATACTATTAAATAATTCCTAACATATATTCACATTAAATTTTATTTTGTAAAATATTTTTCAATTGCGATTTTTCAAATACGAGTATTAAGCGGATTTTATTTTAAAATATTTTCTGATAACACTCTACATAAAAAATAAAATAAAATGCGATCAAACAATTTTTTTTCTCACTCCCTCGCCCAAATAAACACTTGTTGCTCTTTACTACTTGTTGTTGTATTTAAATTAAGACTCCACATGCTTTACGTTATACATGTTTATATGTGTAAATGTTTACTATACATGTAAACAAATTTGTAAACAAACAAATAAGCAAACAAACAAAATAAAAAATTATACAAACAAATAAAAAAAAAACATATAATTTTTTATGTGAATGCATTTTTGTAGCCTTTGATCTTTTATGCATCATTAAGATTTATGGGAGTTGTTGTCGTTCGATACTTTCTTCAGTTTATTCGTTTTATTTTCTCAAGTTTCAGTTTATTTATAGCGAGACTACTGTCGAATTTGTGAACGTAAAAAAATTTATGAAATGAAAAGCAATTTAAAAGTTTTTTTATTGGATTAAAAAAAAGTATTTTGTTCACAATATTTTTTTATTTGGAATAAATGTGATGTTAAATTATTTATTAGTAGTACAAGTGCAAATAAATAAATAGCCAATCGTTTGCTACATAAAAATGTATTGAGTACATACATACATACGTACATTGACTTCATATATGTATATTTATTGCACATACATACATATGTACATATTAGGGTGATCGACTCGGTTTTTCAGCCGGTTTTAAAACCCGGTTTTTTTACAATACGGTTGTTTTTTCAAAATGTTGATTTTTCGAATGTCGAATAGTCCGATTTTTTTACAATTTAAAAACCGGCTGAGTCGAATACTTTTCGGTTTGTACATTTTGCGTCTTTTGTTGATTTTCGTAAGTATTTTTTTAGTATAAAGGCTCTAACCTTTTTTGGGAGCATGGCAACATTTACTGAAACCTGAAATTTAAGAGAAATTATTTTATGAAGTAATAGCAGAGGCGAACTTAATTGACCTTCTGGTGTGCAATGGATGTCAAAATACAGTTGCAAAGTGTTTCTTAGTTTTGTTGACATTTTGCCTCATATTTTATATAGGTATAGATATCCACCTTGTCCATACATTCATATGTATATACATACCATTAAGAAATAAACTCTACATACACCCATCATTTTTGGAATTTTAGGAAACTTGGGAAGAAATTCAAAAAAATATGCCAATATTTAGGGTGCTAATAAACATGTTTATACAACAAATAAAAAAATTAAAAATAATTATAAGAACAACAACATAACAGACCATATTTGGATGCCATTTGTTGACGGCTTGGTACCGGAAACCACAGTATTTATGTAGACTTTTTTCCTAGGTATTTTGAATATTTTTGCTGCTGTAGGTGTTATTATAATTATTTTTTGTATAAACACATTTATTAGCACCCTAAATATTGACATATTTAATTTTTTGAATTTCTTCCCAAGTTTCTACAAACCCTTAAAATGATGGTTGTATGTAGAGTTTATTCCTTAATGGTATATTATATATAAATATTTATTTATGTACTATACATAAGTATATGAAGTTAATTTTTATGTTTTACCTTTAATTTTTTTATTGTTTTATAGTATTTACATTAACTGTTAACTATATTTTTAATGAAGCAATTTAAATTCAAAACTTTTGTGTAATAATTTTCTTTCTTAAAAAAACCGGTTGACCGGTTTTCCTGAATTGTAAAAAGCGAAACCGGGTTTTTCATAATTTCAAATATTCGAACTATTCGAAAACCGGTTTCTGGAAAAAGTCGAATAATCGATCACCCTAGTACACATACATATAAATATTCCAATTTCTTTCAGTGACTTATTTTTATTTTCTTTATTTTAATAAATTATGTTCTATTATATTTTTACGATCACAAACTACATATGCATATGTTGCGCCAATTTAACTTAGTTCAAACGACCTTTCCTTTCGAATTTTTAATTTACTTCAAAAAAGTGGAAATTCTCAATTCTATTGTATTTTTAAATGATTTAAAATTTTTTATACGCGTTACTTCGTCATTTGTCAACCGATTTAAGAAAAAATTCTGGAGAATTATAGCTGCTGTTTGGTATTATTCTCAACAAAATGGGCAGACCACTCCCACCATCATTTATTCTTTCATTTTATGTATTCCTGCCCATCTAATTTCTCTGAAATTCGTAATACACACCTTGTGCTCTCGTGAGGTCACAATCTTATTTAATTCTAGAAAAATGGGGACGCTGCCAAGTATAAGAAAAGTCAATATCAAAATTCACTTACTTCTTTCTACTAAATCGATTCCGACAAAACTTGTGACACATCTTAAGCTCTTAAGACGACACGGGTTTTGTTTTTGAACAAGTAGACAAGTAGAAGTAGATTATAAATGGAATATTTCCTTTAATTTTTACTATAGTTATGATTATTCTTTAACGATAAATTTTATTTTTATCTCAATTTACTAAAACTTAATAAGAAATCGTTGCAAGCTGTAACCGTATGACCATCGATTTGAAACATAATTGTGATCAGAGCAAAATTTTTACAACTAACAAAAAAAAAATTATAGTATAAAATTTTTTAAATTACAAATTACTATTTTACTTATTAAATAAAATATTTTTTTATTAAAAATACATTGAAATTGAAATTTAGCTGGATCCTATCCGCATTTCACTGTTGCTAATGCAGATTATCAGGAAAAAAATATTTTACTTAAAAAGTAAAATAATAATTTGGGATCATAAGTGAGTTAAAAAAAACTTTAAACTCAAATTGTAACGATTCCCATAAGAAACACTAATTAAAAAACATTAAATTTTTTTTCTGATTTTATTACTAATTTATTTTGTTATAAAATAAAAAGTATGTGTAATTAACAAAAAAAATAATTAGTTCTATTAGTGACTTATACATAACAAAAAAAACGGTTTAGTGTTTCCAGCTCTGCAACTGTTTTATACTTTTGAAGTTTTAATACTTTCTCTGCTTAAAGATAAAATTAATTTAATTTGTAAAGAAAAAGAAAAAAATGAATTTGACCTAACTACTTTTATAAAAAAAAATAATATTTCATTTTTCCAACCCTGGAATCATCCTTTTAGATTTTTGTATTTTATTATATTTATCAATCCATTTAAAATTTTTAATTTATAGAGAAAATTAAAACGAAATATTTTAGAAAGTTACGTTTGTATATCAAAAAAATAAATAAATAAATTGTCCAACACTGGAATCCTTTTTTTTATTTTTTTTTTAATACAAATTTCATTCACACTGAAATATAAAATGTGCTTCTTTAACAAAAAACATCAAAAATTAGTTTTAGCTTTTTTGCTTTTGAATTGCAAAATCAAGTTTAAATTTTCCAGCTCTGAAACTGTCTTTTCAATTTTGCTGATTTTCAATGCCAATCTATTTCGTAGCATTTCTGGCACACCATTCCACTATCGAAGTCTCTAGCTTTTCTGGGAGACAGACGGGCAGACAGACAGATATTAACTGATTTTCGTAGTTCTATACCTCTACGGGAAGTTTCAGGGATGGCGTGCAAAATCAACCGATTCCCATATTTTTTTTTTTAATTTTCTCTCTTCTTTTGCCTTAGTTCAATCATTTTGGTCCAAAAACTTAATAAATTTTTGTTATAGCTATGAGTTTTGTTCGCCTCAAACATCACTTTTCTTGGCTACTCAAAGAACGTCATAACTCAAAATATGGAGTTTTTGAGTTACTGATGTAGAATTAATCCTTATATCATTTTGCATATTGTTTAAAAAATTCTTACAAATATTTTGTTTACTCAACTCTTGAAATCAAAATAAAATTTTCTGTTTCATTTAAGTCGTGTGTAAATTGAAGACTTTAAACTAGATTTATAACAAACTAGTTCTTTTAAGTTATGACGTTGTTTTGGGAAATGAGCGATACGTGTATGTACAATTAAGAAACGTCTAATTCATAAAAAAAATTTTAAACAGTGAAATATGCTTCCAGTCGTATTAAATTAAAAAAATAATTTTTTTTTTATTATTTGGCCAAGTGGGTAATTACACATTAATATGTAAGTATGTATGTATGTACGTCTGGCAAAGTAACAAAGACCTTCACACGTTATAGCGATTCATGCCAGACAGACAGACTACCACGCTGCCAAACCAGCCAATCGGAACAGTCTGTTTGATTTTTTAAACCCATTTATAATTAGAAATTGATACCGATTACAAAGCCTACAACTAAATAGTAAAATCAAAATATTTGCAAATATTTACAGTGTTACTATTGTTTTCATATAAATTATAAACAAACTCCTAACAATCATGCTTCTGTATACAAACACTTTATAGTGATAAGAAAATTCATCAACAAAAAGTCGATTTTGTAGGCAAAATTCAGAGAAAACAAGATTTTTTTAAATTAAATGCTTAATTGAAACCATTCTTATTAAATATTTATATATGTATATATTTTTGTTATACATTTTCCTTTAAAATAAACCGCCTTTAACAGCTGTAACACCAAATACTCGCAATAACACAATAACAACAGAAACTGCAGCAACAAGAGCATCTAAGCAACAAGGAAAAATTTCCCTTGAGTCCATTAAAGTTATTTGAACTATTAGAAAAAGGCGCACAACAAGAAAACTCTAGAATTGAAAAAGTTTCTCAAACAAAAAACATGATGAAAATTTAATATTATTTTAATTTTTTTTTTTTTTTTTTTTTGTCTAATGTTGTGCGTCTTTGTTGTTGGCATTTTTTCATTCAACTTTAACAAAATGTTAAATTTTGCATTAATTATTCCACAAGCAAATACAGCAAGTAGCACATGACTAGTTAGATGCTTTAAGCTTGTTAAAAGGGGCGGAAAACATCAAATAATTTCGGTATGCAATTTATACTTAATATTTAACCGAAATATTCTTAGCCTAGACCAGAGATGGGATCATTAGTCATTTTTCACTTACGTTTGTGCATGATAACACTCTTGCTTTCTTACAAAATCGTAAATAAAAGTTAATCAGGATCATGAAAACTCGCCATACCGAAGTACACAGAAAAAAATATCATCGAAATGCAACCAACAAAACAAATTGTTGACATTTAATTTAAAAATTAACAATCATCATTGTTGATATAACAAATTTAAATTTTTGTAGTCAATTAAATTACTCAACAAAATTATTTGTTAAATTATATCATAATGGAATGAGCACATGTAGAAGAAACAAGAAATCATATTTTGTGTGTATTCATCATTTGCGTATTTAATAAAGTGTTGCTCTTTAGCTGAGAGGTAAGTGAGTCAGTTTATTAGTGTTGATGTTGCCGGTTCAACTCCGCCCAAAGACATTTAGTGTTTTTCGCAGACAAGCAAAAAATCGTTTCGAGGATTGTGATTGTATATAAATAGCTTGTTAATATAAGAATTATGATACAGAAATTCAACAATTCACATTGTTAATAAAGGGTTTTTTTTTATTGAGGTATAGAACTTTAAGTTGGCATCACTTTTTTAACTGGCGGCCATTTTGTCAGCTGTCAAGTGATTAATATTTAGTTTGGTTTGCCATTTCATCATGAACAGGTTGACAAAAGAACAACGCTTGCAAATCGTGCAAATTTATTTCGAAAATAATGGTTCAGTTCGCGAAGTTTACCGCAAGCTCCGTCCATTTTATGGTCGACATAATCGTCCATCAGAGCAATTAATTCGGTTAACCATGGATCGTTTTCGCACTACGTTTACTCTATGTGATAATACGCATCCGCAGAGACGTCGAACAGTGCGCACCGAAGAAACAATTGCCGCTGTAGAGCAAAGTGTTGAAGAGGACCCGAATGAATCGATTCGCCACCGTGCACAGCAATTGGAGCCGACTAACCGACTATTTTGTTCCCGAATTGGATGGCATGAATGTGGATGAGTTGTGGTTCCAACAAGACGGCGCTACATGCCACACAGCGCACGTCACAATCGATTTATTGAAGGAAACATTCGATGAGCGCATAATTTCGCGGAATGGACCTGTCAATTGGCCACCAAGATCGTGTGATTTGACACCATTGGATTATTTTCTTTGGGGATATGTGAAGTCGCTCGTCTACGCCAATAAACCAGAAACGTTAGGGGACTTGGAAGCCAACATTCGTGGCGTTATTGCCAACATACGGCCCCATATGCTCGAAAAAGTGGTTGAAAATTGGACCTGTAGAATTGGCTTTTATTCGAGCCAGCCGCGGCGGCCACATGCCCGAAATCATATTTAAACATTAATGGCATAAAATTATCCTTCCAATAAAGCCAAATTGATGGACATTAAAATGATTTTCTTGTGTTTTATTTCAATTCAAAGTTCTATATCTCTTAAAAAAACACCCGATATAACAATAACTTTAATTGAAATAACTTTGAAATCTAACAAAAATAAATGTTGAAAAAAAAATAAATTCCAACAAATTATTTGTTGATATGTTTAATTGAAAATATTTTTAAGATTTTCCTTCAACTTACAATTTCGTTAATTGTATTTACAAAAATCGTTGTAGGTTCAAAATCAATTAATTATTTAATTGATATAACAAAAAAATTAATTGTATTTACAAATCATTTTTTTCTGTGTAGGCGCTAAAGTTGCCTTCAATAACATTATTTCTCTGCTATTGGAATCAAAACTTATTAAGCTCGTGTTTTGAAGAGCTTATATATTTCATGATTCTGGAATTGTTTTCTAGCAACTTCACATTAAATCTCAATATATCTCACATCAATACAATGCCAAAAAATTGGGGATTGTTTATTCCTTATCGAGATATTCAATGAACCTAAAATTGTCTTGGTATTTTACATCCATACCAAGTAAACTAACTTGTTTTAAATTTTAACGTATTTAATAATCTTTGATGTTGCAAAACTGTTCAGTGTCTCAATTTAAACATCCCATTGCAAATGTTATATATCGCGGTATTATGTAAACCTTTTATACCTAAAGAATTTTTTCGATTCAGTTTTTTAAAAAGGAACGCTTTCCAAGAAATGAAATGGAACATTTCCTTTAATTTATTTTATATTTAGGAGTATTCTTTAGGGATAAATTTTATTTTTATCTCTATTTACTAAAAATTAATAAGAAGTCATTACAAGCTGTCAACGAAAGACCATCGCTTTGAAACACAACTGTGCTGAGAGCATAAAAAGCAACATGGCCCAACAAATCTCTGTTTATACCTCAAATAGATATCAATATACAAATTTAACATATATAAAAAAACCTTGAGCAAAGATCTTTCTGAAACATAAAATATATTTAAGTGAAAAAAAATATTATTTTACCAAAAAAAATTTTGCAATTTCCAACCTCGGAACCATAGTTTAGATTTTTCTAGGCTTTAATACTAATTTATTTCTTTCTAAAATATAGAATATATTTAACTACCAAAGAAATAATTAGTTTTATTAAATTAGTCTTATATACCAAAAAATGTTTTAAATGTTTCTAATTTTTTACTCCAAACTATTTCTTTCTAAAACAAAACATATTTAATTTGTAACCGAAAAGAAAAAATTAATTTGATCTAGTTAGTTTTATATACAAAAACAAATAAATTTTCCAACCCTGGAATCATACTTTGAATTTTTTTCGTTTTTTTTTAATATATAAAATATATGAAGTGAACAAAGAAAAAAGCAAGTAAGAAGAAATTAGTTTTACATATTATTACTTTGATATCCAAAAAAAAGTTAAAATTTTCCAGCTCTGGAGTTGTGGTTTTTATTTTGATAAATTTCTACACCAAACTTTTCTTTCCAAAACGTAAAGGAAAAGGAAAAAATTAATTAGACTTAGTTACTTTTATATATCACAAAAAGTGTAAGTTTCCCAACCCTGGAATCATTATTTTTGATTTTTGTGATTTCTTACACCAAACTCTTTTCTTTTAAGAATATAAAATATGTTTGATATTATAAGTTACTTTTGTATAAAAAAAGTTTAAATTTTCTAACCCTGGAATGTCTTTTTAATGTTTTTATTTTTTTTTTTTTTTTTTAATTTGAAGTACCAATATTATTCGTTTTCGGTAGTTAATTTTATATATGAAAAAAGTGTAAGTTTTCCAACCCTGGAACCATTTCTTTTGATTTTTCGGATTTCGTACACCTATCTGTTACTTTTAAGAATATAAGATATTTTTAATAATAATAATAGACAATAAGAAAAAATTTGTTTTAGTAAGTTACTTTTGTATAATAAAAGTTAAGGTTTTCCAAACCTGCAAACGTCTTTTTAATTTGTTTAACTTTTTTTTAATTTTAAGTATCAATTTAATTTGTACTGAAGTATAAAATAAGTTAATTTAATAAAAAATAAATAAACATTATTTACGGTAGTTAATTTTTTGTATTACAAAATTTTTAAGTTTTCCAACCCTGGAATCATCCTTTTTGATTTTTCTGAAGAACGTAAGATATATTTAATTTATAGAAAAAAAGAAAAATTTGTTTTAGTAATTTAATTTTGTATAATTTTTTATAAAAAAATTTAAAGCTTTCCAACCCTGGAAACGTCTTTTTAATTTTTTAATTTTTTTTTAATTAGAAATGCCAATTTTATTCATACTGAAGTATAAAATAAGTTTATTTAAAAAAAAAGTAATAAAAATTAGTTTTCGGTAGTTACTTTAGTATAGCAAAGTAAAGTTAAAGTTTCCCAGCTCTGAAACCTTCTGCTCGATTTTGCTGATTTTCAATACCAATCTTTTTTGGACAATTTTTGCCACACCAGTCCAAGAACGAAGTCACTACCTTTTCTGGGAGCTTCGGAAAACCGATTTCACGAACAGAAAGACGGACAGATGGACAGACGGACAGCGCTTATTCGTCTTCCCTATGCATAAGGATCCAGATACTTTATGTGTACAATACCTAACACAGAAATATGTTATGTATTATATAAATTTGTAATCGTAAGGGTGTCATATATTTTCTAGATAATCTGCTAACTTGACAACATTTTTACCGATATAAAGAAATGAACAAATAAAAATTTTTCTCTCCTTTTTTATCCCTTTATTTATATATTAAAGTCTGCTTAGGCGAAGTGCATAAATCCAAAGGATGTGCCCAATGTGCATGCAAAGTTTCAATATGGTAGGTGGTGCTTTAATTTTTGGATTTTCGGATTGAGTAAATCAATTAGCACTATTAGTCTACAAAATGTCAGCTCTCTATAGTATAATATTACGGAAAATTTTTATGGGCCTGGCGCCGCCAACTTTTATATCTGCTAGTGCTTATAATTCATGCAAAGTTTGGTATTAAAAAGTTAATGAGAAATATATGAGTAATAAATTAAAAACTGCTAAACCGAAGTAACTACATGAAAGAAAAAGCTCCGATATATGGGTGAAGTCACGTCTACTTTTCAAAATAGGAAATTTTTATTTTGGATAAGTTCAATGTGTATGAAAAGTTTTAATACAATTTATCTTAATTTTGAATTTGAAGTGCTTGTTTCCACCCCCTGATAGCAACTTCTGGTTTTTTTAATGTTTCTTAGTGATCTCTGATCTAGATTTATTTGTGTATCAAATTTAATTTCGCTATTGCGAATTGGAGTAGTAACGTTGTGGCCCCGCATACCGGATAAAACTTCTTACTTGTACATAAAATTTTAGCTCTCTAGCGCGAATTATAACTTTATATTTTATCAGCATTACCTCTCCCACTATTTCTAACTCAAAATTTTGTTGTGAACAGCGTTTATAATTGATGCTAATTTTTGTTTTAAAATATGCTGACTGAAGTAGATTAAACACAAGGCTAACATTTTAAAGGAGTGATCACACCCACTTTTTAAGGTGATAGTTTAAAGTCTTGTATGTGTGCAATTCGTATGCAAAGTTTCACTAAATTACCTTGAGTTAAAAGCTGTATATTAAGTTTTTAGTTCCAAACAGTATTGTCGTGGCCCCGCCTATTCTGGTAAATTTTTTTGACATTTCAGATATTTCTAGTTGTTTTCTAACCTAGACCTACTTGTTTATCAAATTTCAGCTCATACGCGCAACTTTTAATTTTTATGGGCGTAACCCCGCCCACTTTTCCAAACTTATTATTCGTGTCAAGTTTCGTTGCAAACTTATAATAATACTCACATAAATAGTATATCTAGCAGTACACGAAAATAAGGTTTAAATTATATGGGCGTATCAAGGCCCACTTTTTTATTAAAAAACTTATAGCCTTGCATTATCGCAGTATATATGCCAAATTGCAATAAAACAGCTTCCATTAAGCGCCTTATATTAGCTTTTTTTAATTCTCAAAGTTATGGGCGTAGCCTCGCCCTTCTGGCCAAAATTTCCGGGTTTTCACATTTTTTTATTTTAGTGCTAACTTAGACCTAGCTCTGTATCGAATTTCAGCTCCTAGCACACATTTTAGTTTTTATGGACGTAACCCCGCCCTCCCCCCTTCCACTAAAATGTCTAAAATGGCTTAAGTTAAAAGCTGTTTATTAACAGCCTTACTTATAAAACTTTTTAAGGCTTTATAAAGGAATTTTTAGACAAATTTTAATAAGAAATTTTTCTTAAAAAGCCTTAATAAGTTTTATAAATAAGGCTGTAAGTTTTCAGGTTCAAACAATAGTAGCGTGGCCCCGCCCATTCTGGTAAAAAATTTTGGTTTTTCAGATTTTTCTAGTTGGTTTCTCACGTAGACCTACTTGTGTATCAAATTTCAGCTCATAAGCGCAACTTTTAATTTGTAATTTTTATGGGCGCAGCCCCTCCCCTCTGAAAAAAATTTCTGGATTTTCAGGTTTTTCTTGCTGTTTTCTGACCTAGATCTACTCGTGTATCAAATTTCAGCTCCTTAGCGCAACTTTAAATTTTCAATATTTATGGGCGTAACCATGCCCACTTTTCCAAACTTAAAATTTTTTCGGCCAGTGTTTCTTATTTGTGTCAAGTTTCGTTGCAAACGGATAATAATACATACAGAAATAGTATATCCAAATATGCTGAGGCGTAGTACACGAATATGAAGTTGAAATTGTATGGGCGTGTCATCGCCCACTTTTTAATGAAAAATTTTTAGGCTTGCCCTATCGAAGTATGTATGCTAAATTTCAATAAAATAGCTTCCATTAAGCGACTTTGATTTGCCTTTTTAATTCTAGCCTTTATGGGCGTAGCCCCGCCCTCCTAGCCAACATTTTCGCGTTTTTACATTTTTTTTAGTTTATTGTCCACCTAGACCTAGCTCTGTAGCAAATTTCAGCTCACTAGCACAAATTGTAATTTTTATGGGCGTAGCCCCGCCCCCTTGGTTAAAATTTTAGGGTTTTCAGATTTTTCTAGTTCATTGCTCACCAAGATCTACTTGTGTACTCAATTTCAGATCTCTAGCTATAGCGGAAGTGCTTCATAATATTGATGAGTTAGTCAGTAGGTCAGTGAGTCAGTGAGTCAGTGAGTATGGCTTAAAATATGCACTTTTTGCATCTCCATATCTCCGGAACCTTTCATTTTAAAACTTTCAAACTTTGCATTTCTTTTCATTCTAATTATGGTTTAAATTTCATAATTTTACGGTCGCGGGGAAAAAAGTTATGAGGGGGGTAAAAACAGCTCGAATGGCTTCCTGTAAATATACACACTGCGTGCATTGGCCAGAACTTGGCCTGGCGCACTCCCGTGCGCCTAGATATGTACCAGCTCTTAACACATTGTCATATAATAATTCTGTTTTATTTTCTGCGTGAGATTTTATAAGAACTAAACATAATATTAAAATATACTTATATATACTTTCCTTTGCTGCTATTGACACACCAAAGGATATGATTTCTACATAACAAATGTTGAATTTAAAAATAAAGTTTTGATTAAAACGGAAATATGTATGTATGTATAGTATTGTCAGTAATATGGAGAGAGAGAGAGCAAGTGAATTATCTGCACAATAAACATATTAAAAGAAGTATTAAACTTTTAACATGAAATACCGACGGACATACATATAGACTCACTGACAGTTTGCGACTTGCCATGAAATCACAAAATATTGCTATTTGATCTATGCCGAATTATCAACACACAAAACACACATCATCCACTTACACGCGAAGTATTTGGCGCTTTGATGGTTTGGCTCTTTGAAAATTATATTTTTGTTGGCGATTAAATTGCATATGAAAGTCTACAAGTTGTAGATACATTTGTTTGCTTTCGTATGCATACATATTAGTTTTGCATGTGAAATTGGATCAGCATATTTTTTTTATTCCTTTTTTTAAATTCTCATAATTTATGATTTTAAATGAAACCAAATGGTTTGTACAAAATATGTATTTAAGCGGAGAATATTTCATTCTAAGACACATTTTTGAATAGTTTTGTGATATTCATCTGGAATAAATGTTTAAATGTATCAATAGCTTGGTTATTTAAAAGTATTTATGTAAGTACTTTTTATATTATTTTATTATTAATTACTGTTCAGTTTTTTTTATACATAAATATAGATTAAAAAAATCTTTACTTCATTTTCGTCATATGTCCACGTTTTACAAACTCGACTTTATTTTTGGTTATTTTTTACCAAAATTGTTTCTCAATTTCCAATCCTGGAACTATAATTTAGATTTTTCTGGTTATAAATACTAATATATTTCTTTCTAAAATATAAAATATATTTAATTACCAAAGAAATATTTAATTTTATTTAATTAGTTTTATAAACCAGAAAAAGTTTAAGTTTTCCAGGTTTGGAGGTATGTTTTTTTTATTTTTATAATTTTTTTACCAAACTATTTCTCTCTAAATCATAAAGAATACCTAATTTGTAAGCAAAAAGAAAAAATAAATTTGACTAAGTTACTTTTATATACAAAAAAATAGGTTTTCCAACCCTGGAATCATTATTTTAGATTTTTCGGATTTCTTTAAAAAATATATAAAATATGTTAACACATATAAGGAAAAAACTAATATAATTTTGTATCTAAAAAAAGGTTAAAATTTGTTAGGTCGAGCTGTGATTTTTTATTTTTCTGATTTTCTGTACCAAACTTTTCTTTCTAAAACAAAAAATAAATTTAATTTAAAAAGAAAAAAAAATAATTAGACTTAGTTACTTTTATATACCACAAAAGCAGTAAGTTTTCCAATCATGGAAATATTCTTTTAGATTTTTTTGAATTCTAATATTTTTTTTTTAATATTTTAATATACACTCTAAAACATTAGCTCAAATTTTGTCTAAATTGTTGTTGAAATATTCTTATTGTCTAAATTTATATCGATTGTGTAGTGATTTGTATAAAAAAAACAATATTTGTCTAATTTTATACAAAAATATAAATCTGCTTTTAGATTTGTTTATTTTTAAACAAAGTGTGCTTAAAAAACAGCTAGATATGCCTAAATAACGTCAAAATATTGAAAACTAAACATATGTGCGTAAAGCAGCAGAAATAAGTTTAACAAGAAGAAAGAAGAAAAAAGAAGCTCAAAAGTACACATGTTCTAACAGAAGCACGCCATATAATGGGTGTTTTTTCTTGAGGTATAGAACTTTAAGTTGGCATCACTTTTTTAACTGGCGGCCATTTTGTCAGCTGTCAAGTGATTAATATTTAGTTTGGTTTGCCATTTCATCATGAACAGGTTGACAAAAGAACAACGCTTGCAAATCGTGCAAATTTATTTCGAAAATAATGGTTCAGTTCGCGAAGTTTACCGCAAGCTCCGTCCATTTTATGGTCGACATAATCGTCCATCAGAGCAATTAATTCGGTTAACCATGGATCGTTTTCGCACTACGTTTACTCTATGTGATAATACGCATCCGCAGAGACGTCGAACAGTGCGCACCGAAGAAACAATTGCCGCTGTAGAGCAAAGTGTTGAAGAGGACCCGAATGAATCGATTCGCCACCGTGCACAGCAATTGGAGCTTTGTCCATCAACTTTATGGAAGATTTTGCGCAAAGATCTTGGCTTGCGACCTTACAAGATCCAGCTTGTGCAAGAATTAAAGCCGCGAGACCATGCAATGCGTCGTGATTTTGGTGTATGGGCCGAAAATGAGATTGATCTCGATGCTGATTTTCATCGCAAAATTTTGTTCAGTGATGAGGCTCATTTTTGGTTGAATGGCTACGTCAACAAGCAAAATTGCCGCATTTGGAGTGAAGAGAATCCACATGAGACCCTTGAGACGCCATTACATCCACAAAAACTGACTGTTTGGTGTGCTCTATGGGCTGGTGGAGTCATTGGGCCATACTTCTTCCGAAATAATGCTGGAGAGTCAGTTACCGTTAATGGAGACCGGTATAGAGCCATGATAACCGACTATTTTGTTCCCGAATTGGATGGCATGAATGTGGATGAGTTGTGGTTCCAACAAGACGGCGCTACATGCCACACAGCGCACGTCACAATCGATTTATTGAAGGAAACATTCGATGAGCGCATAATTTCGCGGAATGGACCTGTCAATTGGCCACCAAGATCGTGTGATTTGACACCATTGGATTATTTTCTTTGGGGATATGTGAAGTCGCTCGTCTACGCCAACAAACCAGAAACGTTAGGGGACTTGGAAGCCAACATTCGTGGCGTTATTGCCAACATACGGCCCCATATGCTCGAAAAAGTGGTTGAAAATTGGACCTGTAGAATTGGCTTTATTCGAGCCAGCCGCGGCGGCCACATGCCCGAAATCATATTTAAACATTAATGGCATAAAATTATCCTTTCAATAAAGCCAAATTGATGGACATTAAAACGATTTTCTTGTGTTTTATTTCAATTCGAAGTTCTATACCTCTAAAAAAACACCCGTTATAAAATTAATTAAAATTAAAATAAAGCTATTTCTAAATAATAATTGTGTGTTTTATATAAATAGTGCTAAGTTAAAATTGTAAATAATGCACAAATTGAGTAAAAAAATTATTAAAGTAAAGCTTTGAGTTAAGACAGTATTGTTAAACAAGTGCGATATGTATACAAAATTACTCAAATTTTAAAAATTTATTTTAAATTTTTATTTAAATTCTAAAAATTATATGTAAAATTTAAAGCAAAACGTGAATTTTTTATGTTAATCAGTAAACCTTTTTATGAATAAATTTAATTAAACACATATATTAAATGCATTTTTATTAAAAAACAACATATTTTAAAATTAAACACAAAGGGGAAACTAAACACAAATTGCGTAAAATTGTTAAACATATTTTGTTCAAAATTAAACATATAGTGCTCAAAAATCAACAAAACGTTGAAAAAATATAGCTGTGTAATTTTACGTCGAAAGTAGTCTGTAAAGTGTTGCCTACTATTATCGACGTAATTTTCCACAAAAGTGTTTTAGAGTGTATGTAAAATATGCTTAATTTATAGGAAAAAGTATATATCAGTTATAATATGTTACTTTTATATACCAAAAAAAGTTCAAATGTCCCAACCCTGGTTACGTTTTATGTTTGACTTCCTCATAAGTGTCTACAAAGTTTTATAATATGAAGTTTCATAAGATACATACAGACATATGTAAATACACATCCTCACAAAAACATAAATGTGAAAAAAGGCCAAGTTCCTATCAACAATTTCGGCCATTAAAAGTAGTGAGATATAAATTTTGAACAAGTTCTTGTTTGATACAATACCTATCACTGAAATATGCTATGCATTATATAAATTTATAATCGTAAGGTTGTCATATAATTTCTAGATAATCTGCTAACTTGGCAATATTTTTAACTTTCAAGAAAAGGAGAGAATAATGTATATTTGTTCTTTTTTTTATATCGGCAAAAATGTTGTCAAGTTAGCAGATTATCTAGAAATTATATTACGATTACAAATTTATATAATGCATAGCATATGTCAGTGAAAGGTGTTGTGCCAAACAAGAACTTGGTCAAAATTTATATCTCACTACTTTTAATGGACGAACTTTTTTGTAAGAACTTGGCCTTTTTTCACATTTATGTTTTTGTGAGGATCATTGTTACTCTCAACGACTTTAAATAGCATTAGACACATAAACAAATGTTTTATTTAGCTGAATCTAAATTATTTTTTAACATTTTTGAAGTGAGTTAAATTATAGCCTAAATATAGAAACAAATGAAGTTCGAACAATAGTAATTAAAATTAACTTCAATTTTTTTTTAGTTTTATTTAAAAATTTCAGGAGCGTAGTCACAACCAAGTTTGCAAACATGACATACTTTTGTAAAGTAAACATCGATTCACTTTCAGAGATCAAGGTGTGTGCCAAGATTAGTAAAAATTGGTCAAGTAAAAGCAGTAAAAAAGTGAAATGATATATTAAGCTTTAATGGGCATGACCCCGCCCACGAAATTATTTCATTCAAAGAGCCGAAACTGCTTGCCAAGTTTCGTGGGAATCCAATAAGAAGAAGTGCATACAAACTAATACTAAGCTTTAATAGGCGTGTCCCCACCAACATTTTAAATGGAAGATTGATCATTTTACAGAGTTCAGGGTGCATGCCAAATTTTGTAAAAATCAATTTAGTAGAAGCATTTGAACGTTAATGGGCCCATTTTTTCAAGATTCTTTCATTACGAAAACCCAACTTTCGCAGCAAAAGGATAAGAAAAATATCATAAAACAAAAATAAATTGGTGGGCGTATCCCCGCCCTATTTTGGCAATGTAACTAAATGGAAGCTATACCCTCTCAGACAGAAAAAATAATTTTTAAAATCTTTCGAAAAGGTACCGAGTTGTGAAGTAATAAACATAAAGTTGTTTGTTAAAAAAATAAGCTATGGAAAATAAAATATCTTACTAGTATTAGAATACCTACATATTAAATGAGTATAAAACAGTACCAAAACTGTCACCAGAAGCCGGATAGAAAATTTCAAAACGCCGATACCATTAAATATGTTTTATTTTTCTTTTTGCCAAAATCAGTCGTTACAAACTCGTAATTATTTTCTTGTAGATTTCACGTTGTTATTGGCCGATTTAGTATTCTTGTTGCTTTAAAAAGAGTATTTTTATTCGTATGCACTAATTTTTATTATTGAGCACCACGGAAGATCCATGAGAACAATATAAACAAAATTATATTCCTAAACAATGCATTGCTTTGAACTTTTTTTAAAGCAAATTTACTAAACTTTTACTTTTTTCTATCTCGTTTGATAAATATATTTCTTAATTTTACATATTACATGATGCTATTAACTAAATAATTATTTAATGTAAATTTAATTTAAAATTTTAACACCGTTACTGTGATTGGTTGTCTTATTACTCGTATCACACCTCAATTGCCTTAAGTGTAGTTTGGTAAAGAACCGCCTCAAGATGTTGTTGATTGGTCCACTACTCACTCTTTTGATAACAAAAGAAAACAAGTGTGACGACACAAACACACACACGTCCGCAATGCTAACGAGCCCAATGAGACTTATTATACGTACATACATATGTATATACGTAAATGTAAATTGTTTATGTATTTTGTTAACTGATACGAAGTGTACAAGATCGTTGATCGTTTTCTGTTACTCGTATTTTCTTTAACTTTCAGTTAAAAGGTGCTTCGCAAATGTTCCAAATACATACATACATACATCTGTACGAGTACATATGTAGGTTATTCATTAACATTCGTCGCCAACCTGATGCCCAATCTGATGCCAAGCTGATCCACTTTTTATAACATATAAATATATGTACATATGTATGTAATATGTGAGCATAAATAATGCTTAAATACTCGTAATTGGGCGATTCATAAATGACGCATTGTCATAATTTTTTAAATTATAGTAGAATCTCGAAAAAGTTAACTCGCCTTAAAGATAATCGTTCGGATAAGTTAATCGAATTCCAACGCTCATGTGCACCCCTAAAAGGTTAATTTTTCAGTTAACTTTTCTGCATGACGTTTGTATACGTGCCCATTCGTATGTAGAAGCAAGCAAGCATCATAAATTCTTCAGTCACGAAGTGTTTTCTTCTTTACTCCTATACATCCAATAACTGAAACAAATGTCCATCAGCACTTTTTGAACTAGTTTGAGAGCGTTTGAATCAAAAGTTGTTTCAAGCCCATTTAATTTACTTTGATGTTTTTGACCGGATTTGTGTCCAACTGAACGAACTAGTTCAAAAAGAACTGTTAGACACAAGTCTATTGCCAACAGTGTTGTTTAGCATTTGTTTTAGAAGACTTCGCTGCAATAAAGCATTTGAAAAATCCCTCATGTCTTAAAAGTTCTTGCAAGTGGTCTTTTGCAGGGGTCTAACATGTACATACGTATGTATGTTTATATATGTATGTATATTATGAGCCGTTCATTTTGAAGGTAAGGCAAGTAAATTTTTCCAAAGTGCTTGCATATAAATATCTCACAAGTCTTGCCTCACTTGAAGGGTTCATATCAGAGCTGTCCACCAAGAGAAACACGAGAAAAATGTATTCGCGTATGTGTATTAATTTGTATAAAAAGCCGATTGATGTTCGGCACTCTGGTGCTACTTTGGGCCATCAGCGCAAAAGTGGCGAACCCACTATGTTTGAAGAAAATCGGTCCAGCCGCTTAGAAGATACGACATCTTTTCTGAATGTATTCTGGTAAATATGTGTGTCTTTGACGCACTAACTCCCAAACGGATAGACAGATTTTAATTTTTTTTTTATTTAAAGGTGACTTGATCTAATATCTTCCCACTTATACTTGAAGAAACTTGGTCCAGCCGTTTGGTCTGTACGTCGGGGGTTCAAAAAATTTTTAATTTTTGTTATGGTTTAATATTTTTGATTACACACATAAATAAATACAAATATTTTCTTCAATAATAGCTTAGAACACGCTTTATGAAGTCGCCTTTCAAACAAACGAAAAAATAAATCAAAGTCGGTCCAGCCATTTCGCTTGTAGTTATGTGGACTCGTACAGACACACAGACACACTAAAAACTTATAATACCATTTTTTTGGCCAGGGGCTTAAAAAACATGCCAACAAAAAACCATTCACATACATATTCCTGGACTCACAAAGCAAACAATAACTTGTAAACAATCCACATATAAATGAGGAAAATTTATCTATAAAAATGGCACTCCTCTACCATATGGTTTGACTCCACTAATCGCTTGTGTAAATGCTATTTGCGACATTTGTTAAACGAAACCAATTAACGCCTTAAAAGCAAGTAGCGAATAACTTACGGAAGAGGCAGCATGCAACTTTTACAGGTCACACGATACAACAAACTTACATACTCAAATTTCCCTCCGATTTATGGGAATGTCTCCTAATAGTGGAAGAAAAAAGATTTCATACCATATTTGATTACAATTTTTTTATTTCAATAAAAAAATCAAATGTGTGAAATATTAGTATTAATGTTTTGGAGCAAAAACAAAAATTTGCGACAAAAGTTCAAATTTTCTTTAAGTATTTTTTAGTGTTCCGTACACTAAAGGTGAAAAGGAATCCTATTGTTTTTGCTACGTTGTCCGTCTCTCTACCTGTCTGTCATAAGCTATTTTCTCTAGAGCCGTAAGAGCTATGGACCTGAAATTTTGACAGAGTAAGTAGGACTTTGGCCAATAAATGAGAGTAAGAACTAAAGAGAGTTCCAAAACGAGCAACGAAAGATTTTAAAATCCCATGTAATATACACTTCAAATTTGTAAAGTTCGGGTATTTTTATACAGTCTACAACACCTGACACTAAAGTTTAAAAAAATTAATATTAAAGTTTTTTCTATCAGTTAATGTACTTTTGACTATGTAATTTTGACAACTTGCTGCATCTTAGATAACGTAAAGCTATGTACAGACGATTGTCAGATCTTACAATATTGTCAGATCTAGCAATGTGCTGACAATGTACTGGCAATCGAAAATTGCCAGCACAATATTCCTTGTCAGTTCACACGGTAGTCAGAAAATCTTACAATTTATTGCCAGACGGTTGTATGACAATAAGTTCATCTGACAAAATCCTCAGTAGAAAAATTGTCAGTTCACACTGTTGTCATATGCACAAATTGTTAGATCTGTTGTTATGCTTTGCCAGACTCAAAGCATTTGTTAGAAATTGTTAAATATTTATCGTTTGTGTTTGTGTTAAATGTAAAAAGTGAAAGTATAAATTATTATGGACCATAAAGAAGCAATTGCAGTGATTTTTTCTGCATATATTTTATTATTAATTTTTTCTTTAAAATCAAGCGTGTGCAGTGTTGCCCATAGAAAGAATTCTCTTACAATGACGCCATTGTCAGATGCATAAACTTCGCACATCTGACAATATTAAAATGTCTGACAAATATCTGGCAATAATTTTACAATGTGTTCACACGATTGTAAGATGTCTGACAATTTGTTGTCAGCTGCTAGTCTTGCAATGGACTGGCAATGCTTTTTCTGGCAACGACGTCTGGCAAAAATGGTCAATTCACACGGTTGTAAGAAATTTTGAGCACATTTTACGGGCAATATTGTAAGATCTGACAACCGTATGTACATAGCTTAAGAGACAAACTATTGAAATTTTCAAAAACGTTAAAGCTAAAAGTTTCAAAATTTATAAAATCGCCAAACCGAAAAAACTCGCCAAAAACAGAAAAAAAATCGACAAAATTAAAAAAAGCAACAAACTAAAAAAAATCGTACACCAAAATAAATCGCCAAAACCGCAAAATCACCAATATGAGAAAAAATCGCAAATATTAAAAAAAAATTGCAAAAATGTAAAAAATCGCCTAATTGAAAAAAATCGCCAAAATTAAAAAACGCCTAAAACCGAAAAAAAATCCCCAAAACGAGAATAAAGCGTCAAGACTAAAAAAAAATTGCCAAAACCGAAAAACGGCATATTTAAGAACGCTCAAAACAAAGCCGGAAAATCTAAAAAAAAAGCCAAAGCTATATACGAGTATTATATAGGCTTAAGTATGTATAGTATTACATATCTTGTGAGTCAAAGTCGCACTTTACTGAATTTATTCTTAAATTAAATTAAAGTACACACTTTATATTATGTACGGTGCTTAGAAAATAAAATTTTAGTATTATAATATTCTATACGTAATTGTAATTTTAGTGCATAGGTGTGTTGCTAGTTGAAACATTTATTAATGTTCAGTTCTAAAATATCATTATCATAACAATTATTAGATTTAGGGCCTGTACCACAATAAGTGCGTTCGAGAACTCAAAAATGTGTACAAATTTTTACTATTTTTTACTGTATTGCGTTCGAGTACACAAAATCCAGTAAATGAGAGGGCGAACTGAGAGCGAAAAATGACAGTAAATTTACTGAGTAAATGCAAATTTTTACTGGACAAATTTTTGCCAGTAAAATCCAGTAAAATGAAACCATATGTTTTTAAATATAAACAAACAAAAGTAAAGTGAAACAAAATTTTTAGTTTTTGATGAAATTTTAAAAATAACAAAAAACAAATGTATTAAGTTATAAACAATATTGCATTTATTTAAGTTTGATGCCAGAAAAATATAAGGGTATGTTTTATGTATTCCACGGAAAATTAAAACGTGTGGAATTTTCATAGAATTGTTGGAAATATGTATTTATAACAACAATTTCCCAACGATGTAATTTCACGTGAAATGCAGAACATAACCGATTGTTTTTAAACGTGAATAAAGTTAATAGATTTTTATAGTTAAATTTTTGTTTATACATAGTCGGATGGTTACTGTTTCCCCGCATGGAACATTCAAAAAATTTATTTATTGATCGATTAAATATGATTAATGTGTACATTTCTTAAATTTGTTTTCAGTTTTTTGATATCTTGAATATATTAGGATATATAAAGTTCTTTTCCCATTGTATATTTCTCTTAATAAATGCACTCATTGGAAATACTTGAAAGGAAGTGAACAATATTGTTGTGATGATTAGTATAAGCGGCAACAAACATTTTTGTCTTTTTCTGTACATCCTAATTATTCACGCCGAGGGTAAAAAGTTTAGAAACTTTAACGGCCTGACGCTCGATGTCGGTAAGTAAGCTATAGAAAGTTTCTTGTCGACATCGTGGGCCAGGCCCGTAAGTTCAAATAAAAACATATGTATCTATTACTTTTATTATTAAAGAAAATATACTATGGTGTATTTTTATAAAACAAATGAAAAAAAAAATTTTTCATCGATTTTCTCAAAACCATATAATTTTTCCATGCGGCTAGCCAGTGACTACCCAGCAAAAAAATATGATTTGGAAGCACTAACAACTGAGGAAAGCAATGTACTGTTTACTTGATCACAAAAGCTTAGAAAACTGTTTCTGAAAAGCACTAACATAAGGCAGGCTCTCTAACAAAATAGAGGAAAAAGTAAAAAAAAAATTGCAAGCTAGTAACTTTTGCATCTGAGTACATAAAAACTATAGCCCAATTCATAATCTTGTGCAAATAGTCTTGTATCGTTGCATGTGCAAAATGGTATAGTATATTGATACTCACCACTTAACAATTCTTAGAAGTTAATGTTAAAGTTAGCTATTTTATGTCAGGTGGAGACCGCGAGTAAGGGAGATAATGTTAGGGAATCACTTGGTGTTGCGCATGAATAAGGAGATTTTTTTGTGCGAGATGAGCCAGCTGGAAGCAATTTATTCAGCTTCCAAAAGGCATAATTTTTTGCCTTACCAAAGTGCTTCACAGAAGCAATAATATATATGTAGTTATATATAGTTTTGTATATTGTCTGCAGATAATGCGACTATTCCATACATGTATGTAAATACTTCAAAGAGGAGTAGGATAAGGCCAAAACTACTCCAAATATGTGAAAAAAGGCGGTTTATGTCCTAGGGTTGGACTAAATGGTCCAAATTTGCATTACATCGGCCTAACCCCAAAACTACTCCATATTGGATTAAATGCTTGTGTGAAAACGACATGATCCATGACTGCATTACATGGACCATGATGTAACTAGTCTGTTTCATCTCGATTGGACCACGTAGTACAATATTATATTCAGGTTTTTTTTTTTGCATATACATACATATGTACATACTTATGTATAATTTTTTAGCGCCAAATTGTCTATCAGCTGTTGTGTATATTTTACTAGATTTTACAATTTTTCCGTTCGCGTACTTTTAGCTGCAAACTTTTTTATTGAGAGTAATTTCTTTAAATTACTCAGTATTTACTCAGTTACTGGATTTTACTGGAAAAGTACTCAAACGCACCTAATGTCGACAGCGTTCAACTTGTTCCACACTTACGTTCTAAACAAAAGCAAATTTTAAAATTTTGGTGTTGTTTCCAATGTAACTGTACGACAAGTCGAAGTCGACATAGATTTTATTAAATATTTCGATTTGTTCGAAACTTTACATTAAGTTCAATTATTTACATTAAGACGATTTCTTATATTAGTCTTAATCATAATTTGGATAAAAAAGATTATTTCCACACATGTTGGAGAGTGTGGAATAAATAGAGTTCCTTGATCAATTTTTTTTAAGTTTGTAACATTTTTTAATTGTAGAAAAAAATTTACTTCTATTTAAATCTTTGAACTTTTTAAATTCTGGAACTCCCGATAGTGCCCTATAAACATTATATATTTGTTCTATTTCTGTTTCGTTTCCAAAAAAAAAATTAATAAAAAGTGTACAACACTATTGGCTTACTTAAAATATGATCTTACGCAAATGAAAGTTGTTTTTGAAACAGGGAGAAAACTACAGTAAACAAGTAAGAGTGCTATATTGGGCTTTGCCGAATCTTATATACCCTTCACCAAAGTGCGCATATAAAGTATAGAGATACAATAAGCACATCCATACATATGCATATGTTTTGTGAAAAAATTTATAATTTTTTGCTCTAGTGCAATTTTTAGTAAGTGACCTCTCGGTATTTTTCGATTAAATATTTTTTTTTCGATATTAACAATAAGTTGAATATTTTATTTTACACTCTGTATTAAGAAATATTTTACATTCTCCCTTATTCTAGTTCTCAAAAACGACGTCACGTCATACAATATCAAAAAATCAAATTAAAAAAAATAGTTTTATTTAAGGTACCAACAGACGACATGTTTTTCAGATTGTATGTGCCAGAATTTACATATGTAAACGAAAACATGTCGTGTGTTACCTTTAAAACATTGCTTGTGTAAAAAACATGACAAAAAACATAAGACATTATTTGAAATAGAGCGTGCTCTATTTTCTTATGTTAAACATACAGCTCCAAATGTCTATGTCATGCGAACAAATTTGTCGGCGGTTGATTATGTGCACTATCATTAGGCGTCTGAATGAAGTATTTTGCAAGACAAATTAATTATATATATATATATTTTTTTTTTAATTTAACGTTTTCGTTTTATTAAAATAAGTCCAAAAATGTATAGATTTTTAGATACAACCTCAACGTCTTGATTAAAAAAGAAAAAATTAAAAAAGCAAATTTGCGTCGCCAGTACTACAGCGACGGAACCAAAAATATTTCGACGGCTGCAAGCCATTTATAAAACAAACTACGTGGATATTTATGTACTGAAAATGAAGAAGTGATACTACATGTACGTTTGTGACCAAAAATTATAAACCTTATTTAAATTAACCAATATTGACAAGCATAAAGAAAAACATACGAGTCGAAAACTTAAAAAACACATGTAAAAAACATGTCGTCTGTTGGTACCTTTAGTTAGTAACCTTAATATCCAGAAAAAAAAAAGTTCAAAGTTTCCAGCTCTGGAACTGTGGTTTTAATTCTTATAATTTTCTACACCAAACTTTTCTTTCCAAAACGTAAAATATATAGAATTTGTAGATAAAAAGAAAAAAAAATTAATTAGACCTAGTTATATGGTATATAAAGTACCACAAAAAGTGTAGGTTTCCCAATCCTGGAATCATCTTTTTAGATTTTTCTGATTTCTTACACCAATCTCTTTCTTTTAAGAATATAAGATATGTTTAATTTGTAGAAAACAAGGAAAAATTTGTTTTTGTATTAGAAGAAAAGTTAAAGTTTTCCAACCCTGGAAACGTCTTTTTAATTTTTAACCCCCGACTAAAAAAAGGGGTGTTATAAGTTTGTAGTGTGTGTCTGTGTATCTGTGTGTCTGTCCGTGTCCACGTACAGGCCAAACGGCTGGACCGATTTTCATTTAGTTTTTTTCTGTTTGAAAGATGACTTGATCGAGAGGGTTCTTAGCTATGTTTGAAGAAAATCGGTCCAGCCGTTTAGAAGATATAATATCTTTTCTGAAAAAATCGGGGGTTTTTTAAATTTTTAATTTTATTCATACTGAAGTATAAAATAAGTTTATTTAATAAAAAAATAATAAAAATTAGTTTTCGCTAGTTACTTTAGTATGGCAAAATAATGTGTGCGTTTTCCAGCTCTGAAATCATCTGCTCGATTTTGCTGATTTTCAATACCAATCCAAGACCGAAGTCTCTAGCTTTTCTGGGAGCTTCGGAAAACCGATTTCACATACAGACAGACGGACAGGCGGACATCGCTTATTCGTCTTCAATATCCATAAGGATCCAGAATATACATATATATAGTTTATGGCTCGCTTATTAATATTGTGGAAATTACAAACGGAATGACAAACCTATATTTATCCTTTTACCATTTTTTGGTAAAGGGTATAAAAATGTAATCAAAGGTTTGAAGGAGTTAGTTGAATTTTGATCTGAAAGGGCCAAAGTATCACAAGGCCATCAAACATCAAAAAGTGCCACAAATGGACCAATTGTGCCACATTTGCATCAATGGGTTATATTATGACAGATGATTTTCATGAGTTATATTAAAATTGATAATTGCATGCAATTTTTAATAATTCAAGGGTGGCAAGAGCAGTTCTTGGGCGGCAATGCCCTCCCCAGAATGGCCTTTCTACTCCTATGTTCGAACAGCTGTTTTCTATGGTTACCGTTATGTCACATTTAATTGAACAATATGGCGAATCACCTATAATCAAATACAGTTTTGTCCATTACTTTGTTTCGAACAGCTGTTTTGTGTGGTTATGGTTATGGTTGCCACAACGTTTAGTTGAACCTTTGAGGACTCATTAGGTTTTACGTTTAGTTTAAGTGCCGTGTTATTCTTTTCTGTTTTTCTTTTAACTAGTTTCTTTCTTAAATGAAAACAAACCACAAAAACAAAACAGCTGATTCATAACAGAAAAGAAGGTACAAATTAATTCTGCCTTTAGGCCCTAAACTTCAGAGAATACCTTCCCTATTGGCAAACTAATTTCAAGTTGTTAATCATCCATACGAGATCGTTTATCTTATTTATGAGGTTGTATGAATACTTGCACATGTGTCCACTTATTTGCATGTGTATATCTTGTATTTATATTAAATATCAATACAATCGTCAACGAAACGCAAATATCAAAGCGAAATTTATTTACTTTTTATAATTTTTCTTATGTATGTATGTACATATTTTTGTCTGTCAGATGTGTATATACAGTGCTGATCAAAATATTCCTCTTCTTCTCTTCTGCAGTCAATTTTTTTAAACATTTGAAAATTTGTAACATTTTATTTTAGTGACAAATAATAAATTTTCAATTCTTATTCGGTAAAGTTTAGTTTCTCAAGTATTTTTATACCCTTTACCAAAAAACGGTAAAAGGGTATATATAGGTTTGTCATTCCGTTTGTAATTTCTAGAATATTAATAAGCGAGTCATAAAGTATATATATTCTAGATCCTTATGCATAGGGAAGACGAATAAGCGATGTCCGTCTGTCCGTCTGTCTGTACGTGAAATCGGTTTTCCGAAGCTCCCAGAAAAGCTAGAGACTTCGTTCTTGAACTGTTGGGTCAGAAATGGTCGAAATAAGATTGGTATTGCAAATCAGCACAATCGAGCAGACGGTTTCAGAGCTGGGAGACTTAAACTTCATTTTCCCATACAAAATAACTACCGAAAACTAGTTTTTAATAATTTTTTATTAAATAAACTTATTTTATTCTTCAGTATGAAAAAAATTGGCATTTCTAACTAAAAAAAATTTAAAAAAAATTAAAAAGACGTTTCCAGGGTTGGAAAACTTTAATTTTTTTTGTTATGCAAAAGTAATTTACTAAAACAAAGTTTTCCTTTTTTTTCTATAAACTAAACATATGTAATGTTCTTAAAAGAAGGAGATTGATTTAAGAAATCAGAAAAATAAAAAGGATTATTCCAGGGTTGGAAAACCTACGATTTTTGTGATATATACAACTAACTACCGTAAACTAATTTTTTAATTATTTTTATTAAATAAACTTATTTTTTACTTCACCACGAGTAAAATTGGTATTTCAAATAAAAAATTAAGCTTCAAAAAATTAATAAGATGTTTCCAGGGCTGGAAAACTTTAACTTTTTTTCTTATACAAAAGTAACTTAATAAAACAAATTTTTCCTTTTCCTTACAAACTAAACATGTATTATATTCTTAAAACAATAAGATTGATGTAAGAAATCAGAAAAATCAAAAAGGATGATTCCAGGGTTGGAAAACCTACGATTTTTGTGATATATAAAATTAACTTCCGTAAACTAATTTTTTATTTATTTTTATTAAATAAACTTATTTTATACTTCAGTACGAATTTTACTTTACGAACATTACTTTTTATACAAAAGTAACTTACTAAAACAATTTTTTTCTTTTTTACTATAAATTAAACATATCTTATATTCTTAAGAAAAAGATAATGTAAGAAATCAAAAAAAATCAAAAAGGAGGATTCCAGGGTTGGGAAAGTTACACTCTTTGTGATATAAAAAATTAACTACCGAAAACTAATTTTTATCTACTTTTATTAAATAAACTTATTTTATGCTTGATAACGAATAAAATTGGTATTTCAAATAAAAAAAAGAAATTGAAAAATTAAAAAGACGATTCCAGGGTTGGAAAACTTTAAGTTTTTTGTACAAAAGTAAGTTACTAAAAAAAATTTTTCCTCTTTTTATAAATTAAACATTTCTTAAATTCTTAAAAGAAAGAGATTGGTGTAAGAAATCAGAAAATCAAAAAGGATGAGTTCACTGTTGGGACACTTACACTTTTTTGATATATAAAAGTAACTAAGTCTAATTAATTTTTAGCTTTTCCTTTATAAATTATATGTAGTTTACGTTTTGGAAAGAAAAGTTTGGTATAGAAAATTATAAAAATAAAAACCACAGCTCCAGAGCTGGAAAATATGATTTTTTTCTGGACATTAAAGTAACTAAATAAAACATTTTTTTTTTAATTTCCTTTTTTTCACTTAACACACTTTCTATATTTTTTAAGGACTACTAGATTGGTATAAGTAATCAGAAAAATCTAAAATTATGATTCTAGGGTTTGAAAATTATTATTTTTTTCTTTGTACATAAAAGTAACTATATGCTTATGCATGTATGTCTTTACTACATAAACGCACTTTGGTAAAGGGTATATAAGATTCGGCACAGCCGAATATAGCACTCTTACTTGTCTTGTTTCTATTATATAAAAGAAATTCTGGTAATATACCTTAAAGATTAGGCATATAAAAAAATTTACGGTGAAAAAATGAATAAAAGATCTCTACCGGCGCATCCAACTAAACAATAATATTAAATAAAACAAATAAAATCGCTCTCATTTAATGTAAATAAGTTTGTAAAAACCATATACATACATACATAAAAAAGTTGTAAAAGTTTTGCTCTCTACTGCAAACAGTTACTAACTATTTTAGTATACACAAGCTACTTGTGGTTATAAGTTTTTTGTTATTTATTTTATTATATGATATTTTCTGTTATTTTTTGTTGTTATCGCTGCTTTTGTTGTCATTTTTATCGTAGTGCTAATGGGCCACTGAAATATTTTCCCATGATTTTGTACTTTTCAGATTTTAATGGTTAAAGATTTAATTTGTATTTAAAAAAAAAATTATATACATAAGTATGTGTGTATGTATGTATGTATGTATGTATGTATGTATGTATTTATGAAAAGTTATTTGAATTTGTGTGAATTTTTATATTTCTAACGAAGCAGAAATAAAATCTATAAAATGTTATAATTAGAGGGTATATTGGTGATATGAAGCCGACCGGAGTGTATATGATTTTTTTTTCAACACATTATAAAAATATTGTCTAATAAAACTTGGTACTTGTTACTTTCTGATTTGTGAAAGCGATAAATATCGACAATAGTGTGTAAAAGCTTGACACAAATAAGTATTAATTAGCAAATATTTGAATAAAAAATGGCGTGAATTGAAAATTTTGAAAAAAAAATTTTACAATTTTAAATTTTGCTATGTAAATAAAAAAATTTTAATTTTTAGTGCGTGTTGTAAATTGTTTCGTAAACAAATTCAAACTACATACTTGGACTGTATTTGTTGTGTATTCAGTTAGAAATACTTTCTTAAACAAACATTTTTATAGGCAGTAAATTTTTGTGTTTTAGTAATCCCAATGAAACTGACTTCTCATAAATGCTATTGAATATTGGTAAAATAATTATTCAATAAAAAAAAATTAAATTAAAGAAGTTTATTTGTTGTTGTGTAAGCACATCTGATGCATTTCGTTGCTCCTTAGGCAGGAAATGAAACTGACCCCTGTGACCAGCCCGAGTTCTAACACTTCCTATGAAACAGAAAAGTCACTTTTACATGAGGATGGCTTAGGAGGGGGTTGATTGATACTTCGTATCTCATAAGGACCTAATCCTTGTATTATAATATAAAGGATTTAAAAATGTCATTCCGACATTTAACTGTAACAATGAAAACTAATTTTTTTTATTTTTTTATTGTTACAAATGCAATTATATTTTTTTAAGCAGATATTTTTTTGGTATTCGAACCGACAACCTCCGTCATGGCAGGATTGCACACTATCCACTTGACCACAGGGGCACTAATATTTTAAAAGTATTAACACTAGTTAAGCTTAGGTTAATATCTAACTATAGTTACGGGACCGGTTCCAGAGTGGCTTGGCGGTATTATTGGAGGGAACAATTTACATTATATTTATACTATTTGATAGGTTCTGGGTGCAAACACACCGAACTAGTTCAGTGCCGTTTACTATAATACTAGACCGATTCCCAATTAAATTGACAAAAGATCAAGACGATACATCCGACAATGGTGAATATGTAACCATTTACAGGATATGTTTTTTTTCACCATACACTACTCCCTACGAGTACGTTTGGATAAATTGTCACCCAATTTTCTGCAGGTTCATCAGTAAACAACCACAATTCAAAAAAGCTTACAAAGCCTTAATTATGCGTTGCCTTATCATGAACGAATAGCATCTAGGCGAGCTTAACCAACCAAAAACAAATTTGTTTAAATTCGTATTCATTTTGACGAGCATTAAATTAAAATCAGAAATTACAATAAATATTTTATGAGCTCATGAAATCTTTTGGCAATATCTTATATAAAATTATTGTTTTAATCTAATGTCAAACAGTGCAGCTACGAGTATATTTTGTTATTTAGTTATGATTACGATCGCATCTTTTTATTTTCATTTCTTTGGTAGATAACATTTTAACATTAAAAAAACCTGCTGATCTCCCCCTTCTTTAAGGAAGAACACATATGCGTGTATAATCGTGGCGCTATAAAAATGTTCATTTATTTGAATTGACATTTATTTAATGTACACAGACTTATGTAAATAAGAATTTTCTATATAGTAGTTTTCAGTTTAACTAATTTTGCGTTGTTTTTTACCAATAGATTAAATTGAAAATGTATGTATGTATGTATGTATGTATATTCAATAAAATCTAAATTAAATTAACGAGCGCTATTGCTGATATTAAGGCGATAAGGCGATCGAAATCTTGCCAGTTTTGTAATAGAAACATGTGCTAGTTCAGGGGGCAAATTACGGCTCTCGTTATCGAATGATATTACGAAACATTTCCATATAAACTCTATTGAAATATTTCGCAATTTCGTTCGATAACGAGTGCCGTAATTTGCCCCCAGATAAGTAGAGCTTAGTCCAACTCGTTGTGTCTAAAACGACCGACTGAACGAGTTGGACCCAGCTCTACAGATTAAATTTGAATTAAATTCGTTCAGTAGTTCATTTGTGTTCAACAGCTTTTTTTAGACTTGGGTCGAACTCGTTCACTAGTTCATCTTTGCCACAAACCTTTGATCAAACCCATATAATTTTTTTCGAACTAGTTCGTTCTCGTTCAAATCAAAAGTTGTTTCAAATCCATTTAATTTACATTGATGTTTTTGACCGGACTTGTGTCCAACAGCTCATTTTATTTCAAAAGAGTTGTCGGACAGAACTTTATTTTTAAATAACTTTAAATAACATTGGTTTGATCATTGGTTTGTGTCAAAGATGAACTAGGGAACGAATTTGACCCAAGTTTAGTTTAGCAAACTCAGGCTGAATATAATACAGAGAATGCAATAGAGCTGGGTCCAACTCGTTTAGTCGGGCGTTTTACTTTTTTTGATACATTTTTTATTTTGTTGGTATCGTGGTGCTACCGCGACAAACTTGGTCCTCTTTCACACACGTCAGGTTTGACTCGTCAAGTCTTGAGTTTTTAGGAGAGAGAGGAAAAGAGAATTGAGGAGGGTACAGTCTTGACCGTGCCAGTCAAGTTTGTTTTTTCGTTTTATTTTGTCATTCGTAATACTCTACGACAACGCAAATTGATGAAATTTGATAAAACAAACTTGACGGTGTGTATGAACGCAAATGCAGGTTCAAAAGAAAATAGAACAAAAACTGATCAGGTAAACCTGACGTGTGTGAAAGAGGACTTGGTACAATTTAAAAATATCAACGAAGGTCGGTCCATGTCATAAGTTTAACTCTACAAAAAAACACATGCTCTATTTTCAATTACTACAAAAATAATTACTTTTACTTACCTGTTGATGAAAGCACTGACTGTACTATCTCTAAACACCGGACAGTTGTAATTTGAAGTTTTAATGGTCACATAGACAAAAATATTACTGCAATAAAAAATTTTAATTGAAAATAAAACCAAATATAAACCAAGGCACTTAAATTAGATACGCATATATAAATTTAATATATGTATATAAAAAATCTTGAGTAAAAATCTACCTAAAATGTTCAACTGAAAAATAAAATTATTTTGGTTTTCTTACCAAAATTTTTTTTAATTTCCAGCCCTGAAACCATAATTTTGATTTATCTAGTTTTTAATACTAATTTATTTCTTTCTAAAACATACGATATAATATTTAATTACCAAAGAAATAAATTAGTTTAATTTACGCTTCATTTACACATGCAGGTAACTTGTTACAAGTTGCGTGTACGTATTAACAACCAATACATTGAATGAAATAATAAAAACACTCGCAACTTGCTTGTTTATTTTCATTTTTCTATATGTTACTATAAATATTTGAAAATTTCGTTTTTCTCTTTCTTCTGTGCGTTGTTTGTATTTTTTTTTTTTTTTTTTTTTTTTTTTTGTCTATATTAGTTTTTAATGTGTGGGCTGCCAAATTTTTGGTATAGGAACATTACAGGGAAACGAATTTAGTGATCAACTTTGTACCAAAAGAAATGATAAATTTATATTGCAAATCAATAATAAGTCATATTTGATTAGATGTTCTTACTTTTTGTTTTATTTTTTCTGTATATAAGTTGAAATAATAACATTTTAAAAATTATTCCATGTAAGCTATCCATTAAAATTAAAATAAAATCCTTAAAGGGTAACACTGTTTTTATTTTTGACAATTCTCCTACATGCAAGTGAAAAAATTACTTGTAATGAAAATCTCTTGCCAGTAAGCCTACTACTTGTAGCATTATGATTGTATTAGTAAAAATATGTCTATGTATTGAGTTACTTGCACTTGTACTTGCATGTGTAAACGGTAAGTTAATTAGTTTTACATACCAAAAAAAGTATAAGTTTTCCAGGTCTGGAGCTATATTTTTATTTTTCAAATTTTTTAAACTATTTCTTTCTAAAACATAAAGTATATTTTATTTGTAAACAAAAAGAAAAAAGTTAATTTAACCTCGTTACTTTTATACATAGACAAATTTAATTTTCCAACCCTGGAATCATCCTTATAGATTTCTCTGATTCTTTATGCCAATCTAGTTTTTTTTTTAAAAATATAAAAAATGAAAAAAATTAGTTTTGTTTAGTTACTTTAATATCAAAAAAAAATAAAACTTTCCAGTCCTGGAGTTGTGGTTTTTTATTTTGTAGCTATGCTACTTATGGGACGATACAGGGGTTAGAAAATAAATTTCGTAACATAAATAATCGGCACTTTTACAGCTATAAATTTATTTTTGTTTTGATTCCTTTGTACTGAAACCAGAGCACGACAATAAACGAAACAAATTTGTTTGATTTTGTTCTGTTTAATTCTTTGAAGTGAGAGAAACAGAAAACATGAGAACGATTGCTTCATTTTTTTTTTTTTTTTTGAATTCATTATTTTTATACAAACTTATTAGTATTTACAGGTATTTTTATATTTTGTTATGATACATAGGTATGAATTTTTATGCATTTTCAAACATTAAATATATATACATACATACATACATATCTGTATGTATATCGAAACCTGTTTTCGATTGAAATTAAAGTTTTGAATTGAATTGAAATTAAAGTTTTATTGTCCTACATCCTGAAATTTTATCGTAAGCGACAATTTATCGAGTCTTATTTTTTATTTAATCGGAAGCGACATAAATTAAATTTTTCAGGAGAAGGTTTTTTTATGATATTCAAATTTGTTTTACATACGTAAATTTTCGCTTACGATAAAATTTTACAGCCCTTATCTTAAAAGTCAGCAACAATTTCGGCATTTTTATAATTCTAAACTATGGGTAGACCCATAAAATTTTAATTTCAATAAAAAAGTCTTTTCGATAACATGTTTCTTACGATAAAATCGGAAATAAGGCTCGTTATGTATGTTTATATTTGAATACTAAAAAAACCGTCTTCTGAAAACTTAAATTTTTGTCGCTTATGGATAATTAAAAATAGGGTTCCATACACATACGTAATGATTTATCGGCATTTAGACGATTTTTTCCTCAAAATTACGATTTTTCAATAGTTCAAATATGGCAGCTTTTTATGAAAAACTTACTGTTAAAATATAATATATGCATAACCAATATATTTAACACATTATTTTTGTTTTATATAGCTAAGCAGCATAGCTACAACCGGGTGTCCTAAGACACCTCTCTTCTTTTTTTTCTAATTATTTATATCAAACTTTTCTTTCCCGAACGTAAAATACATTTAATTTATAAAGCAAAAGGATAAAAAATGTTTCCCAACCCTGGAATCATTCTTGTAAATTTTTCTGATTTCTTACACCAATCTATTTATTTAAAGAATATAAGATATGTTTTATTTATAGAGAAAAAGGAAAAATTGGGTAGAGTAAGTTACTTTTGTATAAAAAATAGTTAAAGTTTTCCAACCTTGGAAACATCTTTATAATTTTTTTAATTTGAAATACCATTTTTATTAGTACTGAACTATAAAGCAAGTTTATTAAATAAAAAAATAAAATTAGTTTTCGATAGTTAATTTTTTATATCACAAAAAGTGCAAGTTTTCCAACCCTGAAATCATCCTATTTGATTTTTCTGATTTCTTACACCAATCTCTTTCTTTTAAGAATGTAAGATATGTTTAATTTAAAGAAAAAAAAGGAAAAATTTGTTTGAGTAAGTTACGTTTGGAAAAAAAAGTTAAGGTTTTCCAACCCTGGAAACGTCTTTTTAATTTTTTTTTTAATTTGAAATACCATTTTTATTCGTACTGAAATATAAAATAAGTTTACTAAATAAAAAAAAATAAAAATTAGTTTTCGGTAGTTAATTTTTTATATCACAAAAAGTGTAAGTTTTCCAATCCTGAAAACATCTCTTTCTTTTAAGAATGTAAGATATGTTTAATTTAAAGAGAAAAAAAGGAAAAATTTTTTTGAGTAAGTTACGTTTGTATAAAAAAAAGCTAAAGCTTTCCAACCCTGGAAACGTCTTTTTAATTTTTTTTTTAATTTGACATACCAATTTTGTTCATACTGAAGTATAAAATAAGTTTATTTAAGAAAAAAATAAAAATTAGTTTTCGGTCGTTAAGTTTTTATATCACAAAAAGTGTAAGTTTTCCAACCCTGAAATCATCCTTTTTGATTTTTCTGATTTCTTACAACACCCTCTTTTTTTTAAGAATATAAGATATGTTTAATTTATAAAGAAAAAGGAAAAATTTGCTTTAGTAAGTTACTTTTGTGGAAGAAAAAAATTAAAGTTTTCCAACCCTGAAAATCATCTGCTTGATTTTGCTTATTTTCAATACCAACGAATGAAAAACCTATACATATGTATGTATGTACATATGCCTATATCCTTTATAGCCTTTTCACACTTACTCACATCTTTCATCTTTCATCAATTTGGCAAGATGATAACATTTTCCCATAAGAATTATACAGGGCTGAATGTTCAACATCTTTCAACATCTTTAAAAGATGTTCCTATCTCACTTTGTTCCGTTCAACATCTTTCGATTATTTTAGTGTCATCACTAGAAAAAATGTATGCAACTATATACATACATGCATACATACTATAAAAATATATACATATGCATGTATGTTTGTATGTATATGCATGGACATATTTACATACATTCAAGGCTACATTTTGGAATATCCTTCCCAAAAAAAGATCCGTAATTACTCTAAGATTTTATTATATACATACATATGTATGTATATGTATGCATATAATAAAATCTGTTATATGTTTTACAAATCGAAATAAATTACATAAAAGTAGTTGCAAATGTCTACGCGAAATCTTTGCGGATAAAGTTTGTAATATTTTTTTCATTATCATTGTCCGCTGGCATAATTTCAACTAATTCTGCACATTGTAGCATTATTTGTTTCTGCTCCTCAGGAGCCAGCAATTAAATCAATTTCTACTGAATTTTTAAATTGCATTTTATTATTTAATTTTTAGTAGCTCACATTCGTAAAAATAGTATTATAATACATGACAGATGAAAGATGAAAGATGTTGTAATGTGAACAGGTTTTTTCCATTTTCAACATATTCCACGCATTCCTCAAAGATGTGAGTGAGTGTGAAAAGGGTATTACCATTTTTGGTGAAGGGTATAAAAACATTATTGCATAATCAAAGAATACAAGAAATGCAACAAATTCTCCAGATTTTAATTTTAAATCAAATGTTTTAGTGATGGAAGTCAGCTATGTGTTTTCTTTAGCCAAAAGTTCAGCTGTATTCTAAATTTGTCATCGCAATTAAATATTATATCATATCTTTGCATATAAATTTATTTGTTTTTATAATTATTTCTTATCCTTATCCAGGTGCCTCTGGTAAAATAATATGACAAATATTTTGGGGTTTCTTCGCTATAGCTTTCTTATCTCAAATATTTTTGTATTGCTCCCTAAAGCAGTCACGACACAGATAGTAAATATATTACTTTCATTTCTTTGTCATAAAGTGTCTACTTAAAAAATATTAGGGGCATTCACGATGGTGATACGTTAGTTGAGTGGTGGGTATTAATTGTCTCCGTGTTACTTCTTTATTTATTAATGGTTTTTTATATGCATTTATATATATCGTTACTTTAATATACAAAGGCTCTAACTCATTTTTTTTTCATTTTTCGACACATCTATCAAAATATACAAAAAAATTTTATTTGAAAAATATAATGAGTTAGTTTCTTTCTATATTAAGGTAACGATATACATACATATGTATGTACATATACATACATATATTATTATGAGAATAATGAGAACAAGTTTTATTAGAACTATGTATTACTAAAAAATAATTTTAAAAGATTCTGAGCCATTTTTCGAATAAAATTACTCGAATAAAGGCATGGAAATAAATATATTCGATAAAAAACTATTATAATATTTGATTCTAACAAAAGGATTCAAAGTAGAGGTTAGAATAATTGAAAAAAAAAATTTAATAATTTTTTTATTTAAATAATTTTTTCCAAATTAATTAATTTCTTTAAATTAGTCGAATAGAATTATAAAATTATAATTAATCTACGAGGTGTGTTATTAGAGATTTAAATAACTGATTTTCATAGTTGATCTTCATTCAAATAAATGCAGTGCATGCAGGCACCAATAATGCATAATTTCTCTAACAAGTCTAATGTAACTTTTGCTATATTTATTATTAATTCCTGTAATTTCTACATACTGACAATTTACCACCCAGTATTGCAACTTCGCTGTCAGTTGAAAAAGGCGAGGTATAACGTATGAAGGATTCTATGTGACTCGGCCTTTGCTTTGCAAGGAAACAATAACAAATTGTAAGACCTTTCAAAGCTGTTTACCTCAAAGCAAATATAAGTGCATGTGTGCTTGGACGTAACTGATGTAGATATTTGCTTACTCGATGTCGAATTCTATGGTCTTATGTTCGATCATCTTTTTCCTACCGTTACAGTTACATTACATTACATTTGGCTAACTGAGCCTGAAATTTACTTTTTATTCGATATCGAATGAAATGATGCCAAATTGAAAAATGTCTATGAATTTTACTCGATATCGTGTGCGATGATGACACCCCTGTACCATAAAGTATAATTAAGATAAAGTTAGCCTGCCTTGGGATAAAGAAACTCCTTCAGCAGATTTAATAACCGATGAATATAGTGAAAACCACTATTAATGACTATAAGACGCGCATTTTCACCAGGAAAGCAAAGTTTTTAACACATTACGGAATATTGGAACAATTTCATAGGAATTCACACACAAAGGGTAGATAAGAATATATATAGATAAAAATAAATATTTAAAAAACTATATGGATGTTTGCATGCATGTACATATATAGTAAATACTTGCATGCATGAAAAAATTACACTGGGCAACAGAAAAAAGTTAAGTTCTAACGACTCGTTATGGTTAAAGAGATAAATACTACGTTTACACGGGCAACTTATTTGCAAATAATAATAATTTAACTCATAAACGTAGTATATGACTAACCTGACCAGACATCTCGCCTTAGGCGGGATTATTCCGCTTTTCCTCGAATTTCTATCCCGCTTTTTAGAGTTTTGAAATGGTCAAAGTCTATTCGACTTTTATAATTTTTATATAAATATATTTTTTTAGTGTAGTTATTGCTTAATTAGCTTCGCTAAACCTCATACCCGTTTTGACATGAAAAGAAACATTTTTATATTAGAAGTGTGACGCTTGCGGTTTAAACTTCATGTATTTTGAAGAATATAATTGAGACACTTACTGCCAATAAAGGCAGAATTAGTTTTTTCTTTCTGTTCTATTAAGCAACAGTTGACTCTTTTTTGTTTGTAGAAATCTAATACAAGTCGTTAGTTTTTCTGTTTCGTTCTGTTCCGATTCGGTTCAACCTGTGAATATCAAAAAAAAATTTTAAATATGTAATTGCAAGTGACAGCATAAATGAAATAAAAATGTTTGAAATAAATTCTGATTGTGCTTTTACCCCCATATTTATAAAAAAATAAAATGAATTTGAAATTCATTTTAGGACAATTTTGTATGGAAAATTTGAACTCAAATACATTTCAAATTCGTTTCAAATTTTATGAATATGGGGGTTAGAATTTAAAAAGTTTAATTTTTAAAAGAAAAACATAAATTATATTGAAACTTAAAAACTACAACCTTTCTGGCCAGAAACAGCTGATAGGTTACAACAAAAAAGTAAGTAGTCAAATTTAGAAGCAGAACGGCATAGCACAGAACAGCAACAGAAAGTAAAGACTAATTAATCCTTTTATTACATAAATCGGCTTTTAAGTTTAAAATCAATTTTAAAAAACCGAGGTTTTAATATTTACTACTTTAAACACACTTAAGAAGCATTTTAGGAGGATAACTACCCAGCAAAAAATTACACATTACCCTCAGAACTACTTGCCATATAATGACTTACTTTTCTAATTGCCAAATTTCATTACTCGCTTACAAATCACATTAGGTAAAATTTAAAAAATTATGTACAAGTTGCTAAATGAGGAGAATGATTCTTTTAGATTAAATAGATTACGTGAACAAGTTGCCAAAAAAAAAAGTAAGTATTTACTTCTCAAGAATCGATTATTTTAGTCTCACGCCTTGTTAAGATCATTAAGTTGGTAATCCAGTAGGGAAGAGCTTCCACGCGATTACCTTTTTTGAAATTTTTTGCTGGGTATGACGTTTCCAAAATGAATGCTTAAAACCCATTGAATGTACCATTTTGAATACAAAATTGTGGTTTACATTACTGCAAAATTTTTTAATATCAAAAACAAGATTTCTGATATTTTTATGTAGCTTAAAAAGTTATTGCAATAAGAAAATTCTTGATTATTTTATTTTAAAATATTTATAAAATTGTAAAGATCTTGAAAATTTTACCAAAAAGCAAATGCTAATAATGATAAAATTTATTCAAATTTATTAAATTTATTTATAACAATATCTAAATAATTTCTACAACATATATGTACTTCACTTTCGGTATGTGCAGCCTCCAAATTATTGTAGAAATTGTGATTAACTGGTTGAATGTGTGACAGTAATGATTTTATATTAATCATCTTATTAGTCGCTATTTGAATATATTCAGTGTACTTTTTTGTAAGTGCACTCAATGTGTTATTTGCTGGTCTTCCTTTTTTTTGTAGTGTTTATTTCCTGGTAATGCAAATACATATTTTCTTTTACAGTGCTGTGCCATACATAAGTGTGGTACACTACAATACGTAATTTTTTTTTAAATAGGATGTAATACCACAAAATTCGGTTTTATGGGGCTTTTTCACATCAAATTTCATTTCAGGAGCCGGATTCCGCAACAATGAGTTTTGAAGTATTCACCAATTGCAGTGTTCACAATTCTCCGCACTTTTTCTTGTGAAGAACGTTTGGAATAATGTTCATATAACTGTTGAAAAAAATTCATTCTCAGCTTTGCGGTCGCACAAATCAACAAGTGAATACTTTTATTGCTAAGTCGCTATTCGCACTATGCCTTTTTAGCCTGCCTTGTATTGACAATTTTCTTTTGAAACCCCTACGAAAAGTCACACACATTTACGTTTACATTTCATGCATTTTTGGCATTTATATACAGGTTTAATGCTGAGAATACGAAAGAGGCAAAGAGAAATGTCATAAATCCCCTCGAATTTACATTTCGTGACTTTTGTTCTACACCGCAAGCTTCTCACCCCCTCTCACCAATAAACTAAAAAAAACCTGTATGCACAGGCAAGCAGAAAAGGCACAGTGTAAATTGCGTCTAAACACTTCAAAATTCATTGCTGTGGAATCCGACCCTGGCTTTTGAGTTGAATTTCGAACTTTGGCGAAGAAAATGATACTGTTTGCCCGTTTTTATAAGCAAGAGATAAATAAGCCATACAGAAAAAAATCTAGAAGGCTAAAATGTTTCACAAAAATTTTTTTCGTACTATTCCATATAAATTTCTTAATTACATTCATAACATAAAATCTGAAGGTTACATGATTTCATTTGTTCTTTCAACTCCCTAAATAATTTTGTTAGATCCCCCGCCAGAATGAGGCCTTACAACCTTGTTATTTTCCAATCAGTTTTCTTTTGTTGTACAGTGTAATTGTAGATTGTGTGGAATTGTGTAGAACTTATAACCAATTATTCTTTATATGGGGTCTATGAAATAGAGTCGTGGACAAAATGTATCTGTGCTGAAGAAATAAATGCATGTGTACAAGACACCAAATAAAATTTTTCAATATTTATTTAAGGGGTGAAATATAACCAATTTAAAAATGTTAAACTAGGAAAATATATGCATATGTGTTTAATTTTAGATGTGGTTATAAATAATAATTCTAGATATGATTGGAGTATTATAAAATATCAACAAAATTATAGCAAAATTTCAAGTCTGACGCACCGCACCTAGCATTTTAACTGTAGATAATTGGTTCTAAAAATGTTACTTTTTCAAACAGCATTCATTGCTGCTACACCTTGTTATTATCCTCTTATCATTATTAAACAACTTCAAAACAAGGAGTATGTTATCAATTGGTATTTTTTATGTTTGCTACTTTATAAATAGGTACTCTTACCTTTTATGCCAATTTTACATAATTTTTTTTTGTCAGAGGGTATGGTTTCCATTTATTCCCGTTGTCAACAAAGTGGGCAGGGACACGCCCACTATTGTTTTTTTTTTATTTTATGATCTATTACTTATCAGATTACTGCAAAACTAAGCACACACCTTGGGCTCTAGTAATGCAGTAATAGAAATGAAACTTGACACACACCCTGAAGTCTAAAATAGACTCGTGATTCTACTTAACCGATTCTTATGAACCTAGGCACACACCTGAAGCTCTGAAAAATCTTAATTCTACATTTAAAAAAGTGGGACAGGTTAATACATATTAATTTACATGCACTTGTACATATCCAACTCCTACAAAAGTTGTCAAACAGTTTTTGCTCTATAATGTCGCAATTTTAAGCTTAAAGTGGGGGGGGGGCCATGATCACTTAAGATTAATACTATATTTTACTTGCTTCTACTTGACCGATTTTTACGAAACTTGGTACACTTGGATGGACATTAATATACATATGAGAAATTTGAGAAACTCTATAGGGAACACATACAAAACAATGTTTTGTTTAACTGAATCTAAATTATTTTTAAGTTTTTAATGCTTATTTTTGAAGTCGGTTAATTTGTTTAAATGTTGTTTTTATCAACAAATTTTCGGCCATCAAAAGTAGGGAGATAAAATAATGTTTACCAAGTTGTTGTTTGGCACAATAGAGCTGCAAAACTATCGATAGTACTATCGATAGTATCAATAGTTTTGTTGTAAATGAAATATCGATAGTTTTTTCCACTATCGATACTATCGGCAAAAATAAAACAAGTAATTAAAAGAGTAAAAATAATCGAAGTCAGTAAACAGTAGCCGGCAGCTTTGAAGCAAATTATCCGCAGTTGATTTCAGCTTTTTTACAGCAATGGAAAAGTTGGTACAATTGTATAATTTTAGCGCTATGTGAATGCCAAAAGTACCGTAGCACCGCAATGACCCATTTAGCACTACTGGAATCTCTTTATATTATATTACATGCCAAAATTGCATTAAAATATATTAACCCCCTTATGCAAAAAATAATGCGTGCTTGAAGTGTACATTAAAAAAAATTTCCATAGAAAAACCGATTTTAACGTTCACTTATTTTTTTGCACAAGGGGGTTAATCTTTAGCTCGAAGGTATTAGAAAATTAAGTAAATCAAACGATGTTTTCCGGTACTTAAAGAATTGCTGGAGGAATGTTATTTATTCCAAAGTCATCTGCAAATGTGGATATTTTATTTTCGTACCAAGGAGAGAAGCCGACTATTTGCATCGACTGTGAACAATCGAATAAAAAAAAAGGTTATAAACGTAGTATATCGCAAATGTTACTTTTATATTCAGATCCCAGCAACTAATATTCTTTGTGCACCTTCTGGCGTTTTGTTAATTGATTTTTAGTTAATTGAAAAGTACAAGTATTAAAAAAATATAAATAAAGAATTAGGTACAATCGTACTGAAAAAAATAAAATTGTTTTTGAAAGTTAGTACAATTTGTAAATATGACATCGCATCCCTGCTTCTGTATATACAAATACTTAAATATATATGTATGTATATGAATTTATTTATAAATCCAAGTGTTATTCGACAAATAGTACACAAGTATCTTAATAAATTCAACATCGTCGACACAAAGATAAATTTTGGTGGTACTGATATCGCGACGGCCGCCAATCGTCTCTTACGATAAAACTTTACAGTTAGTGTTTTAAAAGTTATCGACAATTTTCGCATTTTGATAATTCTAAACCATGGGTAGGCCCATAAAATTTTAAGTTCAATAAAAAAGTATATTTTCGATAATATGCCCAGCTTACGATAAAATCGAAAAAAGGCTTGATATATTTTTATATACTAATGAAAATGTTGAGGATTCTGGATTTGTTTTCAGGTCAAATGTAGTTTATGTGGCAACTTTTATAAAACTATTCGATACTATCGATAGTATCGATAGTTTTACATAAAACTATCGAAACTATCGAGTGGAGCGACTATCGATAGTTTTGCAGCTCTATGGCACAACACCATTGTATATGGGGTGATATATCATTTCTGGACAACATTTTTCCTCATATAAAGAAGTAAAGAGGTATGCGATATTATCTTCTGTAAGGATAAAAATATTCCGAAGTAAGCAGGTAACCTAGAAATGATATGACACGTTTACAAAGTTTCATAATGCATCATAGCAAATTGTAGTGATAGTTATTGTGACAAAGAAGAACTTGGTCAAAAGTTTTATCTCACTACTTTTGATGACCGAAATTTTTGATAGGAACTTTGCCTATGTTCCCATTTATGTTTTTGTAAGGATCTGACTACTTTTTGAAAAGTTTTCTTTAATAAAAGTTTAAACTTAAAATTTCTAGTCTGTTAAATTTCTATTCATGAATCATGATGGCTGCGTCAGTTGAAAAGGGCAGACTTACGTAAAATACGTACTTATGGTTCATGTAAAGTAAAGGTAAGTAAGAGATCAAAATCTGCTAAGCCGAAGTACACGAAAGAGAAGGCCATAAGCCCACTTTGTAAAACAGTGCATGAAATCTGCATGAAAGTTTCAATAAAATCAATCGAGTTTGAACTCCTTAATTTTAATTTATTTGCTGGTGGGTAAGCATTGTCTATATATTTAATTGTTGCTTAGCCAAATCATCAGTAGACTTCAACCACATATTTGAACAGTCACAACCCTCTTTTCTCATGCACAGACTTTCAAAAACTATTTCAGAATTCTTTTGAGATTTTTATTATTATTTGTGAATTCTCAAATAGTTGAACAATTGTGCAAATGACGCAATATTTCAGCTCTATATCTCCTGATATATTAAAGATATAATATAATATTCATATATTATACAATCAATAACTAAATTTTTTTTAAACCTTCCATACATCAAACCAGTAACCAACTGACAAAATGTTAATCTTAAATTGTAACAATTCCCAAGAAAACACCATTAGGAATATAATTTTGGCTTCATATGTAATTATAACTTCAAATAAATTATTTAATATATTTTGAAAATTTTACTTGTTTTTATGGTTAAGCAATTGTCTAATGCAATTCGTTCGCTTTTGGAATAGGTATAATAACATAATTAATCTTGCGCTGTTTATTGATATGAACTATGTACATATCGCTCATTTACTTCAATAGTGGCACAACTCATAAAATCCAGTTTTGCAGAAAACGCGTTTTAAGTTTTTATTTTGCATACAACTCAATGGAGAAATGAAAAAAAATTCTTCTCTCAGGAGGTGATGGTAAAAGCTATTTATATGAAATTTTTACACAAGATAAAATACAAAATGCCGCATCTTTCTGCATTATTAACTCAAAAAACTCATTTTTTGAGTTATGCCACTATTGAAGCAAATGAGCGATATGTATATAATAACTATTTTGGACTCTCGGCCAATTAATAGAATAAATATATAAATTAGTTAATTGATTAATATGTATTTACCTATATGCATATATATCAAGAATATACACTAAACATGTAAATATACTGTTTTTTAAACAAACAAAAATTATATATTTTATACAAAAACGACCAATTTGTATGTTATGTTGTTGAATTTATTCTCCACATTTATTTGCCACATTTTTGACGTTTTCGGATGATTATTTTAACGATTTTGACGGCCTTGAGCAATTCTCAATAAGCATGCATTCACCCCAAGTTCATCTGGCAACTATGCAACCGTTATATGATTGGAACTACTGCCATCTGTAGTTAATTAGAAAAACTTTCTGTAAACAGTGTGGCCGTCAATTTAGATTATAAAACAAAACGTAAAGCCAGGGCTACCGTTCATCCGACTAAAGTTGGAATTTGACCCTATTTTACTCGTGGTCTCCACCTGGCATAAAATGACTAACTTTAACATTAACTTCAAGTCAATGTTAAGTGTAGACTGCTCAAGTTAATGCTTTTTTCAAGTTATAACATTATTGTTAGTGCATTTGTCTTAACAACTCAATTATAACATCAAGTTACAGCAAAAGTTCATGTCAGGTGGAGACGTAGAGTTAGCGGTGTGCGACTTTTTGTGAGACTTTTTTTATCACCGACTTTTGCAACTTTTTTAATTTTTTTGTGGACTTTTTACCTTTTTTTTGTAAAGATTCTTTCAAAAAACATTTAACAAAAAATAAATTAAAAATTTCCTTATTATTTTTATTAAAAAAAATCGTCAACATTTAAAAGCAATTCACAGATTATTGTTCATTTAGAAGCACTTTTATAAGCTGCAACCTTGTCACGTGTACACAGCGTTGCCAAATGTGCAGTTTTAACTGATTTTAACATTTTTTTTAAGCATTGCGCAGTTTTGCAGTTTTTTGCTTAAAAAATAAGTTTTTATATAAATTGTGCAGTTTTTAATTTTTACTTTATCTCAAGTTTGTTATTATTTGTTCCGATATCTGAAGCCATAGTTTTACACATTTTGCTTAATATAATAGTGAAGTTTTGTTAGTACTTTTCCAAACAAAAGAGATAACTCACAAGAAAGTTGTGTTTTTCTTTATGGAATTTGATCTTATTGTTTGCAAGTTGGGTTCGTACTTACGTATGAATATTAATTCGACTTGCTTTATAGAAAAAAAAACAAGTTTCTTTCTTCATTGAAATAATGCGATCCCTAATAGAATGAGATAAAACACGATGAAATATATACCAAATTAAAGGCTAGACCACATAAAATTGGAAGCCATATACATTTTTTCAGAACTCTAACACAGGATTCACACTGTGACTTTTTATTGTGACTTTTCTAGAGTTTATTGACAAACGGTGTACAAAGGCGATCAAAGGGGTATCAACACAAAAGAGAATTCAAGAAAAATGCAGGGGAAAAAGTCATAGTGTAAATTCCGTATTAGCGAAATTTCAGTAATTCACAGAAAAAACAACATTTTATTTTGGCTAAGCAAGTGTATTAAATAAATAAATCATTGCGCACTTCAAATAAAACAAAATCTTAAAAAACAAAACCAAACATTTTAGTTTTCTTATATATTAAATTTTTGATCCACTTACTTCTTTAGGTTGATTCAGAAAAAAAGAATTTCATAGTCCAACTACACACTTCAATTTCAAATAAATAACTGATGGCGATGAGGCTTTAGATATGGTAAAACGTAATGCAGGGTATATACGATACTTAATTTTGTACTTGGCGTAGTATGAGTTGTAGTACGCTTTTTAAGATACACGTTACTACAAATCATACTAATTCATTTGAAAAATATATTTTTAAGGCAATACACACGCGGATAAATGAATAATGTGGTGGATTTATTAATTAAAACGGAACTGCAGTGGAAAAGAATGAAAAAAAATATGCAAAAAGGAAACGGGCATGTTGTAGAGAATGATTAAAATAATATTTTATTTCCTTTTTTTAATTAAAATATCCTCTACATAAACCTAATTTTAAAATTGAGTCGCAGAAACACTGCGTTTTCTAAATCATTTCCTCATAAAACTAATTTTGCTGTACAACAGCATGATACACAATACTTACTATCGCACTTATCTAAGCTCCGCCCACAAAAATCAAAAATTTTTGATTTTCGTACTACAAAGTATACTTTATAAGTACATACAACAGCATGATACACGTTACTAATTTCATACTTGTACGATTTATCGTACGATTTGTAGTATCGTGTATACTCACCATAACAACTTGACAACCATTATCAAGTCATGATATAAAAATATATCAGGTATAGACGTATGGTTAACACCCAATCCCCACAAAATACTAAAGAATTTTCTATGAGCAGTTTTTTCACATTAAAATCGGTTTTTTATTCTAAATTTTCAGTTTTCCAAAAATATATTATGGAAACGCTGCGTGTACAATGTATTTTCAAAAATTCCTAACGGTAACTCTGCGTACAACTAACTGTCTTTTATCTAAAAACAATCTCTATATTTTGCTGTACAGAAAGTTGTCTTCCTATGTGAAGACATAGGTCGTGTATAGTCAGTCACAAAAACTTTTTAAAATTCTGTTAATAATATCTTGAGCATATGGTCTAGTTACTCCGTCCATACTTGTGCAACCATATTCTACTAAATTTACTTTGTAGAATATGTAATAAATAAATAAATAGGTAATATTACAGCAAAAGTTTAAGTTATTTCTTATTGCTAAAAACTTAAATAAATACCAAACACTTTTGGACAGTGATGCCAACTTAGCCCTTTTGAGGCTAGATTTAGCCCGTTTTTAGTCAGTCAAAACGCGAAAAAAAATGTTTACAATAATCTTTCAGTCCTTTTATCCCCTTTTTAGTTTACTCGATATGGCTACATTTAAACTTTTGCGAACTTTTTCTTAATTTAATCTAGCAAAATAAAATGAGTAAAAAGTCGATATTGCTTTACCAATTTAAAAAAGAAGAATAGTATAGAGTAATCTTTTATTTCTTCCAAATTTTGTATGCCTTGAAAGTTATTCAGTACAGCCTAAAACAAATAATGTATGGTTTTGGAAGAGCGAGAAATCGAAATTTTATTTAATAATGGCCAATTTTAAATGTATCTACTGATGTAAACATACATATGTATATATATTTCCATTATATATGTATGTAATTGCTAACTATTTCATCTACGTATGTACATACCTTACATAGCGTCTACAACTGCGATTAACTCTGACATAATATTTGAGAGAACGTCGGCAGAATAACAAAAATAAAATGCCGACATTTCTCTTCATCTCATACAACAGGAACACGTAATTTCAGTTTTCTTATAATATTTCATTTAATGCAAATTCTCATCGAGTTAACATGTTTTATTTTTATAATTATAATTAGTTATTTTATTTTCGCATTTTCACACAAAATTTAATTTATGAATCAATTAAACACATTTAAACATATAAAATCCCAGAAATGGTGTCCAAAACATTGTTTTTCATTTATTTTAATAAACACTCACACATGCATACTAATTTACTTTCAAATACGTGTGTTTTTTGACACTTCATCTCATAGGATTGTTGTTATAGGATTTTTTATAACAACGCTATTATAAAAAATCTTATAAGATTGAGATAACACTAATTTGAAGTCTACACGTAACATGATTCGCTCTGCGATTGAATTTGACGCTCTTGTCTTACATATTACGTTAGGTGTAGGTAGACCTTATGTTATTGAAATGTAATATAAAATGTAAATGAAATATGTATTGAAGCTCTAAAGCTATGTATGTGTTGATCTCATGACAGTTATTTATATTCTAATAAATTACTTTACAAAAATTGATTTTATGTTTTTATTTTCAACAGATACATTTTATTACTAGCCCCTTTTTCGCGCTTTTTCGAAAAATTTCACTATTTTTTTTATTTTTGAATGTTTTTTTAATTTAGCCCTTTCTAGCCCTTTTTTCAAAGATTTTTACGCGTTTTCAGTTTGAAAAGTTGGCATCACTGCCTCTGGATATTATTGTCATATCTCGCTTACATAGCGTCTACAACTGCGATTAACTCTGACATAATATTTGAGAGAACGTCGGCAGAATAACAAAAATAAAATGCCGATATTTCTCTTCATCTCATACAACAGGAACACGTAATTTCAGTTTTCTTATAACATTTCATTTAATGCAAATTCTCATCGAGTTAACATGTTTTATTTTTGTATAATTAGTTATTTTATTTTCGCATTTTCACACAAAATTTAATTTATGAATCAATTAAGCACATTTAAACATATAAAATCCCAGAAATGTTGTCCAAATCATTGTTTTTTATTTATTTTAATAAACACACACATGCATACTAATTTACTTTCAAATACGTGTGTTTTTTGACACTTCATCTCATAGGATTGTTGTTATAGGATTTCTTATAACAACGCTCTTATAAAAAATCTTATAAGATTGAGATAACACTAATTTGAAGTCTACACGTAACATGATTCGCTCTGCGATTGAATTTGACGCTCTTATCTTACATATTATGTTAGGTGTAGACCATATGTTACATGCCGACCACACGAACAATAATCTTGGCAGTTATTGCCACGGCAATTGTCAAATTCGATTGCCGACACAAGATATTACATGCCGACCACACGAGCAATAATCTTGGCAATTATTGCCGTGGCAACTGTCAAATTCAATTGCCGACACAAGATATTAGCGTGTGGACCGTATGAATATGTGTTCAAATATATATTCAGCAAAAAATGTTAAAATACATTGCTGAGCAACAATCTCTTAACACATGCTGTCAAATACAAATTATATTAAATTTTTTCAACGTAAAAATAGAAAACAAAAGTTTTAACTGCCTAGAACCAATAAAAAAGTTCAATTTAATATTAGAAAATGGTAAAATTATTGACATTTTATGTATTTATGTGAATAAAAAGCAAATATATTTGAATATACGTGTTCGCCACCTCTAAATACATTGTTGAACACAAGCAATTTGACGTCATCATTCTGCCGGCGTTATTGCTTGTGTTAAGACTCACAAATTGTTCGTGTGGTCGCTGTGTTAACCTGGCAATGCTTCAGCCACTGTTAAATACATTTCTATACAACACTGCGCGTAGAAGTAGCCGAGTGCGAAAATATGTCAAACGAAAATTCGATCTTCGAAATACCACACAATTTTTTCACACGACAGAGCAAAATGGCGAACGTAAAATTCATAGCACACGGAAATTAAAAGAAAAAATCTAGTTTTTTTATTTAAACAAAATTCCTGAAAAATTCTTGCAAATAAAACCAATAAATGTGAATTGTCAAAAAAGAAAAGTAATAAGAATTAAAACCACACAACAATAAGTGTCCAAAGATAAAAAGAAATACAAATATGCAAAAAGTGATGATGGTTGCTCTTCAATAAGTAACAGAGCAAAAAAAGGTGAAGGTGAGATAAAAAGAAAGATTAACAAGAAATGCTATAAAGTTTTAAAATGAAATGGTAAAAGTAACATGTAAAATATTAAAAAAAATATATTAATATGACTTCGTCAACAAAGTTCGAAAGTGATTTATAATTTCTTTGTACAATAAGAAATTTGTGTCAAAAAGTGTTAAATAGTCTGATTGTCAACAACTTTTTGCCAGCTGTTATATGAGTAAGAAAGAGACAACTGTAGAGTGAATGCCACTGAAATCGCATTTTCGATTTCCAAAAAAAAGTCAAAAACGAAACTTCCGGACGGACAAAATCGTCTTCAGTGTCGAACAAGACGAGGTGATTTCGAATTTTCTTTTTTTTTTTTACCTTTGTTGTTATTGGAGTATGTAATTACATATGTATGCATGCATGTGTGTGTAATTTTAAAAAGGTGTAAAATTTAGTTGGCTTGTTGTTTTAACAATGAAATAGAAAGAAAAACTTATATGTATGTAAATTGTTGTAAATAAACTAAACATAAGTTTAAATTAATACAAAGTAATAGTTGTTCGAAGTGTGAAAAATGTTGCGTAAAAAAGAAAAACGTGAATATAGAAAACTGCGTGATGCTAAAGGAACATTAAACGTCACAAACTTTAGTATATCCATACATACATATTTGCATTGTAAATGCACACATTCCACCATACAGAACAAGGGTGAGACCAAATTGGACACAAAAATTGTATATTGACAATCCAAATAAATTCTATAAAAATATTAGTAAAAACGTGATGCACGTGCATTTATTGAAAATAAACATTCTAAACCGATTTTCTTTTTACATCTGAATATTATAAGAGCTAATCTTTATTGCGTATGATCATAGAAACTAATAAAATATATGTTACTAAGGCCGAGTTTCCATCTGTGTGCCATGTGCCACACAAGCGTGAAAAAAGCGTAACCACTAATTACTAATGAAAAACTTTTAAATTCAGACATGTTTTTATTAAGCTAAATAGTTTCATACATAATTAATAGATAATTTTATAGAATACAGCATGATTGCAAACAGTTTAAATTAATAAATACATGTCTGAATCAAACACTTTTTCATTAGTAATTAGTTGGTTACGCTTTTTTGTGCAAATGACACACAAGAAATGCCAGATGTAAACTCAGCCTAATTTTATACATTCAAATAGTTTTGTTGCATTAAAAAACCAGAATCTGTAATTTGGTGCAGTTAGAATTAATTTTTACATAAAACCAAACATGTCTTGTAAGAATCAACATATTATATGGAGGCCAGTTCTGGCAAAAATCATTTAACTGAGTCTTCTTCGTGTGCTTCTGATGACCCAAACCCGATAAGTCGCTTCAGCACTCACAAAAAAATATCTAATGATTCATGCTTGCAGTTAAAAAATGATTTATTGAGAATACAATGAGTCGAAAGTAAGTCAAAACAGATCTGAAAAGCGAATGATAAAAGATTATAAGAGGAGAGGATGCCATTTTCTAACGACAAAAATATACAGGGTGGCGCAAAAGTAATCCCCTATCAGGAAATGCTATAAATTTTGCGTTTGGCGCTTAATGTCAGTTCTGTTTTGACATTTGTGTAGTAAACACAGACGAAATACACGTTAATAAACAATGTTACGCTACACTGCTCCAGAACGCGGAATATTGGTGATTATTTATTTGACCAATAATCGGTCGGTGAGTTTCGCACAACGTGAATTTCGTCGCAGATTTCCTGGCCGTCCAACGCCTACTTTTTGTGGGGCTTTTTGAAGCCGCGGGTTTATGTCAACAAGCCTCAGACTCTTGCAGCTCTTAAAGGCAATATCCGTCAAGAATGTGAGGACCTATCGCCGGGAGTTTTGCCAAAAGTGATGGAAAATGCCATAAAAAGGGCTCAAATGACAATCAACTGTGGCGGCGGCCATTTACATGACATCATATTCTCGACTTCATGTAAAAAAATTAAAAGACCAAATAAAAATAATCCACAAGAAGAATCAAAGTTTTTCATTTTTTTTTTAATTACAGCCAAATAACATCGGAAGATTATTTTTGCGCCAAATGTTATTATGATGAGAGTATTTTCACTTCCATATGAGTCTATAAATGCCTGTTTATAGTACTTTGGAATCGCGCAGAGGTGTTCAATCAGCACAACTTGTGTATGATACTATCAACGGCTTTATTGATTGCGCCGATTGTATTGATTTGCTTCATTTCTCGATTATGGATGTCAACCGAACTTTAGTTGCATTGCTAGTTGCCGAAATGGTATTACGGACGACAACTCACAGCTGATAATATCGTCCCTATCACGTCAAACTATCCAATATCCAAAATTTGTTTTTAGGTTTGTTATCTTGGTACCCTATTTATACGATATAAATCGTTTTAAAATGCTGAAATTTTCATGGACGATAGACAACTCAATAAGAATTATTTTAACCATGTCACTTGTAGCAATATGCCGACTTTGAAATAGAGCCGCTCACGTAAAAAAACATCAATGTTTTCCTCATTCGATTCATTATTAATTCACATCAATGTTATTCGATGTATCGATTTAAAAAAAATCGAAGTTAACGATGCACCGTTTTGATTAATTGGAACCAAGAAAATTTATTAAGTAAATAAAAGTCGATTTTAAAATTTCATAAGAATTAAGAAAAGTATGTGCACGGTATGCGCTTCTTTTTTCAAAGGCCTAATCGGACCAATTGTCAAAGTAATATTTTCCATTGTGTGAAATTAATTTTTCAAAGTTCCTGACAAAGCGTCATTTATTTATTTATACATATACAAACTAAATTTGTATAATATGGTGTTGCACAAGTATGGGCGGAGTAACTAGACCATATGCCCAAGATGGTATTAACAGCGTCATATTTTTTATCAACCCAACTAGTCACAGTACCTCTACTTGGAACTTTAAAATGCGGTGTTATAACTTTCACTAGGTGTCTAAAACCTTCCTTAACAGTAATATTAAGCCATATATATTATTGATTTTAACATAAATATGGAAAAAGAACTTACATTGCTGATTACTACCATACAATACCAATAAAATTTTGACAATTTTTTCACAATAAAAATATATATTTGAATGCTGTAAAATAACGCTGTTGCTTCGATGACGCTTTGTAAATTGACAAAAAATACATTTAGTATGGTATAACATTCACCCTTATCGGGAATAAAAGTTCACGTGAAAAGTGTTCCCTTTCCCTAAAATTGTGATCGCTGTTGTTTGCGTTGTTGTTGTGCCAGTATACTATTTTCTAATTTTGGTCGCCATTTTTTTGTTCACGTGTAATATTTCGTCTTTTATTTTCGATAATGTGATTTACTCAAACAGAGGCGGTAATTCTAAATAGCCATATTATAGGTTCAACACTTTGTACTTCCTTCTCTTCATCAGCAATTAATACCACTTTAACTAATAACTTTTATGATGGGAACTAGTAAAAAAATTTTCTCATTTCCGATGTTTTTCCTTGTGTGGCATTATCACACAAACTGTTTACGCAACTGATGTGGACAGTTGTGAGAATAAGTTGGCAGCATTGCAAAAACAAAAAGTCAGCGTGTTGACATTCAAAATCGAATGCACTGAAATGGAACTAGAGTGAAAGGATGTCTTATTTCACAATATCAGTTCACGCACTGCATCGATATACTGTGGTTTTTGATGGTGCTTTATCGCCATATAAAGAACTGAGTTCATCGAAACATTCTTGTTGAGAGATAATGCAGGTAGAGGTTAAGTTCGGTTAGGTTAGCAGGCTGCTGGTAAGGAAGGGGAAACTGAGAGTTTAGCTCACTTGGGTCCAATACAATGATCCCTTTGTGATACCTGTGTGTTGAAGATAACTTAGTGAGAGAGGATGATAGGGAAAGGATAGTGATAGTGTAGTATGAAGATGAAGGAAGAGAGAGAGGAAAGCATCATTATTTTACAACTCTACCTTTTTGCACGCTTTTTAATAATGCAGTTTTGCAGCGCCTTCTGGTGTCAAATGAGGCGTATTAAATTTGGAAGCTGTGTTTAGTAGCCATTGATTATTTTCGTCGATGATTCTGCTATACAACGAAGGAGGGCGGTCTGATGTTACATTAGTATTAGCATCTGCTGAAGCGGGTGTAGTTTTAGTGACCCAGTGCCTTATGCCTGCATCACTTTAACTTTCCCATAAGAAATGATACAAAGGACACTAATGCACATCAGAAAAATGCGTGGTGTTATTTTAATGACTGTCGGACATCGGGCTCGAACCCAGGACCTTAGGTTTTGTATTCAACGTGCTAACTACTTCAGCCAACGCCAACCCCATCCACGTCCACGTCGAAAGTTGTCCAACGAAAATCTCTTGAAATTTCCTTTTTTTTTTTGTCAAATTAATTTTCTGAACTCACTGTAAACAAAACAAATAGCACTTGCACATTAAAACGTTGCGAGTACGTTTATGCTAAAAAAAAAATTCAAACTTTATTATGTTGTTGCCAGATTTTAGCTATTGACATTAGTGTTGCCAGTTTCCGAAATATAAATAAGTAGTAGCCCTCGTATATAATTTATGAAATTCCCAAATTCAAAGACCGATGAAATATGAACATACCAGGCTTTTCCTCAACACTATAGTCTACAACCGCAATATTATAGATTCTTTACATAACTAACTCCTTTGAACATCAAACATTTTTACATCATATTTACAATTTCTGACCGGGATGTAATCTAGTTAGTTAATGTAGTGGTCGTGACAACTGTTAAAATTATAGAGTATTCAGACTGAAACCTCTTATTGAAACACGCTAGACTATGATTTGAAATCTACCGTGTTCATTAAGTCTTATTGTTGTTGGTGTATTCCGAATAAAGGAATAATTTTCCGGTATTCTTAAATCCATTACAAAAGCGTCTTGCTCTTGCTTGCTTACATACTTACATATGTATAGGTGTAAACTTTTCAATTCTTTTATTATGTAAACAAATCCAAGAAAATAATAGTAAGTCCTAGTTTACACTATGCAAGTTTTTAGCATAGTGATTAGTTTGTTAGAAGAGAGACGAGGGGAACGGAAACGTTTCTTTTCCCCTCGTCTCTCTCTCTTAAACTAGGACTAATATCTCTGTGTTGTGAAAATGAAAACTAAGCACAAGCTCTTCATTGCCATTTCATGTTTTGCATTTTAAATACGAGTATTTATGAGAATATTAGCATCTTGTTCTACATACTTTTTGATACAATTCAAATCAGTAAAATTAATGAAATGCAAGAAAAATCTCATGATTTTGTTTGTATACATATGTACGAAAAATGTACGTACATATATGTTTATATATAAATTTGATTCTTAGTAGTTTAGAATTCAATCAATCGTTATTATGTGGTAGTAATTTATTCCAAAAAAAAAAAAATTATTAGGGTATTTTGTCTGCCCGATAAATAGCTTTGCATTATAAAATCTTCATTTATTATTATTTTATTCATTAAATAATAATATTATTATTATTATTGATAATAATAACAATAGAAAAATTTAAGTTGTAATAATGCAAAGATTTTTATCGGGCTGACAAATTCCTACCTTTAAATAAAGACAAGTTCTGAAAATGGCTCTTAGTATGTATTTCAACTATTATTTTCACAAAATATGAATGAAAAAAAAAACATTTTTAATTACGGCAGCAGTGTATGTGTAGTTTATGTGTAGTTTTCACAATGTGTATGTGTAGTTTTCACAATGCAAGCAAGCGACTTGTCTAGAAAATTTGTATAGGAATCATTCAAGAATTTGTGTGCTTTTCATATATACAGGGTGGGCCAACTTGGACTGACTGATTTGAAATGCTTATAATTGTGGTGCATCCCTCGGCGATAATTCTTGGGTCAATTGCGATGTTCTGGAGATGTTCAATTGAGTAGCTCGTTGACAGGTAGACACAGTTGGATCCGTGTGAACACTTTCTCGTACAGTTTCTATGGCTTGTTCAGTGCGAACAGAACGAACAACATTTCTTCGTAGTTAATTACTCACTGAAACCAAATTCTCAAAAGGGGTCATTAAGCTTCTTATCATGTTTACACTGGGAGCCTCTGCAGTATTAAAATGCTGACGGTATTTTCCTTGCGTTGGAACAATTCATCGTCCGGAAACATAATAAAATTCAACAATTTTTACACGTTCTCCCACTGAATATGATGACATTATAAAATTTTATAAAATTCTGTATTATCTGCAAAAAATTAAAAATAAAAAAATTATAAGCATTTCAAATCAGTCAGTCCAACCAAGTTGGCCCACCCTGTACATTTATTGTGGAAACTACACATTCGTATTTAGTTGAACTTGCCTCAACTACTGATTATTTATTAACTAAACCTAACCTAACATTTCGTCTTCGCATAATTTTTCCCGGAAAAACCCCTCTTATTCTAAGCAAATAAAAGAACTGATTTGATTGAATTTTTTGTGTGCGTTTGCGTGGCGCCCTGGATGGCTTAGATTCACAGATCAGCACTGCAGATGGCGCTGTAAATGGTATCTAGATTATTTATCTATATTGCAACTAAACGGCTGGATCGACTTGAATTGATTCAAGTGGGGGCGTAAGACATCGTTTGCCGCGCTCAGCTAGTTTTAATATACATACATATATGTATGTATGTATGTTTTTGTTTACTAAAAAATTATTAAATATTCACAAGGTTGCGAAATAACTTTATGCTGAGGAAGTAAAACGAAAACTGAAAATTTTCGAAAATTCTTCCTGTTATCGGTATTGAAAATATTAAAGGGAAGAAAATCTTCCCTTTAGATATCATATAAACTTAAAGAGGCCTGTAAAATTTAATGTGTTTTAGTATTTTTTCCGAAGGCAGAAGTAGTTCATGTTTTTGAAATACAAGAGAAAATATAATATTCCCGTGCTTATTTAAACTTTTTGTTCTAAATGTTTATACCATCTAACTATCGATAGTAATACAAGAAATGTATTACTATCGAAATAACCCAAACAATTAGAAGCTATAAGAATTTGAAAAGATTTTATGTGCTTAGATAAATCCGGGAAAAAACTGAGAAACTAGCTATTCTGTATTAGAGATTGCTTTCGATTTCCTCAACATATACGATAAGTAAACGGATTTTTCAAATCAAGTTTTATTAAAACTAAAGAAGGGAGTTGCTTAAATCCTAAACATGAGATTTAAGTTTGCCAGAAGTAAAAAATAAAGCAGAGTATTTGGGCTCAATTAGCTTGTTGATCTCAATATCATGCATTAGCGAACTCAGCTAGTTTAGATAAGTTTACAACAATATGGGAGCGTATTCAGAAGAGAAAGGATAACATCAGGATAGTAGTCTCCTAACAACGTTAGCAAGGCCAATATATACAACAAAAATGTGATGGGATACCCAATTTGCGGTATATATTTTTATATTTTTCCACGTAAAAGTCGTTAGTCTAGAAACTTCCAAACTTCTAAAAATTATAACGGACTTTTAATGGAATCTAAGAAGCAAAATTAATAAAAGAATTATACTATGTTCACACTTATGGTTTTAAACATGTTTAACCGCCTCATTCATGTTTAAAAGCTTAAACACGACAATTTTGAGACGTTTTACCATACATCGACTTGTTTTGTTAAACATCTCAAATGAAGTGTTTAAGATTAAAACACTTCCTTAATATGGTGAGAGTTATGGCGTTATGGCGAGTGACCTATAATCAAATACAGTGTTGCCCATTAGTTTGGTTCGAACGGCTGTTTTCTATGGCTATGGTTATGTCACGTCTGATTGAGCCTTTAGTTCAAAAATAATTAGGGAGGTTAACATTAGTTTACTTGATTCATATTGCGATTTCATTTTTAAATTGGATAAAGCCAGTGTGCAATATTTGAATGGACATTAGTTTGGGTCGAATTGTACGGCCTCAAACAATTAAAAAATTTTAGAGCAAAACTCAAAGCATACCAAACAGGTTTTCGCCAGAATTTGAAAGAAAATTTAACTACTAGCAACAAATTAACAGTTAAAAAATGAAGCTTAATTTATCATTCCCAAAATTGTATTTTTTCAACAACTTGGTCATATTTTAGACGTATCAGATTTTCTCAAAGCAAGTCTCAGTTTATGGATGAGGGAGGAAAGAAGACTTTCTTCCGAAAAGAGACTTCAATTCCCTTTTGTTATTTCAGTCGCTGAATTAAAACAATAGGAAGATTGTATAAACAAACGGGCAGTTTTGAGAGAGAATTTAAGAAAGTTGCTTCAAGAAAAACTGATGTGTGTAAAACACGACTTGTGTATGTCACGTGAAAGTCTTTATTAGTTGGTATGTACCATTTTGTTAAACGAACACATTTTTTAGATCTTTGTATATATCGGGTTTTATTTCATCATTACTTTTTGAAGAGAACCTCTATTTGGATGGTAAGACTTGGAGAGGCAACTTTGCATGTCTCAAGAGCAACATATGCCTGACAAAAAGATGTTTGTTAATACATACTTTTGAATTATTAGGGAATATGAAAATTGTATCCATTATGATAACCAAAATTACAAAACATCATTCAAACAAAAAAATTAGACAGTCTTATTAATTTAAATTTTTTTAGACAGTCTTATTATTTTCTATGAGAATGGGGGTGGCTGAAGTAGTTAGCACGTTGACTACAAAACCTAAGGTCCTGGGTTCGAACCCGGTGTCCGACAGTCATTAAAATAACACCACGCATTTTTCTGATGTGCATTACTGTCCTTTGTATCAGTTGTTGTGGAAAAAGTTCAAGTGACGCAGGCATAAGGCACTGGGTCACTAAAAGTACACCGGCTTCAGTAGATACTAATCCTAATGTAACATCAGAGCGCTCTCCTTTGTTGTGTAGCAGAATCATCGGCGAAGTAAAATAACCAATGGCTTTAGTCAGGCTTGAGCTCAGTAATTTCAATTCTTTTTATTGAATGAAATATTTTATTAATTAATGTGAGTTTCTAAAGAAGAGAAGAGAAATCAAATTAGACTTTTAAGCTGGGGTAAATACCGATATTTTTCTGTGCAGCAACGCACTTCATCAGCACCCTAGTCTATCTACTTGGGTAGAGATTGTTATTAACATCAGCTATTTAACGTAAATTCTAATGAAACGGAATGTGAGAAATGATTGTTGTGTACAATTATTGATTTACCTTTGGTAAATACATATGTAAGTATCACTATTTACTTCCCCTGTTTTTCCATTTTTTCATTTTTCTATTTAGGTTAGCACGAAGTTATATTACTCTACCTACGTATGTTTAACTATTCTTGCTTATCTTTTACGATTATCACATTAATTATTTTTACTTATTCGATGTACCGTCGGTACATGCATATAAGTATTATAGTAGTGGATATTATGTTACTTTTGTTGTTGCATTCTCCCGTTTATTTGGTTTTCGAACATTAGTGATTGCCAAGTGAACATATTTTTGACACGTGCCCATGATGAATTGAGACATTTTTAGATTTTTAATTGAACTATAGTGAATTTTTAATCAGAAATAATTTTTAGTCAGGCTTGAGTTCAGTAATTTCAATTCTTTTTATTGAATGAAATATTTTATTAATTAATGTGAGTTTCTAAAGAAGAGAAGAAAAATTAAATTAGACTTTTAAGCTGAGGGAAATACCGATATTTTTCTGTGCAGCAACGCACTTCATCAGCACCCTAGTCTATCTACTTGGGTAGAGATTGTTATTAACATCAGCTATTTAACGTAAATTCTAATGAAACGGAATGTGAGAAATGATTGTTGTGTACAATTATTGATTTACCTTTGGTAAATACATATGTAAGTATCACTATTTATTTATTACTGAACTCAAGCCTGACTAAAAATTATTTCTGATTAAAAATTCACTATAGTTCAATTAAAAATCTAAAAATAACCAATGGCTACTAAACACAGCTTCAAAATTTAATACGCCTCATTTGACACCAGCAGGCGCTACAACACTGCATTATTAAAAAGTGTGCAAAAAAGCAGAGTTGTAAAAGAATGAAGTTTTCCTCTCTCTCTTCCTTCATCTTCATACTACACTATCACTATCCTTTGCCTATCATCCTCTCTCACTAACTTATGTTCAACACACAGGTATCACAAAGGGATCATTGTATTGGACCCAAGTGAGCTGGACTCTAAATTTCCCCTTCCTTACCAGCAGCCTGCTAACCTAACCTAACATATGAGAATAGTTGGCAACGACTTGTTGCATTTGATTCTAATGTTCCAGCTGAAATACGCCATACAACAATGTACCGAAATTATTTCGTATACGCGTAGCATTCATAACTTCCCCGAAAGATTGGAAATAATAATACTTTTTAAGGCAATTATTACAACCTAAAGATGAAGTTCCTGATAGTTAACCTTAACATTAGCTAACGTGAACGATAAAGTGACCATTAATTTTTTTCATTATTACAAATGTTTTGTGGTAACATTATTGTTGATACCGGCTACTTTGACTGTTAAAATGCTTAAAGTTCACTTTGAAAGTTACCATGAGGATAAACCTGCTGTTAGCTTATCAGTCACTTTTACATTAATGTTTACTTGTAATAATCAAAATATATTTACCTGTCACATAACATCCTAAAATTAACTATTTGAAAGTTGTAATAATGGCCCTTAAAGGACCTTTTCTATATACTGAATAAATATTTGTGTCTTGAAAAATAAAAATTCGGGCATGTTCTGCATTCTACGTGAAATTAAATCGTTCGGAATTATAAAAAAATTAGCGAAATTCACGGTTGTCCTTGTAGATCTTTTACATCTTGTAGCTTTGGTAAATTGTTGTTGCTTTGCTTTAAATTTAACAAAATTTACCAAAAGTACAATATGTAAAAGATCTACGAGGCCAACCGTGAATTCCGCTATTGTGTTTTTGGAAATATATACATAAGTATTTATAGAATGTAAAACATCTAAGATAATTTTTGCTTTAGAAAAGAATGGGAAAATACATACATATTTAAATGGTATACATATTTAAGAGCAGATTTTGTAAATAGAAACGTTTTTTTTGTTTCAAAATTTGTTTGGAAAAAATATTTTTTTTTTCAATGTATTTATTTACAATCTATTTTACAATAATAAGTAAATTTGATAAAAAAAAGACAATTTAACAGTTGTTATTAAGCTTCAGCAAGCTTAATAAACTAAACCTAATATTATATTTACATATAAATATTATTGTTATTACTATTACCTATACGGTAAATCTAATATGTGAAACCTTTTCAGTCTCCTAACTTCATCTGTTTCATCAAGAAGAGCTATTGCTAATGTATTGCAGTGACTACTAAGACGATTTAAGTATCTAAAGCTAAATTTATTTATTTCATCGTGAATAAAGGGAATTCGAAGGAAAAAATATTTTTTGAAACGAATTTTCGTTATTTTTCATACAAATTTGAAACGTTTAGAAACGAATTTTTTTTACAAAACTTGCCTATTAATAGTATTTATATATCGATATTTACACTCGTAACATAAATCTTTCATAATAATTTTTACTATATACATACTTCCGTTTTTATATTTCAGATTACAAAATCCAAGGAAATCTCTTATAATCCTCCGTCGTCATCGCCATCATCGCTTTGATCATATACACATAACATATAGAATTAGTAGAAGTAAAATATATAAATATAGGAATTTAACAAACAACATTTATTTGTTGGAAACACGAAGATATAAAATATTGGCACACTTGTGGCATATAAAAAAGGTAAGAAGCATATTGAAAAACAATACTCGTATAAATTCGTCATATGATAACTCTTATACTTTTAGAAACAAACGACGCCTTTTTCCTTCCCTTTGAAAACAAATAAACAAAACTCAAAATAAGCTCTCACACACAGAAAAACACAATGGAGTTACGTGTCGGTAATAAATATCGCCTGGGCCGCAAAATAGGTTCCGGTTCGTTTGGCGATATCTATCTAGGCACAACAATAAACACAGGCGAAGAGGTTGCCATTAAACTAGAATGTATACGCACCAAACACCCACAGTTGCATATTGAATCTAAATTTTATAAAATAATGCGTGGCGGCATTGGGATACCGCGAATAATATGGTGTGGCAGCGAAGGTGATTACAATGTGATGGTTATGGAATTATTGGGACCCTCATTGGAAGATTTATTTAATTTCTGCAATCGTCGTTTTACACTGAAAACCGTACTGCTGTTAGCTGACCAAATGATATCACGTATCGATTTCATACATTCACGTGATTTTATACATCGAGATATTAAACCAGACAATTTCCTTATGGGTTTGGGAAAGAAAGGCAATCTCGTGTATATAATTGACTTTGGTCTGGCGAAAAAGTTCCGTGATTCAAGAACCATGAAACACATATCGTATCGGGAAAACAAAAATCTCACGGGTACGGCAAGATACGCCTCGATCAATACACATTTGGGGATTGAACAGTCAAGACGTGATGATTTAGAGTCGCTAGGCTATGTGCTAATGTATTTTAATTTGGGAGCACTGCCCTGGCAAGGACTTAAAGCCGCCAATAAACGACAAAAGTATGAGCGTATCTCAGAAAAGAAACTTTCGACTACGATCATATCCCTGTGTAAGGGCTTCCCTAGTGAATTCATAAATTATTTGAATTTGTGCCGCCAATTGCATTTCGAACAGCGTCCAGACTATTGCTATTTACGGAAAATGTTCCGTAATCTATTTCATCGCTTGGGTTTCACATACGATTATGTCTTCGATTGGAATCTACTCAAGTTTGGTGGACCACGCAACCCTCAGGCCATACAGCAGGCACAAGACGGCAATAATGGACAGCAGCAACAGGATGGGAATGGGCAACAACAGCAGCAGCAGCAACAACAAACGAATCAGCAACAGCATCCACACAGTCAAAATCAAATTAGCAGTGCTGTGGCTACGGCGGGCGCCAGTGGTACTCAACTGATGAGTAGCGGAGGTGCTGGCGGCCAGACATTAGTAAGCAGTAGTGTAGGTATGATGGGCGCTGGCTCTCAAATGCTGGTTGGCGGTGGCGCTGGAGGTAACGGTGGTCTCACAATGGATGACTCAATGGCAGCCACGAATTCATCGCGTCCTCCCTTCGATACACCCGAACGTCGTCCCTCAATTCGTATGCGTCCCGGTGGCGGTGTACAGCCGGGCGGCATAGTTACCGACATAAGAAATGCAAAATAATATCTTATCTTCTAGATCCCTTCTTTCTTGTTATCGATATTTCTTATACGTATGTTTTCTATTTTATTTGTGTCTCTATGTTTGGAAAAGAACACACAAATATTATTTCCGCAACAAAAGCACGCGCATGTTTCAGTGTGTGTATGTGTGTGCATTTCATCGCCCTAGTTTGTAGGAACTTGTATATTTTTTAGATGTTTTCTCTTATTAATTTCATTATTATAACAAAATGCAATTATAAGTTTTCTTTTTTTTTTTCTTAGAATTCTAAAAAATCAATCGTTTCATAATCTTTCATAACCATCAATCATCACATCACCATCGTCAGAATTTATAAGAATTATTTTTTGTTAAATAGTGAAATGAAGATTTATTTTGTAGAGAGAAGAACATGAAACTTATTTTACGAGTAACATTACTTAGAAATATGTACGTCTACGTACAAAAGAAAAAGAAAGTATTGATTTAAATTCAGGAAAAAAACTTGCTTTTGCGCCTGGTCCACGAATTTATATCTTTCAATACAATACAATATAAGAGAGAGTAAGAATCTAAGCAACTTTATATCCTTTTTCTTATGCTTATTTCCTTTACTTTAGTTAATATACATCATTCTCCTAAAAAAAAAGGAAAACAAAATCGAAAATTTAAACCGAAACTTATTTTCCTTAACCAAAAAAAAAAAAAATATATACATATATAGTAATAATACTATGATTTATTTTGCAAGAAGCGGAAATATTAATGTATTCATACACACGCTGTCTATATTATGATAATTGTAATTTTATACAAATAAATGAAGTTTAAATATAAAAAACACAATCTTCTCTCTCTCTCTCTCTCTCTCATTCTGACTTTCAATTTGACAAGAAATAATACAAATGAGTTAAATCGAAAGCAGCCTCTCTGAGTCTCTCTCTCTCTAGAAAAGAAGCTTCAAAAAATCTTTTGAATAATATCGGATAGACAAATGTTGATACACATGAATTTCAATAGTAAATTGAATAGGTTTATGACGTAACATACGTAGTACATGCATACAGCGATTTGTGCATCGTACTATTCGGTAGTTGTCGAATTTATAATTTTTTGTGAACTATTTTTAAATACATACACATTTCAAATTTCAAATCACTTGTTAACTGAAAATAATTTGTTATGTATCTTATAAACAACTTAGTTATTGTTTTATGTAATGCATTTAAGTATTTTGTATTGAAAAAAAAATCATATGAAAGTGTAATTTTTTTAAGACACTTCTTTTTCACGAAGAATGTTTGTTTTTTTTTCTTCTTATAGACGTGCTTAGCCAACAACAAACAAAAATCCTTCACGTTAATACATAACAGACTTAACGTCAAATTAATAATATACTTTGGTATTTTTATAAAATTCTTTTTCCATAAAAATTATATTTACTGTTATGATAAATTTTATAAATTAACAGCCTTATTTATAAAAATTATTAAGGCTTTAGAAAGGCTTTTTAAGGAAAATTTTGTATGAAAATTTGCTTTAAAACCTCTTTATAAAGCCTTAATAAGTTTTATAAATAAGTCTAATAATTTTAGGTTCTTTAATAAGCAGATTTTGTAAAAAAAAAAAAAAAAAAAATTTGTATGAAATTAATTAATTAAACAAAATCATAAAATTCGAATTCGAAAGTAGTTTAAAATTGCCTTTAATATTGAATATGAAATAATTGGATATACTCTTGTGTTATAGAAAATTCGGAATCACACCGAAAAACACAAAATCATGTTGTGATTTACAAAACCTAAGATTTGAAATCACGTGGTTATCAGAGCAGACATGGATGTAAATTATAGCATATGATATCGGACAATATATCAAAATGGAAATCATTTTAGCTCTTGAAATATTTGCCCCAGATAAATCTTAAAAAAAATTTGCAATCACATAACTTCGTAAAACTTTGAATACCGTTCTTTTTAATCGTATTTAACTGCGTTTAGTTTTAGGCCGCTACTCTAATTATTTCCTTTAGATTCAACTTACCTTAATTATGAAGCTACAAAGTTAGTTTGTACACAAAATTTTAATATAGTATTTTTTATGAAATTTAAGAAATTACATTAGATTACTCAATCCTTATGTTTCGCACACCTTACTTTAATTGTAAAAGCTTTCGGGTTTAAGATATTTTTATGAACAAAATAAATGTTTTAATATTAATAATAAAAAAGTAAATAAATACAATAAGTTTTTCAAAAAGTCGATCTCATAATAAAAGTTTTTAATTAATAATGGCCTAAGATAAACTAATAACTTTCTCACTGCCAATAATTTTTTTAATTCTTTTCTCTTTTTGATCAAACAAGACGATTCCAAATACGGATTTCATAATATTTTCGAAGTCACAATCAAATACTGTTTCAAGGTTATTTCGGAAGGAAACGTAAATATATGTAGATTTTAAATAACAAACTATTGGGATTTATTAAAGTAGTCGCATTTCTTGTAATATAATTAAGCCCTTATTATGAGCAACTTTCGATCTTCGACTGTATTATGACGATTTTCGATTTTCATTTGGTATTATGACGAGCCATTCGACAAAGAATGTTATTGTGAATATCACTCACTGTGATTTTTAAAATTTGCAACAAGTTTAAGATTCTAAGCTCAAGAATCATACAGAGCAATGGAAATTAAAATACACTTGGTCTTGCACAACATATTGAGGATTTTCTACCATAAGTGAAACCTTTCGAATAGTTTAGTCCTTGCGACCTTAGATCTACATAAAATAAACAAAGCATTTTACAATTTGTGCTTGGGTACCTAAAAATAAAAAACAATGGCTTAAAACTTAGATTTTTAAAAATTTTTCATATTGAAATACTGCGATGAAAGCAAGATTTTGTTCGATAGAAAATTTGTTGTTCAACAAAATTTTCGATGCACTTAATATGAATTTGACATTCGATGTTCGATAGCCAGCGAAGATCGAAAATCAAATGAGACTCATAATAAGGGAAAAAGACTCAACACTGCCTTATTAAGGTTGTCGAAGTTTTCGACTCGATTGTAATAGATTACTTTAAAAAATTTTGCATGCTTAGTAAAGAAGCTAGCTAAAGCCGAATCGAACCGACAATCGTAATAATGCTAATCTACCACATATTGTTGAAAAATTCAAGGACCACAAATTTTAGACCCCATTGTTACGAGTTTTAGGTTGAATATAAATTGTTGATATTTTCTCTATAAACATTTCTTTCGGAACATGTTGATATAAAATTGATAACAATATTTATTCATATGCAATAGGTTGTGAATTGAGCATTTTTTTTTAATTTTCATAGTAAACAATATTTTTTAAGAGTATTTCTTACCACTTTTTGTGTATCAACATTTTGTGACAAAAAAAAATAAATAAATTCTTATACATCATCCATACACGCATAATACATTATTCTTAAATATAATTTCATCTGATAAATCTAAAATGAACTATATACTAACTGATTGATATGCTATAAATAATAAATATTAAATAACAATTCTTTTTAGTATATAGAATACAAAAATCAAAATAGAAAGAAAAATATATGTATACATACATATATGTAGATGTATACAAAAAGAAAAAGAAAAGTAAAAAATTTAATCAGATGTAACAATTTTTGTCTTGTATTTAATTTTGTGTATAATATTAATAATAATTAAATATAAATTTCCTAATACACAATTAGCAAAACAAACAAAAAGAAAATATAAAGAAAAATTTCATAGTGACTTTTAAACTGAACAGAGAAGACGACGAAAGCATGATCTTTCAAGGGCACTTCGCGCCTAGAGTTTTATTCTTAGAAAGTGTTTTTTTTTTGCTCTTGCTTTAATAATATATGTTTTATAACATCGAAAATTTTAACAAATTGCGTTATTATAAGCTGGGGGCAAATTACGGCACTCGTTATCGAACGAAATTACGAAATATTTCAGTAGAGTTTGGAAATATTTTTAAATTTCGAATCGTATCGAATGCCGCAATTTGCCCCCTGGATATTAACTAGCAAATACTAATTACATTTTATTTTTAAGAAAAAAATTCAAGTTTGCTTATATTTTATTAAAAAAGAATCTAATAAGAGCTTTTTGTTCTTAATTTTAAAACTAAAATTTTTTGTACAGCTGTGTATGTATATTAAAAGCGCTGCTTGCTAAGTATTTAATTGCTTCGAGCGAAGCGATATTCGTTATTACTGGAATATTTCCATTCGCAATGTATTGAAATTTCGCAATATGTCCGTCCTCTGTTTTTATAAAAAAAAGAGTAACTCGCATTCAAAAGTTTTACATACTGCCTGTCTCACGATGTTGACAAAAAATTTTCTTTCGCTTGTTTATATTGAAAACTAAAACAAATTTTCTTATTTTGTTTTCAATATAAATAAGTGAAAGAAAATTTCTTGTCGACTTCGTGAGCCAGGCAGATAATACGGATATCAAATATTTTCATTCGATATACATAGAACAAAAGTTCAAAAATTTCCATTTCAATTAATTTTCGCCTTTCGATATCGAATGCCATAACTTGCCCTCATATAACAAAGTTGTCTACTAAATAGTTACCAGTAGCAAGAATTCCTATAAACAATATAAAATTATATTTCTTTAGTTATTCGTAAAACATATACATATTAGCGGAGTTCGATGTTTGATGCAAATTGTCTTGCGTAACTGCAAATGCAAAATATCGTAGCTTTTATTTCAAATCCAACAACAAAATACACACACTCCAAAGAAAAGCTACGATATTTTGCATTTGCACTTACGCAAGACAATTTAAAACAAGATATATGTCAAGCTTTCCATATTTATATAATTAGACGAAAATGCAAGAGTGATTTTAAATCGTATGATATCTCCATATTATTTCGTGAATAAATAATAACAACAGTAGCTGTTTAGAAGTACTTTTTACTTAAAATCAGGCATCTTAAAAACTCAATCCCCCTTATTGCGATTGGCGTATTGTAGTAAATTAAAAAAATATAGCTTGTTTTCGTTATTCAACTACAAATAGTCGAATTTGAAGTCGAAAAACACCAACCACGATAAGGCCCATTTTTTTTCAAAATAAATCAAGGGGATTCGGAAATAAAATTCTATATGATTTCATTTTTCAATTCGACAGTTCGTAGTAGATTAGAGAAAAATGCTGTACATCTTCTATTTGATTACTTACTGGGCCTAATTACGAGTGTCGTATTTCGACTACTATGATTTTGTACTAGGTTAAAGAAAAACTGTTGCAATGCCCCTTAGTCTGGTACAAAATTGTCGTAGTCGAAATACGACACTCGTAATTAGGCCCACTATTTGATGAACATCCAATTTAATTACGAAATACTTTAAATCGAGATTCGATCGTAATTTTGTTGTGCCTACATTATGGTGTCGCATTTCGACTTCGACTACTTCGATTTGGTACTAGCTTATAATAAAAATACACAAACGCGAAAATTTTTACCTTCGAATCGACTTACATACTTGGTAAACCCAATGGGCTGCTACCACTTTCAAGGTAATGAAATGGTAGTCAAGTTCGTTAACTCGTCATAAAATTTAAAAACGATCGATTCTCATCACGTGCTTAGCATAAATTAAGTACAGAGGCATAACGCTGCAATTCAATTCGAAAGTAAAAGGCTGACTTCCAAAACTTCAATTTCTTTTGTTTTCGAGAAAAGTGTAGTGTTCCACAAAACATTGACTATGCACTCCCGACAACCATGATTCTCATAGTTACTATATATAAAAACTTTGTATTCAAACGTTTTGGAAGTCAGCCATAGAGTAACTAAAACTCTTAAAATTAAAGGCGAGGAAAATCAAAGTTTGATGACTGCTTAAATTCGTTTTATTTTCAAATTATAATTACCCTAATCGTGGTTGACGTATTTCCACATCGAGTAAAAAAAGTTTCGTCCTAGATTACGTCCTTAATCGATTACAAAACCTTTGTAAAAATTAATAATTACAAGTGTCATATTTCAACTTCTACGACTATTTTTTACTAGACTAAAAAAAATTTGGTAGTATGAATAAAAAAAAGTATTTGCTTTTTACTTAAAAATTTGTTTAAAAAAACAAAAAAACACATACAAATTTGAGGTTTTAAAACAAATTTTTAAGTAAAAAGCAAATACTTTTTTTATTCATACTACCCATTGTAACATCTTTTCATTAATCTATTACAAAATTGTCGTATTCGAATTCAAAATACGCCACTCGTAATTAGGCCCAATAATTTTTATTGAAAACAATTATAAAATATACGAAACGAAAAGAAATACGATACCTTATTTTTCTTTTTTAAATTGGTTAAAAAAAAAAGTGAATCAATTCAAAAAAGAAAAAGTTGTAACGTGCCCATTATTGCACGTATAATTCGGAGCGAAAGTAAATGCTTTCGAAATGCAATGTTAATAACATACAAATTCGAAAGCATTTTCTTTCGCTTCGAACTACAGAGTAGACCCCCTTGATCGAATTTTTCGATTAGACTTCGACTTGTGGTTACTAGATTAAAGAATCATGCAACATTTTTCTTTAATTAATTAAGTGATGTCGAAGTTGTATCGAAAAATTGGATAGCCGGTTATCAACAAGATAGTTGTTAGGACAATTGGACAATATTGAACACAAAAAAGTACTGAAAACATAAATTTCTGCTGGCAATAATTTAATTTTTTTTCATTTTGGTTTATTGAAATTTAGATCATTCTTTTACATAAAGGATAATTATTCTAATATTTCGCTGCCACGCTGGCTGGTTAGCTTCTTCAGCGATATATGTATGTATTTATAATAATATGATAAAATAACAAATTATTTAGAAGAACCTAACTAATGTGGCAGCGAAGATTTGGAATAAATAAGACAAGTTATTTTCCCTTATCGCGGTTTGAGTATTTTTACTTGTATAGATTAAAAAACACATAAAATCGTTTCTTTAGTATCTAAAGCTCAATAAAACAAAAAGTAAAATAAGTTAATATAAACATTAATTTAAAATAAAATTCTCAGCAGTATTATTTTATTTAAAAATATGTCTTCTCTTTTAAAAATAAGATTCTTACAGAACATTATTTTGCGTTGGCCTAATTTAACTGTCAGTTAGCCAACAAGCTCAAAATGTCACTATTTAGTTTTCTTTTTTTCTATATTTTCTTTTATAGCGTGGACTATAGAAATAAAATGCAAACTAAATTCATAATTGTTTAAATAAATAAAAGTGATTTTATTAAAAAAGAAAACAACACTAAAAAAACTATGTATGCAATATTTGCAAAGTAAAAACAAAATTTTAGTAATGCAACAACTCACAAATTTATTAAGACAAAAAAAAGAAAGAAATTTAAAAAGTAAATGAATAAATAAAATTAAAAAAATATATATATATATATAAACTAAGAAAAAACAAGAACTTAGTATAAGCTAAATAAAACTATATTATAGTTAGCATAAAAAACAAAAAAAATAATTCAAAGAAAAATAAAATATATTTGTAATTTCTTTACAAAAAAAGCTTACATATTTAATTAAAATAAATATAACAAATGTATTTCATTATAGATATTAAACATAAATTTAATATAAACATTTTTCTTAAGAAAAATGTTAAAATATCTTTTAGTTTGCTTTAATGTTAATACCTAAAAAACGGAGATTTGTGACCATGAAAATGTTTCTTGTTCTTTAACACGCATAGAGCTGCTTGTCACTAGTTTGTTGTTACGGCCATTGATTTTTATTTTAGATTATCTGATTCATTGGGACTACTAAACACGTAGTCGAAGTTTAAATACGACACTTGTAATTAGAATGATTGACAATTTCTATTAAAACATCAAATAATCAGGTATGTGATGGAAAACGATCGTTTTCAAAACGATTTCAAAACAATCGTTTTGAAAAGGTGTGATGAATTCTGGTCGATTTTGAGTATCATTTTTGAGCCAATCTCAAACAACTGATTTCGAAAAAGCACACTTGAAGATCAAATATAGACCATACAATAGAGCTGTGAAAAGAAGTATATCAAAATGTTTTGGAAAAACCATTAAAAGCAAATTTTAAAATTATTGACAAAACGACTATAGACAACTCATCACACCAATTATCGTTTTCAAATTGCTTTTGTGTCTTAATCGTTTTTCATCACATACCTGATTCAAAAAAAAAGTTGTTTACATATCGTTACCTTAATATAGAAAGGCCCTAACTAATAATTTTTTTTTGGATTCGAGATTTTTGCATTTTTCGATACATTAGATCATTCTTCTATCGAAATATACAAAAAAAAACAACTGTTTTGAAAAAAAAAAATCAGTTAGGGCCTTTCTATATTAAGGTAACGATATACACACATATATATCTCTTAATAACCAAAAAAAAAAAAATTATGTAATAATCTGCCTTATCGTGGTTGGCGTATTTCAAATACGACTATGACTGTTTGGTAAGTCCCAAATCACACTGTGCAAGTCTTATTGCTAAGCTGATTAGTTTCAGGGAGAGAGAGACGAGGGGAACAGCAACGTTTCTTTTCCCCCCGTCTCTCTATCCTAATAAACTAATCAGCTTAGCAATAAGACTTGCATAGTGTAAATAGGGACTAATAGATTAAAGAAAAACTGTTGAAGTCTTCTTTAATCTATTACCAAACTGTCGTAGTCGTATTTGAAATACGCCAACCACGACAAGGCAGAATAAATTGTGGCAGATAGAGTACGAAGGACACAGTGTCATAAAATATAAAAAAAAAATTAAATTTATAATAAATTTTATCAGCTGTGGTTCCGCAAGTGTCAGAGTCTCATCAACTAGTGCCAAAATTACGATTCAAATAACTTAGTATTTCTCCAGAACTATGATTTTTAGAGCAATATGAAAAATTCTTCCTGGTAATTGAATGATGTAATTTTTTAGTTTGCTGCAATAAAAATTATAATTTTTATACATATGTTTTTTCTGTGTATATTTTATATTTACATACATACATACACACATCCATATATAGAAATGAACTCATTAACTTTTTTTTAAGTTTATAAATATGTATGTATTTGCTTTTTTAATTTTTAATATTTTATAGAGAAAAACCTAAAAATATGTTTTTATTCGTGGAATGAAAAAATAACTAAAATAAATTAATAAATTTGTAGTTTTATTATACATACATATATAAAATAAAACTAAATTATATATATTTTTTAAAGTCAAACCCCCATATTTATAAAAAAATAAAATTAATTTGAAATTCATTTTAGGAAAATTTTGTATGCAAAATTTGAACTAAAATACATTTCAAATTCGTTTCAAATTTTATGAATATGGGGGTAGGCCTTTTTCAATTAAAAATAAAACTTAATTAAATCCTTTCCCTCCCTCTCCCTCCCTCCTTTTATTCCAATTGAATTACTAACGTTTTTATTTTATTACATAAGTAATTTATTTTAATTTTTCCATTAAAAAAGTTTCAAGTTTTCATCATCTCTTTCATTGGCAATTAGTAATTATTGAAATTGTTTTTAATTTAACCTTAAAAAAAAGTTAGTTTTAAATAAATATTTAATATTTACAAAAAAAAAAACGTATGAACAAAAAGAAATTAAAATAAGGAAACTTATCTAAAAATTAATACAAGAAGGAAAAGTAAAATTAATGAAAAGGAACAGCAAACCATATTATTTAATAATAAACTAAAAACAAAGAAATCAATGTAAAATATTAATATTAAAGTAATGATAAATCGTAAATATAAATTTAATGCCTAAATATAAAATTCTATATATAAAAAACAAAACAAACAAAAACACTTCTGTTTTTATTAAATCCAAAGCGGTGTCTCATTTTAATATAATTATTATTTTCTTGTATTTTTTCACACTTATTTAAAATAAATTAGCTAACATGTTTTTTTACCCACTGTTTGTGTAAGACGTTTGAGTTAGATTAAATAAAAGTTGTACAAGTTTCCTTTAGTCTATTACAAAAACGCCAAGATTTTTAACTCAAACGTTTTACACAAATAGGGGTTAATCCATGATACAATAATATAAAGGTAAAACCACATTTGACGTACAAAATTAATTATGACTTTTCCCCCGATTATTTGATTACTGTTTTTTTGTAAACAGAGAGGAGAACGTTGCCACATACATATAATGGCAACTTTCATTTAGGAATGCTTTTTGAAATGTGTAATTTGAGTTTAGAAATTGTAGTTTAATACATATTTTTTTATCAATTGGACATGAGGATAACTAAATTTGCGTGTAATATGACCTACAAAAGTAAGCAAATGTTTGATTTTTTATTTAATTCACCTGATAATAAAAAAGGCTCCCGGCTAGGAATGCAACCTCATTTTTAAAAACATCGATGTTTGAAAACATGAAAAATTCGGAAAAAGAAACGCGAAAATGAGCAAAAACTTGCTAAAAGCAGCATAACATAGTATTGGTTAAAATTACCGAAAACTGTTAAGAAGCAAAATACATATGATCCATTTTCTTCTGAAGTTTTGAAAATGTTTGTTTACAGGAATTGCACTTAGGCTCAAACGGATGCAATGATTTTTTACATTAATATGCTCTTCACGGAAGTGAACAGAACAAACCAAAGGATTTTTTGGTAGCAAACCATCATCTATATTGCATGCTTCTATCCATTTGTGCCGCATATATGGAATTGAAGGAAATTTAAAAAACTTGATATTCGTGCCTTTGCTGAAATGCTTGGTATTACTGCAATTGTGGTATATGCAGCTCATTGCTCAACATTTATTTTTTTTACACAAATCACAATTATTTATTATATACATATATTAATATCTATTTAATAACTTTTAATGTAAAAGTGATGAATTTTTCAATATTTTTGTTATAGAACATTTATTTTAATTAAAAAAGCATAACAGTCAAAAAAAGTAATAAAAAAACTGGGATTTTACAAATGAATACGGTAGCATTATTTTTGAGAGTAAAAAATAATCGGGGTAAACGTCAGAAGGTTAATATGGCGACGAAAAGAGAGAATGGTTTTACCTTTATATTATTGTATCATGGGTTAATCTATAATCGAATTTGAAGAAGTTTTTTAGAAAAAATCGTAATTGTATAAGGTTTTGTTATATGAAGCATTTGTGCCTGTTCTGAAAATCACGTAATTTCATATCACTCGTGTGATTTTATAAATCACCTTGTGTTGTATATTTCGGTTTAATTTTAACTTGTCTAAAACACGCAAAAAAACATCTACCTACAGCCTGTTTTTGTAAAACGTTGAAGGTGAAAACCTGTTACAAATATTCCACGATTTTCTAACGTCAACGTCTTACAGAAACAGGCTGCTAATTTATTTATTTTTTTTTTTTGCAACGAAAAGCAAAACTGGGATCTAATCGTCGCTTTAGATAACGAGCTGATTCGATCACGTTTTTTTAGTTGGAGATTGTGGCATTTGCTGTCGAACAATGTTATAATATGGTTCGATATCGAATACCATAATCTCCAACTGAAAAACCGTGATCGAATCAGCTCGTTATCGAAATCGACGATTAGACAGACCCCTGAATTCTCAAAAGCATATTGGCATATTTCGTCTTCGACTACGACGTTTTTGTAATAGATTAAAGTATACCGCAACTTATACAAAACCCAGCAAATAATTTTTGTTCGATATGAATCTATTTTATTTTTATACATCTTTATACAGTTAGAAATCCATCGGATAACAATAAAAGACTAAGGGCCATTATTACAACTTAAAGTTAGTTAAAAGTAGGATTTTATCGGACGTATAAAAAGCTTTCCATTAGTGAAAATTGGATTTAACTTACAATGTAGGATAAACTTGCCTGTAATTTATCGCTCACTTTAGGTTAAAGTAAAATTTTGCAAATGATAAAGTTTTTATACGTCCGATAAAGTCCTACTTTTAACTAACTTTAAGTTGTAATAACGGCCCTAAATGGAAAAAAATTCTATAAACAGTTTTATTGTTATTTTATTGCATAGAAAAATAAAATGCATACATAGATTCATATCGACGGTCTCATTCCAAAACATGCTAAGTCGACATAATATGTTATGCTTATTATTTAGATTCTGTAAAATTTAGATAGTAATTGGACTTTTCTATCAAAAGTTATGAGCAAAAATGTACTTAATTTAAAAAACCTTAATTTTTAAATGTTTTAAGTAGACTTAACATGATTTAGTTTGGAATTAAGTAGTCAAAAAACAAAATTAATTTAAATTTGTCTCCAAACTAAAACATGCTACATATATGTACTTAGATGACCATTGTAGGTGAGAAAGAACCTTAATTAGAGAACAAGGTTATAGATTTGTGTTTCTAAGTCACTTTTAACTATGATCTACGACAAATTTATAAAGTTCAAATAAACTAAATAAATTCTATTGCAATTATTATATGATTACAAAAAGTCTCAAGTTTCTATCTCATAACATTCCCGAGATATCATCAATTAACTTTGAAGTCGTTTATCTCAAAACTAGCTTTTTGACTTATGCTGAGTTTACATCTGGCATTTCTTGTGTGTCATTTGCACAAAAAAGCGTAACCAACTAATTACTAATGAAAAACTGTTTGATTCAGACATATATTTATTGATTTAAACAATTTTCAATCATGTTGGACTCTATAGAATTGTCTATTAGTTATGTATGGAACTATTTAACTTAATAAATACGTGTCTGAGTCAAACAGTTTTTCATTAGTAATTAGTGGTTCCGTTTTTTTCACGCTTGTGTGGCACATGGCACACATGGAAACCCGGCCTTAGCATGTTTTAGAATAGAGCCGCCCATATCGAATATAAATTATTTGCGGAGTTTTCTTAAAATTTTCTAAGCCTACTACGCGTATTTTTGTTTTGTGATTTTCAAATATATTCCCCCTTATCGTGGTTGGCGTTTTTTGACTTCAAATTCGACTATTTGTAGTTGATTGAAGAAATCAAACTACAATTTTCTTTAATCTAGTACAAAACACCCTACATCGCCAATCAGAATAAGGGGAATTATTATTTGTGAATTCTCAAATAGTTTTTGAAAGTCTGTTTGTGACTGTTCAAAATGTGTGATTGAAGTCTACTGACGATTTGTTAAAGCGACAATGAAATGCATATAGACAATGGTTAATCACCAGAAAATAAATTTCACTTATACCAAATAGAATTCTGACAATAGGTGCGTTCGAGAACTCAAAAGTTTTTTCTAATTCTTACTCGACTTTACTGAAATACGTTTGCGTACACAAAATCCAGTAAATGAGAGGGCGAACTGAGTAAATGCAAATCTTTACTAGACAAATTTTTGTCAGTAAAAGCAAGTAGAACAAAACCATGTTGTTAGTTACATATCGACGGCTCCATTCTGAAACATGCTAAGTAAAAAAAACTGGTATTATTATTTGTACTTTATTAATTTGTCGTAGATCATAGTTAAAAGTGACTTAGAATCACAAATCGTCTAAGTAATGTTTTTTCTCACCTACGATGGTCACTTAAGTACTGGTTTAAACGGTTTATAACTTTTTTATTTATGTGATTATTATATTTTTTTCAAATACAGTAGGTATATTTTTGGGGAATTGATTTCATTTCAAATGTTTGTTTTTAGTTGGAGTATGGTTCTTGAGGTTAAGGTACACTCTCTTTCAAGTAACCGCAAAGAAAATCAAATGGTTTATTGCTGACGCTGTGGGTGCAATGCGCACATTAAAATGACGATGATATGGACGCTGTCACGCACGTCAACACAATGGACTGTTGGATTTGAAAAATAAAATTCAATTATTTTTGTACGTTGTTTGATCGTGTAAGGATTCATAATTAATTCCCCAAGTCTTCTTCACAAAATGCTGGAAAAAAGAAAGGAATAATAATTAAAATTTTTATAAGAAATTCAAACCATATAGCTCATTCTGCGCCACCCTGTACATAAAGCATGTTTTACCCTACGTCTCCACTAGCCATCGACTTGAACACGACATGGACATGACGCCGGCAGAGCAACTGTGAAAAATTCATCTACTTGTGGTGAACACGTGCGATGTCCATGTTCAGGCATATCAAAGTATTTTGCGGTAGTGCAACAGAGATGGAATATTTACCAATTTTGTTCTGTCTCTTTTCTTTCTATTGCAAATGGTTGCGGACGTCAAATCTCATGGCGAACATTTTTGCTCAGACATATGCTCGGGCATTGATGTCAGAGCATGGACAAAAGTTGGACATGAGCGGTCTCTATTAGCCATTTGCGATGTCCGACATGATGCCCATACCAAGTTCATGGCTAGTGGAGACCGCTAGTTAAGGTACGGTCACACTTGTCCAACATTTGCCCAAAAAACGTAACCAACACTGATGAAAAAAGTTTTGATCCAGACAATTGTTTATCAAATTAAACAGTTTCGAACACAAGTAATAGACAATGAATGCCATAGAATCCAACATTATTGGATACTCTTTAACTTGACAAACTTTTTGTCTGACAATTTTTGACAAGTGTGGCCGTACCTTTAGTTTGGAGAAATACATAAATTATTTATTTTTTTGACTACTTAATTCCAAACTAAAGCTTAAATTAGACGTGACATAGCCATAATGCCATAGCCATAACCAAACCAAATTTCAATTGGTTTCTATGGTGAGAGTTAGAGGTGTCAAACTATCGATGGGACTATCGATAGTTTATTTTTTTGAGACTATCGATTGATAGTTTTGGGGATTCTAGAACTTTTTTTTCTATCGATAGTTTTTAGCTACTATCGATAGTCCATCGGAAATGATCCACCACTAGTATTGTAAAATTAAACGCGGCAAGTTCTTAAACGTAAACAAAGAAACAAAACTTCAGCAGGTGGATTGGCGGTTCCTCCAACGTTAGTATACAATGGAAAATAACAATAATAACACAACAGGTAGATTATACTTTTATTTAAATTGAGATAAAACAGATATAATCCGTTCCTTAACACACATACTCTGAAGCCAGTAAAAGACCCAGAAAAAGTGTGTCGGACGTTTGGAAGCATTTTGCAATAGCTCCAGACAAAAAACACGCAAAATGCCTGACATGCAAAAAAATTTATAAGACAAGTGGGAATACGTCAAATCTGATGGACCATTTAAAGCGTAGTCATCCTTTGCGTATAGAACCAACAACATCGAACCCTATAACAGACTATTATAAAAAAGAAAGCACATACGACAATAATTCGGCGCGAAAAACAGATCTAGATTTCGCTCTAACAAAAATGATCGCTTTAGATGTGCAGCCGTTTCGTATAGTTGAAGACAGGGGTTTTCGAGAGTTCGTGCACTGTCTAGATCCAAGATATGAGTTACCATCTCGAAACACCATTCGAAATGTTTTTTTGAAAAAGATTTATGCTGATGGCTGCAAAAATTTGCAGGATGTTCTTAACCAAGTAGAGAGTTGTGCTATAACCACCGACTGCTGGTCATCGAAGGCAAACGAAAGTTATTTGACTGTCACGTGCCATTCCGTTGACAGAGAATTCAAACTAAGATCGGCAGTTTTAACAACATCAAAGCTCGTTAGTGAGCTAAATCATAAATCTGAAAACATTTCCAAATCAATGCGAGTGTGCCTTAATAAATGGAATATATTCCACAAAGTTTCGTGCATCGTAACAGACAACGCAGCTTCAATGATTAAGGCTTGCGAACTACTTCAGAAAAAAAATCTTCCTTGCTTCGCTCATTCAATCAACTTTGTTGTGCAAGATGTTATATCAATTGAAAAAGTTAAAACATTAATGACTAAATGCAAAACCATAGTCACATATTTTAAAAAGAGCAGTATTGCATATGCAAAATTCAGAATGGAACAGAGCGAAGATAAACAATACAGTCTTATTCAAGAAGTGGGCACTAGGTGGAATAGCGCATTTGCAATGGTGAAGCGAATTCTGCTTACTAAAGATGCCATCTTTTCAGTTTTATTAAGCACTCCTAAGTCCCCTCAGATTCTAACGGCAGAAGAAATAGAGCAATTGGAAGACTTATGTTTATTGCTGGAACCATCCGACACAAATACAAATGTTATATCCGGAAATCAATATGTTACTATTTCACAAGTGATTCCCGTAGCATTAGGTTTATATTACGCGATGATGAAACTTCAACCAAACATGAAAACTGAACTTGGATTGGAATCATGCACCTATTTGGTCGAAAAAATACAACAACGACTTTTCATTTACGAATCTAGAAGTGTCACAAGATTTGCAACTATTTTGGATCCTAGATTCAAAAAAGAAGGCTTTCGGTCTACTCAGAATGCAACACAAGGATACAACATGCTTGAAAATGAACTGGTTACCATCAGAAGAGTTATTGTGTCAAGAGAAAACAGGGAGGAATCGCCAGCAGCAGAGTACAACGAGGTACCTGACATTTTCCAATTTATAAAGGAAAAACTTTTAACTAAAGCCGTGTCTAAACGGGCAGATGCAATTATTTCCTTGCGCGAATATGCTGAAAAGCCAAATCAACCCATAAGTATGGACCCTTTGGAGTACTGGAAGGTAATTCTTATTTTGAACTTATATTATTTACATTATTAATTTGCTTCAATTACAGACCCGATCCACCGATATGAAAGATTTGCAAGTACTTGCACTTAAGTATTTGTGCATCCCGGCCACATCAACTGAGTCTGAAAGAATGTTCAGCAAAGATGGACAAATAATTTCAGAAAGGCGTACGAAATTAAAGGACGCAAATGTCGATATGCTGCTTTTTATAAACAAAAATAACTGGCTGACTGACCATTGATCTCACATTTTACATTTTTATTAAAAAAAATGGATATACATACTTTTTGTTTTGTTTTGTTATTTAATGAAGAAAGAAATATATTTTTGTTTTGTTAGAAAAAGGTGTATAATATGACATTTTTACATAATTGATGTATATAAATATTTTCTTCGTGAACTTTTTAAATCCGATAGTATCACGATAGTATCGTCGATATATCGATAGTTTTTTCAAGTTTTGATAGTTGGGACTCAATGTATCGATAGTTTCTTTTAAACTATCAAGAAATATCGATGGTGGCACTATCGATAGTTTGACACCTCTAGTGAGAGTTATGGCGTTATGGCGAGTCACCTATAATCAAATACAGTGTTGCCCATTAGTTTGGTTCGAACGGCTGTTCTCTATGGCTATGGTTATGTCACGTCTGATTGAGCCTTAAATCATGCTAAGTGTAATTAAAACATTTGGAGGTTTTTTTGAACTTGACAAATTATGCTAGGTACATTTTTGCTCATAACTTTTGATAGAATAGTTCAATTACTATTAAAAATTTTCAGAACCTAAGTTAATAAACAATGAATTCATAAATGCTATTCCCAGCATAACATGTTATGTCGACTTAGCATGTTTTGGAATGGGACCGTCGATATAAACAAATAAAAGCAAAGGGAAACTAAAATTTTTAGTTTTGTATTAAGCATTTATGTATTAAGTTATAAATATTATAACATTTACATATTTAAGTTTGATGGCAGAAAAATATAGGGTATGTTATGTATTCCACGTGAAATTATTTATTTATTTATTTAATACATATACAAAGTAAATTTGTATAATATGGTGTTGCACAAGTATGAGCGGAGTAACTATGCCCAAGATGGTATTAATAGTATTTTAAAAGGTTTTGTGACTGACTGTACACGACCTATGCCTTCACATAGAAAGTAGCAACGTGGTTGTTAAAGAAATTCCACAAAAAACTGCAAGATTATACGGTTATCCGTGGCAGATCAGTCAACCAGTGTGAGCGAGACGAAAAACTCTCGAAGGCCAAACAACATACACAAGCCTGACCGCACTTAAGAAATAATTACGATGACGCGAGAGATCTTCGTCAACCCAGAGCTGCTTAACGACTGTCCACGTGAAATTAAAACGAGCAAAATTTCCATAGAATTGAAGTATGTATATATAACAATGATGCTATGGCATTTCTTAACGATTTAACTTCACGTGGAATGTATAACATAACCGACTCTTTAAACGTGAATAAAGTTAATATATTATTAAAGTGAAATTTTTGTTTATACATATCGGGTGGTTACTGGTTTGATGTATGGAACATTAAAAAAATTAGTTATTGATTTATTATATATAAATAATGTGTCCTCCTTCCAAATTTGTTATCAGGAGATATAGAACTGCAATATTGCGTCATTTCCACAATAGTTGAACATTTAAAAAATTGTTTTACGGCAATCGACAATTTTTGGGATATGTGGTTAATGGTTTGATGTGTATAAAGCCTAGAGTACACGGCATGTAAAAAGCCACATGTGTATGTAGCGATGACGTCACGAGAATTCTCAGCATGTTCCAAGGCGAATTGATATGAATGATGTGAATTCGCCTTGGCATGTTCGTTGCATTTTGTAAAATTACTAGTAGTGGCTAGATGCCGGAAAATTTTTATTTCTTTCAAAATACATATGTGGCACATGTAGCCGAATCGAAGACATTTTCTGGGGCAGCTCGTCTGTAAGCATGTTAATATATACATGTACATATGTTGCTAGTACAGTATTTATCGGATATAAGAACAAAACGCTTACAAGAAACATTTTAAAAAACACCATGTCTTGTTAGTGATTTTTCTAATAAAAAAAGATTTCATATAAGAAAAATGCTTATAAGAAAAAAACTGATAAAAGAACGTTTTTCCAAACCAAAACCACAAAATATATAGAAAAAGAATTTGTATAAGATACTTCCAACGGAAACACATAATTTATGTAGTTTGCATGGACAACTCTGTTTGTTGTTGAAGTTGCTTATTTTTTTTTATATTTATTTACTAAAGGGGTTAATAAAATAAAAATTAACTACCAATCATGATTTGTTTTATTTTTCTATTTACATACATACATCATATATACATAAAAAGATAAAAAGTCTCGTATATTCACGTAAGAAACAAATGTCTTATGCCCATAACTACTTATATAAGATATAAGTTTCTTATATAAAATAATTGTATATAAGAAAGAAACGCTTATAAGAAACTTTTTTTGTTTATTTTTTAAGTTTCTTATATCCGATAAATACTGTACACGGCATGTAGCCAATGTAGCATAGTGATGACGTCAAAATTACGTCCGAACCACATGCGCATGTGGTTTTTTACATGCCGTGTACTGTAGACTTAAAGGCCGGGGCACAATGAATCCATCATGCGTTAAACTTCGCTTTTTTCAACTGGCAGCTAAGTTGAAATACATGGTTTCTTATGAGGTCTGTTACATTGAGTACGTGTCCGTCAACGCAAAGTACAAAAATAGTTTGACAGATATTGGTTGATTTTTTGGTATGTTCTGATTTAGTTTTTTGTGTTTTGTGGCAGCAAAAATAAAACTAAACAAAAGAAATGAATACAAAAAGTTGAATTTAATAAATAAAATGGAGAATCGACCTATTGAAGCTGTGCAAATGTTTCCGTCAATAAAGTACTCATTGTGCCAACCTTCTCCGTCGTTGCGTTAATGTCAGTTAAAAAAGGCGAAGTTTAACGTATGACGGATTTATTGTGCCCCGGCCTTAAGACGCAATTTACACCCTGCCTTTTCTGCTTGCCTGTACAGGCAGGCTTTTTTAGTTTATTGGTGAGAGGGGGTGAGAAGCTTGCGGGGTAGAACAAAAGGCACAAAAAGAAAATTCGAGGAGATTTATGACATTTCTCTTTGCCTTTTTCGTACTCTAAGCATTAAACGTGTATATAAATGCCAAAAACGCATGAATAAAAAAGGCTTAATGTAAATGTGTGTGACTTTTCGCAGACGATTTAGAAGAAAATTGTCAAATACAAGGCAGGCTAAAGAGGCATAGTGTGAAATGGCTCTAACAAAAATGTGTTTTCGAGAAAATCGATGAAGAATGTTTCTTTTTTGAAAAACGCCGCATTTAAAAGTTATGGCGCCAAAAGTGTTTATAGTGAAGATAGATTATTTTTTGGATGCAAAGTGCAATGCGCCTGGCCGGTTTGCACGCTATGAGTTCAAATTTTACACACATGTGATTTTTTTATGTCCAGTCTATAGAGCGAATGAAATAAGTACATACTTTTGACAATTTAGGTGGTCTTATGTATATGAATTTTGTTCGACGGGGCTTGCTTTCGTTTGGATTGACCGATTTCCCGTTGTCCCACGTCTATTTGATGTCGGCAATGCGCCATTTTTAATACTCAGAAACATGCTAAAGATGGTATTTTACGTAGGATAACGGTAAATCGCTGAACATCTATTTTGATTTCCAACTTTGGCTCTATCATCGGTCATGTCCGGAGGAATTGTTGATAGTTTTGATTCTCTTCCACTGTGCGATGCCTGATAGAGATAAAATTATACATGCCCTTTACTTTAAAACAAAAGTTTAATTTACTTATTCATATATCGTCGGGTGGTTCCTGGTTTGCCGCGCAGTATATTAAGAATACATTATATATATATAGCATAAAATTTAAATATTAGTGTAAATTACTTAAAAACAAAATAAATTTTAACTTAAATAATAAATAAATTATAACCGTGATAAAATATTTAATAAAATAAAATAGAATAAGCACACAAAATCAGCTAATTTAGGAAAACTGTCTAAACAAAAGCAAAAATAAACTTGCTTTAGTTTTCCATTTAAATTCATCCAATTTAGATATTACGAGTAAAAATATATAACTACATTAAAAATATTTTGTATTTAGCTACATGTATTATTTATTAAGTCGTCATAAATACTGATAGATGGTAAATAATTAAATTCATATATATTTTTTTAATTTTTAAGGCTTCTTTCTCTTACGTGTAAAAATTAAAATGAAACAAAATAAAAAATTAACTATTTAATAATTTGTATGTATTAATTATATAAAACCAATAAAACTAAATTAGATTACAGTAAAAATAGCACAACTAATTAATAAAACTTAAAACAAAATAAACTAAACAGAAAAAATTTATGAATTGTTGATTTGGCAGTTATTTATAAATGAACGTATTAAACATAACTTTGGTTGTATGTAGGAACTTCGAGGTATCGGAAAACTTCAGATTTACTTCCTCTAGTCGTAGAAGTGAGAAAGGTGATATATCATCCACCAATTCAACTTAGACTTTTACATGGACCTCCACCAGCAATCTGAGTTTTGAATGGTACCCCATCATACAAAAAAGAATTCAATATGTGTTGACAAAATCTATGGAAACGTTTTTATTTATTAAATCATCCAAATAAGAGTGAGCTTAGAGTGTGTGCCAACTTTGGTAAGAATCGTTTAGGTGGATGCACGTGATGTATGTACTTATTTGTATATTTCATAAATACTTTACAAAATAAATTTGCAAAGTATTGTTTCACAAATATGGGCGGGGTAACTAAGCCCAAGATATTATTAAGAGTATTTTAACAGTATTTACTGAATTTTAAAGTGCGTCGCATATACCAATTCCTAAGGCTCAGTTAGCCGGCTGTAACATAGTTTCCACACCTGATGAATTTATATCATGATGAATGTCAAATTGATATCATGATGAAAATTCATCACGTATAGACTCAATTTAGTAATACTATGGCAGCGTTATGATATAATCATCAGAGCTCACAGCCTGATGAATTATTCATATTGATATCAAATGTCATTTTATGTGTTATTGTGCATTTAACGTTTGTTTATTAAACAATTTTTGTTTAAAAAATGCGGCACAAAATTATTTATGACCAAAAAATCAAACAACACGCAAATTATTTATTTTTGGCAAGTATTTTTCAAATATTTGTTTTATTCATCATAATATAAAATCATCAACGTCTACCCCTTTGTGTTGATATTAATGAAAAAATTACAGTTCCTCTGCCGGCGTCATATTACGAGGTCTGATATAAAATCATCAGCTGTGGACACTATGTTACTTTTCGCATAACAATATCGATCAGCTGTTTCCTACAGTTGCAGTTACATTCCATTACAGCCGGCTAACTGAGCCTTTAATCAGAAAATTATGTTGTAGTCGGGTGAACAGAAATATGTATACATAAGAAAAAACTTAATTAAATTTGTTCGTAGGAAGTCAAGCTAATACCGATAATAGTAATATAAAAAGCAGTCAAAAAGGGAGCAAAACGTGCATCACCATGATTTTCACAACAAAAAAGAATTTAATGAAATTTAAATCAATTCAAACGAATAAGGCATAAATGAATTCCAATTCGTTTCCAATTCAAATGAGTTTGTAGAATGAGTTGCAATTCGTTTTCAATTCAAATGAATCTGTAAAATGAATTGCAATTCGTTTCCGATTCAAATAAATAAATTAAAGTGAATTGTTATTCATTTCCAATCCAAATAATTAGAACAATGAATTACAATTCAAATGAATGAAATCAAAAATGACTTGCAATCAATAAATTTTCCACAATATACAAACATGAGATTATTTAAACAAAAAATGATTGTTGAGCACACCTTTAACAATATTTTCACACTATTTATTAAAAAATATTAAAATTTAAGATTCTTTTAGCAAATAAACAAAATTTTCCCATTTTGATAGGATTTTCGCCGATACCTAATAATTCAATTCCTATTCTGCCGCTATTTGACAATTCCAGTATATCATGGGAATTTCAAATCTAAGAATTCTTTGTCTTTGAACTATACTAGGTGATATAAAAATATGAGTAATGCTTGCTGTCTTTTACATAAAAAATTAATTGAATAACAAAACGACAGTGAGTTGGTAATAAATTCCTAATTATTTTTTCTAATTCATTTGAATTAATTCAAAATCAATTAAATTCAAATGAATTGGAAATGAACTGCAATTCACTTTGACAAATTCATTTGAATTAGAAATGAATTGCAATTCATTTGAATGGGAAACTAATTGCAATATATTTGACAAATTCATTTGAATTAGAAATGAATTGCAATTAATTTTTACCAAAATAAATTAAATTTACTCAAATTTTATTTAATTCATTTTATTTGTGAAAAGAATTCATTCAAAGTTGGCTAATGCAGTGCATAAATGATTCGCGAATTCATTAAAAATTAATGATTCATTTACATCTCTGGTATGCTCATACATACCAATATATCGTTAACTTTTTGCGAAAAGGCCCTAATTTTCATAGTTAACAGGAGGAAGAAATAACAAAAATTAAAAATTTTAAAAACCCCCGACTTTTTTCAGAAAAGATGTTATATCTTCTAAACGGCTGGACCGATTTTTTTCAAACATAGCTCTCGATCAAGTCATCTTTCAAACAGAAAAAACTAAATGAAAATCGGTCCAGCCGTTTGGGCTGTACGTGGACACAGACAGACACACAGACACACACTACAAACTTATAACCCCTTTTTTTAGTCGGGGGTTAAAAACTAAATAAAAAAGGATGCAATATTGATACAAAATTTTTTTAAACGCAATTTTTTTTTTAAAACACTACATAAGCACATAATATTGCGTTAAAAATTTTTTTTTTATCAATATTGCATCTTTTTTTATTAGTTTCTTCCTCCTCCTGTAAACTATGAAAAACATGAGTTAGGGCCTTTTCGTATTAAGTTAACGATATGTGTGTTCATTTGCGGTACTATACAAACAGAACGCATGGACAGATTTTGATGATTCTTGCACCACTCGATTTATCTTAATCCAGGTAGTGTCAATAAAGATATGAAAATAGTCAAAACTTAATATGGTGGCGAACAGAAGCCATTTTCTAAGTACGAAAAAAATAAAAAGTCGTCGTTCTATATCAAAATGGATGTCATTCGACGGGTATTTTTAAATCATCTTATGATTTTTCACTTCGAATGACCATTTAGGATGTTTGACGATTCAAAGTTGGCTGCAGTCGCGTTTTTTGATCGTTTTAATTTCTACTTGTTAAATCTCATTTTGAGACATTACAACTTAACATACTATTACTTTTCTGGTGTACATCAGTACATTCTACACTTCAGGTATGCAAACTATATGCTGGCAACACATTTACATAAAAATAAGCACATTAATTTGAAATTTATTTGCTGATGGTTCAGCGTTGTCTATATATTTCATTGTTGCTGTAACAAATCATCAGTAGACTTCAACCACACATTTTGAATAGTCACAAAGAGACTTTCAAGAACTATTTGAAGCCTACTACGCTTATTTTTCTTTTGTGATTTTCAAAAATATTATTATTTGTGAATTCTCAAATAGTTCTTGAAAGTCTGTGCATAAGATAAGAGGTTTGTGACTATTCAAAATGTGTGGTTGAAGTCTACTGATGATTTGTTACAGCAACAATGAAATATATAGACAACGCTGAACCACCAGCAAATATTTTCAAATTAAAATAAACTTCTGACAATATGTCGAATAATACATTTCTTAAATAAGCACATTACAAGACACCCTGTTATTAATTATTTTGGAAAACTGTGAAAACTGCAACTATTTCATTTGACACATACTCGTTTGACGGGCTTCTTGGTAAATCTGCATAAAGGAGGTGATTTTGCTGTATTTCCAAAGGTTGTTTAATTTTCAGTTAACTAAACATAAACAATTGAATCGTTTTAATAATGTATTTGTTTATTCTATTCCTTTATAATAAAGTTCAACGATAAGTAAGAAACATGGGAGCAGCACAATCATCAGAACCCAGATCTGTATCCATGGACAATCCTTCACCGGCTGGTGTTATTGATATATCCGACGATGTAGTAAATCGTTTGAAACAAGGCATAACAAAACAAGGTATGGATTAAATATTTAATATGTTCCAAGTCTAATGTTAGGTTGGGAACAATGTAAAATCAATAGAAATATTTTTAATAATTGGGCATTTTAAGTTTTTGTGATTATGCAATCTTGTAGAAAAACTTAAAAAATACATATGTATTTGCTTGCATATTTACAAAAGTTGTTAACAGATAATTCACTCAAGTGATGCCATAAATAATTAGAAAAGGTTAAATGCACTTTGTTCTTAAAGAAGTTTGCATGTGTTATATGTTGTAAAAATAATAACAAAATGATATACATACAATATATATTAATTTCAATTTGAAATTTATTTGCTGGTGGTTCAGCGTTGTCTATATATTTCATTGTTGCTGTAACAAATCATCAGTAGACTTCAACCACACATTTTGAATAGTCACTGATGATTTGTTACAGCAACAATGAAATATATAGACAACGCTGAACCACCAGCAAATAAATTTCAAATTAAAATAAACTTCTGACAATATGTCGAATAATAAATTTCTTATATATTAATTTCAGTTAGAGAAAATGCTAGAGAGATTGCTGCCTCGCCCGAAAAAAAATCTACACCAAAAGCAGTCCAACCTAAAGCAGAAACACCCAAAACAGCGCCAGCAGCTGTCACAGCTGCTTCACCAGCTAAACAGGCAAACGTTGTGTATAAAAATTCTCCTCCAGTGGCTTATACTACACCAAGTGGTCATACATTGAGTGCAATGGATATTTATCGTCAAAAAGAAATTGAACTTCAGGAAAATGACGCTTTGTGGCGCCAACGTATGGTACAATTGGAACAAACCTTAAAAAAGACTAACTCTATTATGGAAACTGAATATTCCTCGGCGGTTGAAGATGTTCGCAAACGTTTTGCCACAGCTTCGCCTGTTCATCAATTGCCTCCTTGCCAGGATATTAAAGCACAAGTCATTGCCTGCTACCGTGCTTATCCCGGAGAGACACTTAAATGTGCCGAAGAAGTGGCTGCCTTTCGTAACTGTGTTAATTTAAATCGTATCAAGAAACTTGATGCTGCCACACAAGACCAACCAGCAAAACCACCTAAAGCGGCTTAACCAATAACAACACAAATTTCTTAAACGTATTAAAAACGTGTATGTCGCTGCTGTTTTCATAATGGACTGTTTTCAGACAACAATTTCCTAATTCTTCTATATAATTTAGTAAAAACCCGATGCTTTATCTTAATTAAAAACTCTTGTGGCAGTCTAGTTCTTTTTAATTTAATTTTTCAGTCCCTAGTTATTTTTTCTGCTGCGTGTTTATTAATGATTAATATATAAAGCAGAATAAACATAAAAGGTAATATAAAATATTATGCAACTTAGTGATAAAAAGAAAGAGAAACTGATTTGTATGTAATTTATAGACAATAGATGTTTTCAGTTCTGAATAAACTACTGAGAAGGTTAAAAATATGTGATTTTTTAAACTTATAATCCATATGAAAGAGTTAAGAATTAACGATTAAATCTTGGGAAGCCAAGCCGGAATAATCTTAAGGAATATCGCTGAAAGCAATTTAAGAATGCATACTTCTTTTGTAATTTACACCAGATTCCACACTTAAAAACGTAAGTGACTAAGTCTGTAGTTTAGACCATAATTTTTATTAATTCTATCAACAATTTCTACTGATATGGCACGACTTTATTTTTGATTTCTAAAATTTTTATTAGGCAATTTTTTTGTAGGAACTTGTAACTGCCTTATATTTAATATAAGGCAACTACAAAAAGCTAACTTTTCAGCAGAGCGAAAACACTAGTAAATTCGCTCATTATTGTAAAAATAAATGATGTGCCTTCCATAAAATGGTTTAAATATCCTTACTAATTTATAGGACTGTACAGAAAAAAATTTATTTTGCACTGGTTTGCTTAATTTTTTGAGATATTGAGACTTATTACGAGTGTCGTATTACGACTTCGACTACGACGATTTTGAACTAGATTAAAGAAAAAATATTGCAATGTTCTTTAGTCTACTACAAAATCGTCGTAGTCGAAGTCGTAATACAACACTCGTAATAAGGCCCATTATATTTTAGTCGATCAAAAAATAAATATTTTTTAGAGTTAGCATTTTATGTCGGAAAACAAAAACATGATTTTTTTAATATATTTATTTTTGATCAATTTGTGCGATTTTATACTCAATACTAGATACAAGAATTAAATAGCTACAAGAAAAACCTTAAAATACCATAAAAAATAACTTAAGCCTGACTGAAAACATCTTCTACCTCGAGGTGGTCAGCTTTGGCACTCTCTAACTCAATCTCTATTGTAGCAGGGTCACTAAAAATTTTCAATTTCGAAAGCTTATGTCATTGACTATAATCAGTCCATACATAATCAGGGCTATCATGAATAAAATTCCACGCGAAATTTCTCCTTTTTCTAATTAGAATTTTTTATTTTGCCTGCTTACTTGCTGTTAATTGGAATTGTTTCCCGTGAAAAATTTCAGGCGTAATTTTATTCATGATAGAACTGAATGTTTCTATTCGATCAACAGTTTAAAAGTTATACATTTCGCACACTGAATCATAAACAGTCACAAATCAAAATGATCAAAGCGGTTTTGCTTTTTTATAAACCAGTTAATTGAACAAATCTCTAATGATCGCAACAATTTCTTTCGCAATAAAGTGTTCTGGAAGAATGTAAAATACCATTATGCTCGCTTCCATATTACATACTTGCATCATTTTTACACTATCAACAGTTGTTTGCCACTACTCAGCATCTGAAATTTTTTGAGTTGTGACTTTTTATGATTTAGTGTGCGATATGTATATTACCAATTTTTCTTTTATCGGGACCCCTATGTACTAATATGTTAAAAGTGATCATATCTCAAAAACTAACCATACGATATCAAAATCTTTGCCTGATTCGTGCTTAGCATCCCAAATGCAATAAGTTATGAAGTAGATTTATAATAAATTACTTATTTTTTTAAAAATATTGGAAATTTACTTGGGAGTTAGTTAGCACTTATTTTCACAAAAAAAAAAAAAAAAAATACTTTGAGATAGCAGAATATAAAAAAATTTATATAAACGAAAAAAAAATCATTTTTTTAATTCGAAATTTATATTGCAGATGAGTATTGCATAGGGGAGTTTTTTTTTTGCCATCGGAAACTCATTTTGACCAAATTTGGGTTGACACACATATTTTAAATATGGGCTCTCGATATTGAACTTTATTTTTATCTGATCAGAGATGTAAAATGGCTTTTTTGTATTTATTAAGAGATTACAATTAAAAAATAATGAAAAATTCTTAAAAATAGTAATAATACATGAAACTGTGTTAAGAATTTCATATTAAATGTCACTTTCTATAAAAATTTGCAACTTAAAATATTATCAAACAAAATACATCAGAAAAAGTACAATTGTATCATAATTTCCATCCATGGTTCTTATATGACTAAAATTTATTTTGCAAGTTTTTACAAGTAAAGCGTTAATTTTATAAATTTCTGCCTTACTCTCCCGTTGCTAGTTTCTGCTGAGAAAGTAATTGAACAGACCTAATGTATCAGGTTTTTAAGACACACATTATACCCACAATGTGTTTTGATATAAGGTGTCGTTCACATATTACGTCACGATTTTTGTTTGTTTTTTTTTTTTTTTTCATTTAAAAAGCCTGGTACTCTGTTCAACATTTCACGTGAAATGCTGCCAAAGTACATATAATTGCAGAAATAGTGCTCTGTTTATCTCGGTAAAAACATTTAAAATGTATCTTCAACACATCGAGCCACATAACCGCTAAAATAGCTTAAGCGACACATTTTTTGGACGATCAAAATTAATCGATTTTGGTCAAAAATTTAAGTTCGAAAATTATGTCGCTTAAGGTATTTTGGCGGTTATGGTACGATATTGTTTTTATGCGAAATAATATGAGTGCCACTTGTTTCGTATGGAATTTACAACAAACACATGGGCTGTTTCTATAAACCTAAGAAATTGTTGCACAGTTTCAGGCGCCAGTTAATATTGTTTACATGTCAAACTTTTCTTACGAATTAATCAATGTTCATAAACATTTTTCACAAATTGGAACAGAGTAAAGGCTTAAGGCAGAATTATGGCCTATTTCCCACCTGCGACAGAAAACGTTCTACTTAGAATTTATATTGAAAACAAAAACAAATTTTCATATTTTATTGTTGTTTTCAATATAAATTGTGAGTCGAACGTTTTCTTTCGCAGGTGGGAAATAGGGCGTTAGTTTTTACTTTCTGATCTGTTACGAATCAGCTGACTCGTTGTTGTTCATAGAAATCTAGTACAAGTCGTTAGTTTTTCTGTTTCGTTCTGTTCTGTTACGGTTCAACATGTGAAAATCAAAAAATGTTTAAGTAATTGTAAGTGACAGCATAAATTAAATAAAAATATTTAGAAATAAATTGTGATTGTACTTTTAGAATTAGAAAAAATAATTTTTAAAAGAAAAAAATTCAACTTTATTGAAACTTAACAGTGGACGATACAAAACTCATCGCTTTAGTGGAAAACTGCGACCCTTCTGGTCAGAAACAGCTGATTAGTTACTGCAGAATAAGTAAGTACTCAAATTTAGAAGTAGAACGGCACAGCACAGAACACCAACAGAAAGTAAAGACTAATGAAGCCTTTATTTAGTCTTTACCTTCTGTTGCTGTTCTGTGCTGTGCCGTTCTGCTTCTAAATTTGACTACTTACTTTTTCTGCAGCAATTTATTAACTGTTTCTGACCAAAAGGGTCACAGTTTTGCACTAAAGCGATGAGTTTTGCATCGTCTATTGTTAAAGTTCAAGATAGTTTTATTTTTCTCTTAAAAATTAATTTTTTTAATTACTTCAAAATGTTTTTATTATTATTTTATGCTGTCACTTACAAATACTTAACAATTTTTTGATTTTCACAGGTTGAACCGAAACAGAACAGAACGAAACAGAAAAACTAATTATGCTAGGAACACAACTGGGACGAACGAAGAATTTCACGAATTTCACATTTCGACGAATTCGTCGATAAGAATTCGCTGCGTAAATTCGTCGTGTGAAGCACAATAACGACGAATTTACTCAGCGAATTCAGCTCTTACAATTGATAAAGTTGGTTATTTTCAGTGTGACCATATTAGCTAATTTTGGGCTAAATTTAGCTCATTTCTTCTGGATTTAGCTTTAAAATTTTTATTTAGCTCTAGCTAATATTTAATTTTTTTTTTAAACTTATTTAGCTTTTTTAGCCCTTTTTAATCCAAATTGCGTATTCTCTAACAATATATTAAAGACATACGTGATTTAGCTTAATTGTATTTTAAAACTTGGTCACACTGGTTATTGTGTATGTAAAGAAAGTGAGAGAGGAAATTGTTATTTCGTCTTTCGTCGGCGTACAAAATAGAAATAAATCTATCTCAGAGTTCGTCACGTACGACGAATTTCGTTCTACGACCATGTTGTGTTCATTTTCATATGAACAAATGTGTTTTTTTTATGACCAAAGTTCGCACCGAAAAATTGGTCGTTCGTCCCAATTGTGTTCCTAGCATTACTTGTATTAGATTTCTGTAAACAAAAAAGAGTCAGCTGATTCGTAACAGAACAGAAAGTAAAAACTAATTCTGCCTTAACAGACTTTAATCTAACGACTCTTTCTTTATGCTAGGAACACAACTGGGACGAACGACGAATTTTTCGGTGCGAACTTTCGTCATAAAAAATAAAACACATTTGTGCATATGAAAATGAACACAACACGTGCGTAGAACGAAATTCGTCGTGCGTTACGAAATCTGAGATAGATTTATTTGCATTTTGTACGCCGACGAACGACGAAAAAACAATATTCTCTTTGCACACACAATAACCAAATTTAGCAATTATAAGAGTAGAATCCGCTGTGTAAATTCGTCTTTATTATGCTTCTCCCGACGAATTTACGCAACGCGTTCTTATCGACGAATTACTCATAGATACAAAGTTGCGAAACATTCCATCAAATAGTGCGAGCGAGACGAAAAACTCTCGAAGGCCAAACAACACACACAAGCCTGACCGCACTGAAGAAATAATTACGATGACACGAGAGCTGTTCTTCAACCCAGAGCTGCTTGAAGATTTTTTTTAATTTTACAATGAAGATGTAAGGTTATTTAATTATTCTAACAACAATTCATTCAAAATAGCATAGTTAGCATATCACACACAGAATTCATATCCTCTAGCAAAAGAACTATTTTTGGGCGGCCTACACGGGATCTGCCATACACATAACGGCGCACAGTGTGCACTTTTGCAAAATAAATAGTAATAAATCTGGAATTTCTAAACTACTGATTGGATTTATATAAAATTTCGAAAATCCGTAGAGGAGAACTTAGGCTTAAAACACATAACTTGGAAGTCTTCTGGCTTAAGCTGCTGCTGACAGGAGTTACAGTGGGCATAAGTTGACCACGTGGGACTCAAAAAAACTTCTGAGGCTTGTAACTTTTAGAAAAATTATTTGATTTTTATGGGATAAAGCGTTTTGAACTTAGCTTAAAATTTTTAAGAAATAATGTTCCCAGATGTGTTTTCGTATCTCTTATAACTTAGAAGATATTTGACTTTAGACAAAAAAATATATATTTTTTTTGCCTTGACTTTTTTTAGTATTTCACCTATAACTTTTTAGAATATTGTTATATTTTAAATTTAAATAAAAATAAGTAAAAAAACTTATTAATATCTGCATTCGTGAAATCGGGAAAAGGCAAATAATTCAAAATTTTAAAATTTTTCTGAAAAAGGCATGTTTTTTTAAGAAAATATATATTCATTATTTTCAATTTTGGGAAAAACTTTCTTTAACACATACACTCCGTTAACATAGGATAGCCTCACTTGAAATTGTAGATAATAGTAGACATTTTCGTGATTCCTTAATTAAACAGAAAATATGTTTTTAAGTAATTTATGCCAAAATACCTTTAAGTGACCTTGATGCACCATCTACGTCACGTGGTCTTTCCCAAACTTTAGTCTGTGTTGCTTATGTACGTCTTACAATGGTGGCTTTTTTTGATGATTTAGATGCTTCAAGTACTCCGTGGTTTGTATAACATTATGAATAGTTATTTTACTGACGGTAACTCCGACTGCAGCTCTAATTCTACTTAAACTCACAGATGAATGCGAGACCATTTAGAGAATTTTGCGTCTATATTGAGGTGAAAACTTCTTATAAGTCTTTCCTTTGTACCATTTGGAGTACTCTGATGGATTCTTCATGTAATTGCTTATAACTTTTGGTCTGCGACGAAGTTTTCCGCCAATAGCGCGGTTAGAAAGCCCTAGATCGTAATACGTCTCAAGTTTTGCGATTTCCGTGGAACTAAGCGACGGCTTTTTCCTAATACTTTTTTTTGTGCAAATAAAACGTTTTTCTATTGCACTTAAAGGTATTTTGGCATAAACATCAAAGATCAATTGAAAATTCATCACTGAGGCTAATCTATGTTAACACTGAAATATTAAAATTTTTCATGCTGTTTACGAAAACTATTATGAAAGTCCATTTAATGTTTACTGACCCATTTGGAATTTTTATCATATAACAATCCCCGATATGCAAATAGCATAGAGGAGGGCGTGCTCAAAAGACTGGCATCGAGCAGCGATAAGCCCGGTAAGAGGCAGAAGAGTGACAAAAGGAATAGATCGGTTGATGGCTCACAGTCGACTGCGAAGAGGTCCAAACACAGCTTTGAAGATAGACCATCCACTTCCCAAGCTGCTTCCAAAGCACAATCCGCGGTCACTAACGTCAGTGAGGTAGCGAAGCGACACTTGATCGTGGGACTCCTTGACAAAAGTGCACCTTTTGGAGAAGTGACAATGGAGCAGTGGAAGGTTGCGGAAACGGCTATCTTCAACGCCATTGTTGCACTGATGGAGACGGAACCGGAGAAACCACTACCTTCTTTTGAAGGAGCTAGTTGGTTCAATGGTGCGAAACTCATCAGATGCAGGGACACAATGTCGATGGATTGGTTGAAGGAAGTTGTTCCGACACTCAAAAACCTGTGGCCTGGTGCACAACTTCGGATTGTGAGCAAGGATGACATCCCCATCATACCGAAGGCGAAGGTCATAATTCCGCGTGTAGTGAAGCCGGATATCACTCTTCGTCTTCTACAAAACCAAAACCCGGAGATTCCGACGAAGGATTGGAGGGTACTGCATGTGGCAAAACCGAAGTCAGAGGGCCAGAGTTACATTCTGCAGATTAATAAGAATGCTGAGGACATTCTTTATAAGCGGAATGGCAAGATGGCATGGGGTGTAGGTAGTGTCTACCTACGTCTGAAGAAGAGACACCCCAATGACAAAAACGATAACACTATAGAAGCCGAGGAACTGGAGAGCGAACTGGCAGCTGCTACAGCCGGCTTAAAGTTGGAGGGGCCGAGACGAGAGATCCCATACCCTGATATGGACTCTAGAAAGGTGAGCTTTGAAGATGGAGTTAAAGATCCTTCAGGTGAACCTCCAACATTGTAAATTAGCGTCTACTGAGCTTCTCCTTACCTTAGAGGAGAGCAACTATGACGTGGCGTTAGTCCAGGAGCCGTGGATCTCATCGGGAAACAGGGTTTCTGGGCTAAAGTTACGTAATTACCATACATACTTCTCAAAGACGGTAAGCAGGATACGATCAGCTATCCTAATTAAGAAGAACTTTAATTCATATATTTTGTATAATTACAGCACTGACGATTTAGTTGTTGTAGCGGTAGATGGTGACAAGGATGAGCCAATACTCCTTGCATCATGCTACATGCCACACATAATTGAGGCACCTCCACCGGAGCTCCAAAGGCTCGTTAAAGAAGCCTGCGAGAAGAAACAAAAACTGGTGATAGGCACAGACGCTAACGCACATCATACTGTATGGGGAAGTAAGGACATCAATGAAAGAGGTGAGTCACTTATTCAATTCATACTGCAAACTGACCTTGTGATTGTGAATAGAGGGAAGGAACCTACTTATATAGGTCCTACATCATCGAATGTATTGGACTTAACACTTGTTAACAATGAAGATATTGTACTTAAGGATTGGATGGTGCTTAGACAGCCGTCCTTCTCTGACCATTGCTACATAGCTTTTAGAATTTTATCTGAAGTTTCAAAGCTTAAGAAATTATATAGGAACCCACGCAATACTAGGTGGGATTATTACAGGAAGAACATTGAAAATAATCTTTATAATGCCAAATCGATTAAGAGTGAGGCTGATATTGAAAAGTCTGTTAATTGCTTAACGAAAGCCATAACAAAATCGTATGAATCAGCATGTCCCCTCTCGCGCGTAAAACGTATGTCTAGACCACCATGGTGGAGTAGTGATCTAGACGCACAAAGACGTGACCTGCGTGAGTTCTTCAGATTGGCTAGATACATAGACCAATTTGAATGCTGGAGGGACTATAAAAAAGCACTGAGATCTTTTAAAAAAGAGGTGAGAAAGGCCAAGAAAAATTCATGGAAGAAATTTTGTGGCAATATAGAAAAAACTACGGACACGGCCAGAATGAGAAAGCTGCTTGCAAGCAATCCATCAGTGCCTAGCACAATATGTAAAATTAACGGCGATTGGACTAACTGCAGCCGAGAAACGCTGGAAGTTCTCCTGGACACACATTTCCCAGGTTGCACGGAGATCTCCCCTCGCTCAGAAATGACAAATGAATTAAATACTGAGAATTGTGACGTCATTTCCCTTAGTAAGGTGGAATGGGCAATCGATTCCTTTAAACCATATAAATCACCAGGACCAGATGGTATTTTTCCGGCTTTACTACAGTATGGTAAACAGAGGATAATTCCCTGGCTAGTAGGAATATTTAGAGGATGTCTCAGACTGAATTATGTGCCAAAATCATGGAGGATTGCCAAGGTTGTATTCATACCAAAGGCAGGTAGGAGCAACCATATGTATCCAAAAGACTTTAGGCCTATCAGTTTGACGTCCTTTCTACTGAAAACGTTAGAGAGAATTCTGGATATACACATCAAAGAATTTGTATATCCAAATATCCTGTCTTCCAACCAACATGCATACACAAAGGGCAAATCGGTTGAAACAGCACTTCATAATGTTGTTGAACAAATCGAAAAATCGTTACACTATAAGGACTTTGCTATAGGGGTCTTTTTGGACATCGAAGGCGCTTTCAATAATGTCTCTACGGACGCAATTATGGAAAGTGTTAATCGTTCCGGGGCTAACTTGCAAGTCAAAAACTGGATAGGCAACCTATTGAAATGTAGAATAGTATCTGCGGAATTAGGCAATGCCAAGGTAAACAAAGAAGCTAAGAGAGGAACTCCCCAAGGTGGTGTTCTATCGCCACTTCTTTGGACGCTGGTTGTAAATGAAATTCTCATGGAATTCGAGGGTAAAGCAGCTAAGATTACAGCATATGCGGACGACATAGCTATCATTATAACTGGTAAGTTCCTCGATACAATTAGCTCCCTAATGGAATCCTCGTTGAGGGATATTCATAGATGGGCAACAAGGGTAGGTTTGAACTTAAACCCAGGAAAAACTGACCTTGTGCTTTTTACTAATAGGAAAGTAAAGGAATGGAGAACACCAAAGTTAGACGGTATATCGCTCTCGCCCAAAACACATACAAAGTACCTGGGGGTTATTTTGGATAGTAAGCTGACGTGGAGGTACAATATAGAAGATAGAGTTAAAAAGGCCACCATTGCTCTATATGCATGTAAAAAAATGCTGGGCAAGACATGGGGCCTTTCACCTACTCTTACGTATTGGACATACACAGCGATAGCTAGACCAATTTTACTCTACGGAATACTTGTATGGTGGAGGGCGACTGAGACAAAATCATACCTGAAAAAGCTGGAAAGTATCCAGAGGCTAGCAGAGCTCTGCATCACTGGAGCTTTAAAGAGTACACCTACTGCAGCCTTAGACGTTATATTGGACCTTAAACCAATAAAGCTAATTGCAGTGAACGTGGCATGCAAATCAGCTATCCGACTAAGGACAACAGGTCAGATGTCGTACAGATCATTTGGTCACAGCAAATTACTAGAAAACATGGAGTGTAGCTCGGACTACATCATTCCAGTGACGAACTTTTTTACCAAACCACAGATCACTATAAGTGAAGAAGGCTATTTGGAAAGTCTTAATCATAGTGGTTCTGGTTTTAACTTTTTCACTGATGGTTCAAAGATGGATAGAGGGGTAGGAGCTGCGGTTTACTGTCGGGAGCTCGATATAGAGGAATCTTATAAACTTCCTGATCATTGTAGCATCTTCCAGGCGGAAATCTATGCTGTCAAAATGGCAGCAGAGTTAGCCTTCACCTCTCTAACTATGGATGCGCGTGTAAATCTGTATATAGACAGTCAAGCAGCTATTAAAGCAATTTCAGCTGACTGCAATTACTCCTCGGTTGTGCTCCTGTGTAGAAAGGCCCTGGATATGTTATGTACTGGTAGACAAGTACATATATTCTGGATCCGGGGACACATGGGGATAGAGGGAAATGAAATGGCCGATACACTGGCCAAAAGGGGAATTCTATTACCGGCTGAGGTAACGGTAAATATCCGAAAACCAATTCAATACCTTAAAGAGATCATACATTCTAATATGAGGGAAGAAGCGGAGAAATGTTGGCGCGCGACGAAAACTTGCAAAACTTCTAAAATCATGTGGAGCTCCTATGATCACAAATTGACTAAGTTCCTTTTATCACTAACTAGAAGCAACTGTAAGCTTCTAGTGGGAGTATTAACTGGGCACTGCTGGACAGCTTCGTACGCTGTCAAAATAGGACGAATAGCCGACGGTACCTGCAGGAAATGTAAGGAACCCGGAGAAATGGAAACAATGGAACATCTACTGTGTCACTGCCCGGCTTTAAGCCGTACTAGATATAACTATCTTGGTGCTTACACTTTTCGTAGTCTTGAGATTGTATCGAGAGTAGGAATGTGTAGGTTGCTAAAATTTGTTAAATCTGTGTGGGAGTCATTCGATACAGGCACCACGAACTAGGCTGCCATACTAACAGGTTCTCATTTCATTTGCTGGTATCGCTAAGGATCAATGCCGGTCTATGCGAGGTCTTGGACCAACCAGATAAACCTAACCTAACCTAACCTATCATATAACATATTTTCTATTTAATGGAGGAATCGCGAAAATTTCTACTATTCTCTAAAATTTCAAGTGAGGCTATCCTATGTTAACGGAGTGTACATACACTTTTAAACTACATAGCGCTAAAGACAATCTGTTCAGAATGTGCTAAAAGCCAATTACTTTGTATTTTGGGCATGCACCCTACACTCAGTAGTATCCGAAATCGTCAATTTAAAAAATGTTTTTTGTGTTTAAGCGCTTATAAAAAGTAGTGACGGTAGATTTTGAAAGTTTCAACTATAACATTTAATAATGTAGATAGTTTACAACATGTTTAACTAAAATTTTAGAGAGCCTTTTCATAAATGCTGACATACGCGCAGGTTTTCTGAAAAAAGTGAAAATTTGGTAAAAATATTATTTTGTAACATTAAAAAATATATGTATATTAAACTAATTTCCTTTTCTTATATTGGCATTTTTGACTTCTATATGAGAGTCTAAACACAATGTTTGCGGCGCGGTGCGATTTCTAGTTGCGGGAGAGAAAAATAAACATAATACAACGGAAGACGTCGACGGCAACACTTGTCATTGTTTGTTTAAATTTTTATTAATTTTTTTGTTCATACATTTTTATAAAAAATTTACTCTTTGTATTAAATATTTAGTAATGGCAGCAGCTAAAAACAAAAAATAATTAAAATTTTATACATTCGCAGATATATTTGATAAATTTTTTAAGCTTTTATATTTTATGACAAACATTTTTGAACTTCAAAATCATGTTTTTTGTTGTGAACACCGCCAATTATTCAAAAACTATGGCAACATCAGAAAGAGAGTCAAAAATTGAGAGAATAAGAAACTCCGCAATGAAAATAAAATAGATTTTAAATTTATGCCGTTCCGCACTGCGGGTTTTTACTTCAAAATCGTATGAAAAACCGCACCGCAATGAATTCTCGTTACATTGTGTTCAGACTCTGAGTCTTTTTACTTCACCTGAAAAAATTATTCCAATATATTTAAGTGATCTCGAGATATTCCGATTGTAGGGTGTAATTCGAAAAATATATAGAATGCGCTTAACTTTTTTCCCATTTATTCACACATCAGCTATTTACAACTGTTGTGGTGAATGAGTTTCCCGGTGGCTACATGGAATGCTTGATCCACAACAGTGGATACCATAAAAAATTACAGCGGTAAATTTTTTAGGGCTCGATTCCATTATTAATGAAAATATTTTTTTAATTTCGCCATTTACTATTTTGATAAATGCTTAATGTCTTAATATTTTCTAAACTTTTATTTCTAAAGTGATTACAAGGAATCATAAACAAAAACAAAATTTTAATTAATAACACTAAACTAGAATCTATAAATAAATTGTATTAAACACACAGCCAAGATTAAAAATATTGGAACAGTAACAGCAGCTGCTCCACTCTTACAAGTATCGTCGAATGTTTTTGCTGGTCCCATACAACCGGCATAACTCATTATAAACGCTATATAATTTTGCTCAAACACACCACGTACCAAACTAGAACCGGGACCATGAGCAAATACAACAACATCTTCACCACCATGAGATTCATCCTTCAACGGTACTGTGGCCATGTGGCGGTAGGTGGGAGAATTACGTTGTTCCTTGGTAAACTGTGAGAATGGACGCCAAATGTCAGCCGATGAGTTTGCATTTACAGTATGATTGGATATATGATCATAGTAACCAGGGCCATTCGCATACATAATTGTTTCATAGGTTATTGGGTCTGTTGCTTTATTGGCAAATCCCAAAATATCGCCACCACGTTCCGGATAGCCATTAAGGGTGACAGAGTGTGAATGATCTGCTGTAACAAGTATGAGAGTTTCTTCAGGATTGGTCTTTTCTACAGCGGAAGCAATGGCCTTATCAAATTCAAAGACCTCATGAAGAGCAGCATGAGCATAATTTTGATGATGGGCTTGATCGATGCGACCACCTTCAACTACCAAAACGTAGCCCTGCAATAAAAATTATTAGTAAAAAAATTGAGTAAAATAATAATTTGAGATTATTAGTGCGTTAAAAAATGTTATATGCCATTTACACCAGCACAAAATCTAGCAGATTTTAGTTGAAATCTTTATGAAAATCTATACCGTTTAGACCAATTTTTTTTTTGACATTTATCAAGATTTTTTTATCCAAAACAAAACCCATTAACTAAAAAATTTCCAAAACTACAACCAAATAACTGCAATGTAGCTAAGTCATGCACCTTTTTAAGCAGACCGTAGCTAATTCAATCATCTTTTATCCAAAAATTTTGTACAGGGTAGTATGTATAAATAAAATAAAAATATTAAATTGAGTAGATTGCCTACAAATCTACTCACAAACTAGATTTTGTTTTGTATGGGAAATCTAGTAAAAAGCAGCAAGATTTGGCTCGAAATCTCGGAAGTACTAGATTTCGAGGTAATGTAAATGCCCTATTAAACTTAAATAAAACTTTTGGTTTAATACATAGATTACTTACTTTCGAATCTTTTCCTCGCTCTAAAACCTGAATAGCTGCTTCAGTCATTTCCTGCAATGAGGGCTCTCCTTCCTCTTTCGCTATTGAATATGTTATGTGATTATTGCGGAAAAGACCCATTATACTATTGATATTATCCAAATCTACTTCTTTTAGTTCCTTCAAGGTCTTAACAAACACTCGACTGTCATTAATGGATTTGCCATGTTCCAACCATTTTTGTGGCAAATTAATGCCATCACCACGGCTACATATATTTTCTGTGTTACCCTCAAATTGAACAGTGCGAACTTCGATGGGATTCATGGCGCCAAGAGGTTTAAGACCACCGCCCATTATAACATTAAACTTGTTGCCAGGAGCTGTTTCAACAAGCTGTCTAGCAATGTCCATGTAGTAGGGTTTGGATTCGTCTGGAACTTCGGTATCACACTCCCAATCGCGATGATAGATGTTGGCATAAGTAGAAGAGGGAGTAGCGTGTGTAATACGAGTGGTGGTCACAATACCGGTACGTTTGTTTTCAGCTTGAGCCCAATCCATAATAGAGGTTAAACGTCCTTGTTGGGCATTTGTTTTCGAACGTGTTGTATCCATGCCAATTGCGCCATAGTCCGTTTTGCTACCACAAAACATAGCAGTTGCGGTACCAGCAGAATCTGGTACTTGCTTGTCCACATTGTAAGTCTTCAAATATTTTATTAGGAATTTTTATTTATTTATGTAACTGTCTCGAATGTTCGTGTTCATACCTTTGCAAGTCCGGTGTAGGGAAACTCATCAAATGATAACATTTCTTCTTCACCGCTACCATGCTTCAGCAGTTGTCCCTTGTATATACGGCCAGCTGTAATTGTCGTTAGACCCATGCCATCACCCACAAATATAATGATGTTTTTGGCCTTGCGTTTGAATTCAGTTTCCTTATTCTTTTGCGCCATTTTAATGGTTGTCGACAATCTTCTTAAGGCCGATGTGAACCAAAATTTTGCATCTGAAAAGGAATAAAGTGTGGAATTGAAAGTTAGAAAGCTTTACTTTGTACTTAGTTAAAGAAATAAGATTGTTTGACGTTAGAGTGAGAGCTTAAAAAATTCAAGTCTATAGCTGGATTCTGTAACTTTTTGCGTACCAAGAATCGTTATATTTATCGACATATATGTATATTTATTCGTTTGCGGTAACGATAAGGCGATGCTGTATTTTTTTTAAGGATCTGTGTTTTACTCGCCATTTAATTGTATATCATGTGGCATCCCTGCATACAAAATGTCAAAATAAGCAAAACGCACACAGAAGAATGAAAGAAAAACTTAAAGAATTTGAGCTTGTAATTTAATTTTTTACTACAACCGTCATCGAATATCCTTAAAATATATTAGTGGATAGCAATGTCGATAATTTTTCGTTCTATTTATTATAGTTACTGAATCCAGGTACCGGTAACGCAAAATTTAAACAAAAAGCAAAACTAGTATGCGATTTTAAAGAATTTATGAAAACGAATCGCTTTAATCAAGTTGCCTAAAATTGTCCATTGCTTGTATTATCGAGAGCTCACTGTATTTGATTAGCTGGTAAGTCACGTTGCCAGTTACATTGTGCATGTATGATGAAAAAATTAAAAACGAAATAAAACAGGTAGAAAGAATTTTATAAATATCACATTAATTAACAACAAACAATACATTACCCGTAAGTGCCATAAATTTTATCATAAGGGAATTTTTCATATGAAAGAATTAACAATTAAAATTTTACTTGTCTGTATTCACTTTAAAGATTACTCAATTTATTTAAAGATTAAATATATGTATATACGAAAAATATCGATAAATTAATCAGTTGGAGACATATACAGTTTGTCAAAAAAATATTTTCATTTCTATAAAAAAATCGAACACTCTTCAAAGCAGGGGTGCCCAAAAGTTCCTTATGGAAGAGCATTTAAAGAAACACTAATTTTTATTCATTATTTTTTGTTGTAAAAACAAATACATACAAAGAAAAAAGAAAAAGTGTGGTTGCTTTGCACTTGTGTGTGTACAGTGAAGAACGACAAAAAACTAATAAGACAAAGTTTTTTGTGTATTTCGTATTTCGTATTGCTAGTGCTGAGTGCTGCATGTGTATTAGACCCCTGCACAAGACCACTTACAAGAACTTTTAAGACATGAGGGATTTTTTTCAAATTCTTTACTACAGCGAAATCTTAAACACATAATAGCTTACCATCTGCATGTTACACACACACACACACACACACTCAAACGTGCAATATAAAAAATAACAAGCATACACGCATCAACCCTACTACTTCTGTTTTTTACGAACAAGAAGTCTTCGCGACATCGCTTACTGCTTCGCTTATTAAACGACATAATTTTTTATTAGTTAAATATAATACATGCTACGACAATACATTTAAAAAACAAGGCGTACTTGCATTTCAAGATTGTTTACGCAGCGCTCTAATATGTATTAAAACACACAGCCATAGCTAAGCACTTTTACAAAAGTGAAGTGAAGTGAATTACAAAAATTTTGGATATTTTTTTATGTGTAACTTTTCAAAGTTGTTTCTCTACAAACATTTGGAAGGTATCTTACCCAGAAGATAAGCAAATAATTTATATTCGATATGAATCTATTTTATTTTTTGCTGGGTTTTGTATGAATTTCTAAGCCTACTACGCTTATTTTTCTTTTGTGATTTTTGACAATATGTCGAATAATAATTTTTCTTAATAATATAAATTATCTAGAAATGTTATTCTGATAATGTACAAGGGGTCTGGCTGTCTATTGCAGATAAATTTGATAGACAATTAAATATTTCCATAAGCTTCTTGCAAAAACTTATATAGAGAGACTGTTTATCCATAATTTTTGTTATTGGGGCAAACCAATCGAAATTCTACCCCTATAAAAGAGTTAACGTTTTGAAAAATGCTGTAAGTGCCCTTGATCATCATATTTTTAAATATACATAAAATATTTCAAGGTTCTGAGACATTTTACCTCATATCGAAAAGATTTTTGAAGTCAGTTTTTCGACTGCACAAGCCATAATAAAAAAAAAATTAACCGATTGTGAGTGCAAATGTCGGAGAAAGCTTTTTAATATATTAGCCCAATTCACAATCTTGTGCAAATGGTCTTGCATCGTAGCATGTGCAAAACGATGAAGTATATTGATACTCACCGCTTAACAATTCTTAGTGGTGAGTATCAATATGCTATACCATTTTGCACATGCAACGATGCAAGACCATTTGCACAAGATTGTGAATTGGGCTATTAAGTATTTTAGCAGACAGTAATCGCAAATTAACATGGCTATACAAATACGCACTTCCTAGTATTATAATATACATAAATCTTGCATTCACTTGCAATTTTTAGTTAATTGCTTTGGACGAGCAGTGTGTTGAACCTTCACATAATTTTTGATGACTCTAGATACTACTGCACCATACATAATTTGCTCCATATTTTAATTCTACGACATTAAAAGAAATCTAATTATTTTACAATTTGTCTATTAGCTTTTGAAAATACAAATGCATATGAAAATAAATACTAAACTATTCTTATAGTTCGCTAATTACAAAACTAATCTGGACAATCCAGTAAAATCCAGTAAAATCCAGCAGTAATTCATTTAAATTGTCACAGACTGGACGGGCCAAATAGCACAGTAATTAAAAGGCGCTAAGGGGAAATTGTGTATGTAAATACATATCGCACATGATCAACAAGAGGGTATTAACTCAAAATTTATAAAACTTCGCTTTTTGCAAGAAATCAGCTAACAACATCAATATCTAATGGGTGTTTTTTCTTGAGGTATAGAACTTTAAGTTGGCATCACTTTTTTAACTGGCGGCCATTTTGTCAGCTGTCAAGTGATTAATATTTAGTTTGGTTTGCCATTTTATCATAAACAGGTTGACAAAAGAACAACGCTTGCAAATCGTGCAAATTTATTTCGAAAATAATGGTTCAGTTCGCGAAGTTTACCGCAAGCTCCGTCCATTTTATGGTCGACATAATCGTCCATCAGAGCAATTAATTCGGTTAACCATGGATCGTTTTCGCACTACGTTTACTCTATGTGATAATACGCATCCGCAGAGACGTCGAACAGTGCGCACCGAAGAAACAATTGCCGCTGTAGAGCAAAGTGTTGAAGAGGACCCGAATGAATCGATTCGCCACCGTGCACAGCAATTGGAGCTTTGTCCATCAACTTTATGGAAGATTTTGCGCAAAGATCTTGGCTTGCGACCTTACAAGATCCAGCTTGTGCAATAATTAAAGCCGCGAGACCATGCAATGCGTCGTGGTTTTGGTGTATGGGCCGAAAATGAGATTGATCTCGATGCTGATTTTCATCGCAAAATTTTGTTCAGTGATGAGGCTCATTTTTGGTTGAATGGCTACGTCAACAAGCAAAATTGCCGCATTTGGAGTGAAGAGAATCCATATGAGACCCTTGAGACGCCATTACATCCACAAAAACTGACTGTTTGGTGTGCTCTATGGGCTGGTGGAGTCATTGGGCCATACTTCTTCCGAAATAATGCTGGAGAGTCAGTTACCGTTAATGGAGACTGGTATAGAGCCATGATAACAGACTATTTTGTTCCCGAATTGGATGGCATGAATGTGGATGAGTTGTGGTTCCAACAAGACGGCGCTACATGCCACACAGCGCACGTCACAATCGATTTATTGAAGGAAACATTCGATGAGCGCATAATTTCGCGGAATGGTCCTGTCAATTGGCCACCAAGATCGTGTGATTTGACACCATTGGATTATTTTCTTTGGGGATATGTGAAGTCGCTCGTCTACGCCAACAAACCAGAAACGTTAGGGGACTTGGAAGCCAACATTCGTGGCGTTATTGCCAACATACGGCCCCATATGCTCGAAAAAGTGGTTGAAAATTGGACCTGTAGAATTGGCTTTATTCGAGCCAGCCGCGGCGGCCACATGCCCGAAATCATATTTAAACATTAATGGCATTAAATTATCCTTCCAATAAAGCCAAATTGATGGACATTAAAACGATTTTCTTGTGTTTTATTTCAATTCGAAGTTCTATACCTCTAAAAAAACACCCTTTATGTACTGCAAAAATTTCAACTTATTCCGGGTTACTCTTTCATCTCTAAAACCACATTTGAGACCATTTTTGTGATAGTGTAGTGACTACGTTTATATCACCAAAAAGTATTATATTGGGTTTTAAAACAAAAGTGGAAATAAAAGTGTATCGTATGTTTTCATAAAAAATTTATTATTTTGATTTGAGTCTTTATTCACGTTAAAAATAATCAAATTGTTATGCCCTAATTCTGTTCGACGATTGTGTCGTCTTGTCTATGGACGAAAAAAAACCGCAGTTGTGATTCTTTAAAACAATTATTATACGGGATTTACACTATGACTTTTTACCGTGACTTTCCTAGAGTTTATTGACAAAAGGGGTATAAAGGTGATCGAAGGGGTAGCAACATAAAAGAGAATTCAAGAAAAATGCAGGGGAAAAAGTCATCGTGTAAATCCCGTATTAGTAATAGTCTCTGCTAGAAGGTGCGTGTATTTGATTTATGATTTTATTCCAAACATTATATCCAACACATATTTTTTCATATATTTTTCAAAATATTGTATAATACTTTCATTTAATTTTTATATTTTAAAAACATGGTAATAATATTTGTATTTTTCATTGTCAAAGACAACAATCATTTTTGAAGAAAATAATTTGCGTAAGTACGAGTATGTATTATGTTTAAGAGTTTTTAAACGTATGAGTTATTTTAATTACTCAAAAATAACCCCCTGTTTGTGTAAAACGTTTGAGTTAAAAATCTTCGCGTTTTTGTAATAGACTAAAGGAAACTTGTACAACTTTTCTTTAATCTATTACAGAAACGCCAAGATTTCTAACTCAAACGTATTACACAAACAGGGGGTAAAAATAAATACAAAAAACTAAACACGCTACAACTACCAGCGATGCCAACTTGGTGCTTTTGGCACTATATTTAGTGCTTTTTGAAGAATCAAAACGCCAAATTTTGAGCGTTAGTGCCAAACTAAGAAAAAGCACTAAGTAGTGCTTTTAAGAAATTTGCGTATTTCTTAAAATTACTTTGATAAAAACTTGGTGTATTTATTTGTTTAGAGTAAAGCATACCTTTTTCGTCTGATAGAGGTAGTTTAGACGAGAACAATTTTTAAGCAGCACAATTTTTGTTCTTTTCCAAATTACACGAGACTAATTCATGTGGCACAAAATGTATACGTATACACAGCTTTGTGTGTGTTAGTGTTTTTAGTATTCATTTAACATTTGCTGTTTTTTAAGTTGTGTTTGTATTGGCTTTATGCTGCTAATGCGGGGTTGTAGCTGGTTGAAAAGTTATGCCAACCGCAAAACCGCTCTCTTTGCCTCTCTCACCAGCAAATTGGCATGTTATGCCAGCACAATTATGCCCGTGTAAATCAGCGCATATAGTTCATTGAAAATTTTGATAATATTGCCGAAATAGAGAATAGCTTAGAAAACATTTTGTAATCTCACTCGTTTTTCACTTTAGTGCTTTTTACGCTTTGTAGATTTCAAAATTACGCTTTTTAGTGCTTCTTTAAAATTCTGATGTGCTTTTAGTGCCAAAAAAGTTGGCATCACTGACAACTACAAATAAAAAGGGACATGCGCAGCGTGACCATATTAGCTTATTTTGAGCTAAATTTAGCTTATTTTTTTGAGATTTAGCTGCAAAATTTCCATTTAGCTCTTAGCTTATTTTTTTTTTTTTTGGTTTTTTTTTAAACTCATTTAGCTTTTCTAGCCGTTTTAATCTAAATTGCATGTTCTCAAAAAATATGTTAAAGACATAAAAATGTTATAATGACAAAAATTAAACATTTTAAGAACCCCTGACTAAATGGCTAAACCGATTTTCTTCAATTATAGGCGAGATCAAGTCACTTTTCAAACGACAAAACAAAATTAACATCGGTCTAGCCGTTTGGGAGATACGGCGTCAAAGACACACAGATTCAACTAAATATATCCAGAAAAGATGTGATATTTTCTGAACATCTGGACAGATTTTCTTCAAACAAAGCTAAGAACACTCTCGGTCAAGTCACCTTGCGAACAAAAAATAAACTAATTCAAAATCGATGCAGTACTTTAGGCTGTACGTGGACTCGTACAGATGCACAAATGTACAGACACACACTACAAACTTATAACACCCTTTTTTGGACGAAGGAAGGTTAAAAATTATAATTTGTTAACATTCAAATACATACAATTTTTTCATTGAAAAATAATTTAAAAATACAAAATGTAAAGGCCCAACTATAATATGAATAAGCTGGCTTAAGCTAATGTCAGAATTGAACGATAAGTCTGTCAAATGCTTAAACAATTCAGATGTGACTTTTAGGTGGCCACAATGTACTTACATGCACTTAAGTATTATTTAGCCACAGCTGCACATCTAGGTATTGTCAATAATTTTGTAGTAATTTTGTTTCTTCTCATAACTCCTAAATGAATGCAATTCAATCAAACTAACTTGAAAGAATGTCCTAATCTATTAGAAATTCACATATAAATATATCCATCACCTTATCACTTGTTTTATTTGTTTTGCCTACTAAAAAGTACAACAGTGAATACCCATCTAGCATTTGGAAGATAGTTTTCTGAAAAATCACCTTGCTGAGTCTTTTTAGATCACTATTCGTGATCAAAAACTGATTAATCACTTACACGATCAAAAAAGGACTCGAAAAAGATTCGCGTTAATGGGTAAAAATAGTTCGATTTAAAGTACAATAACAAATTGTATAGCAATCACAAATTAATCATCCAGATGTGTAAAATGTGACTATTTTTTCCGTTTGTTATTATCATATTTCGCTTAAATGGTAGACTGAAAAATGCTTAATCAAAAACAAATCATGCAGGTGTTTTAAAAGTGATTATAACTATGTATTTTATGATCATATTTTACGCAGATAGATGATTAAACACTCCTTGATATGTTGTTTTTAAGTATAACGGGGCAATCTTTACGTATAATGTCAAAAACTTTTTTCATTTATAAAAGTTAAATCGAATATGAAATTAAATGATGAAACAGAATAAGTCTGCAGCTTCAGGAAAAATCGATTTCAAATTAACAGAGCCCATAATAAAATCAACGGCAGTAACTTCAACTGCTCTCTGATTTATGTTATATTTTCTTTCTGCTTATTTTTATTTACAAAATGTATGAAATTTATTGAAAGTGTGGTAGCATAAGAAAAAACGCTGTCAAAATAAAATAGGTTCTGTCTCTGGACTGCTTTCTGTAACTTCCTTTTGGTGTCAATTTGTATGGAAAATGTGTTTGCGCCGTAATTCTGTTTGACCATTAAACATATAACTCAGAAAGCTGACTAAAAAATACTCGAAGAAAAGTCAAATACGATTAGAAATGCGACTGATAAATGACTCAAATAACAGTCATAAATGACAATAAAAAGACTCATAAACTGACTTACTGCCAGTTCATAGAAGCCATGTGAAAATTCTCGTCTGCCTATTTATATTGAAAACAAAAACAAAGCACTCAAAATTTGTTTTTGTTTTCATTATAAATAGACAGCCGAGAATTTTTACATGGCTTCTATAAACTGGCAGTTATAAATTTCTCAAATATGACTTGTAAGCGATTAGAAACATGGCTGAAAGACAATTTGTAAAAGTAAAAAATGAAGCAAAATAAGACTAATATATGATCAGAAAACGATTCGAAAAAGACCTTAAATACTACTAGAAAAGGGCTCGAAAATGACTCTAAACTAATATAGAAAAAGACTCATAAATGATTTATCAAGAAGAGTCGCGTGTAGTCACGTTTTTCTACCGACAAAAGTATAATTTATGATCAGAAAATGAGCGCATATTCTAGCTTTTTAATCGCGCAGAGTAGTCAAAAAAGACTCGAATTTGATTGAAAATTTCAAAAATTGCTGGCTGGGTATACATAAGTAAATAAAGGGTGTTTTTTATTGAGGTATAGAACTTTAAGTTGGCATCACTTTTTTAACTGGCGGCCATTTTGTCAGCTGTCAAGTGATTAATATTTAGTTTGGTTTGCCATTTCATCATGAACAGGTTGACAAAAGAACAACGCTTGCAAATCGTGCAAATTTATTTCGAAAATAATGGTTCAGTTCGCGAAGTTTACCGCAAGCTCCGTCCATTTTATGGTCGACATAATCGTCCATCAGAGCAATTAATTCGGTTAACCATGGATCGTTTTCGCACTACGTTTACTCTATGTGATAATACGCATCCGCAGAGACGTCGAACAGTGCGCACCGAAGAAACAATTGCCGCTGTAGAGCAAAGTGTTGAAGAGGACCCGAATGAATCGATTCGCCACCGTGCACGGTATAGAGCCATGATAACCGACTATTTTGTTCCCGAATTGGATGGCATGAATGTGGATGAGTTGTGGTTCCAACAAGACGGCGCTACATGCCACACAGCGCACGTCACAATCGATTTATTGAAGGAAACATTCGATGAGCGCATAATTTCGCGGAATGGACCTGTCAATTGGCCACCAAGATCGTGTGATTTGACACCATTGGATTATTTTCTTTGGGGATATGTGAAGTCGCTCGTCTACGCCAACAAACCAGAAACGTTAGGGGACTTGGAAGCCAACATTCGTGGCGTTATTGCCAACATACGGCCCCATATGCTCGAAAAAGTGGTTGAAAATTGGACCTGTAGAGTTGGCTTTATTCGAGCCAGCCGCGGCGGCCACATGCCCGAAATCATATTTAAGCATTAATGGCATAAAATTATCCTTCCAATAAAGCCAAATTGATTGGACATTAAAACGATTTCTTGTGTTTTATTTCAATTCGAAGTTCTATACCTCTTAAAAAAACACCCTATACATATGTATGTGTGTATATGTGTATTGTAAAAGAAACAATGAAAATAAAAGTTTTGCTTTATTTTCCGAGTTTAAAATAAGAAACAATAAAAAAATATTTAAAATCAATGAATATTTTCTGCTGCTGCTTGTGTTTGAGTTTAAAAAATGCACAAACAGTTGCTTCCTTACGGAATGTGCGTTCAGTTTGGCACTTTACTTAAGCAAATGACATTTGACGAAACTTGACGAAAAGTTTGTTAAGTAAATTATAGTTTGCCACATGCGTTTTATATGTAACCGCACAGTTGCTTAAGCTAGCTTATTCATATTATAGTTGGGCCTTAAATTGCGCATTTATAAGAGAAATGACAAATTTAAAAATAGGTGACATTGATTGCAATTTTGGAGTTACAATGGCAAAAGTTAAATTAATATTGCCTATAAGACTTTTAAAGATTTTCTTTGAGTTGAGTTGAACTTGTATTCAGCGGCATGAATTTACTTAAAACAAAAATTAGAAAATAGGTTTTCTGTTAATAAGACTAATTAATTTAAAAAAAGGTTTCGTATTTTAGTATAAATGTTTTTAAATTTTTGGACAGTTTTTGTGCTATTTTTCTTTAGAACTCAAATATAATAATGAATAAATAAATAATTTAATTAAAAATTATTCAATATTTTTTATTTCAAATAATAGAAAAATATGTTTTTGTATGTATATACGTATTTGTCATTTTAGCAATAAGAAACTATTGCAACGTGGAAGAAGACGAAAAAAGTTTAGCTTTATTTTATGGCTTACCCCCTGTTTGTGTAAGACGTTTGAGTTAAAAATCTAAGCGTTTCTGTAATAGATTAAAGAAAAGTTGTACGAGTTTCCTTTAGTCTATTACAAAAACGCGAAGATTTTTAACTCAAGCGTTTTACACAAACAGGGGGTTAAAATTTTAATTTTTAGCTTATTTTAGCTATTTTTAAAACGTGATTTAGCTTAACTTTATTTTAAAATCTGGTCACACTGGACATGCGTATCAAACTAATTGACTCTCTTTCATACTTTCACTCTGAGCATATTTATACACTTTTTCGACTGCCTTGCCATCTTTTGTCCCCCTTTTTTAGGATGAGTTATATGAAAATACTTTAAAAATAAAAAGTTTAGTGTAGTTTTCTCGTTCTTTTTTAATTTTGCCCCTATTTGGTGCCACTTTTTGAAAAATGTCATCGGTCACCCTGTACACAGATTATGAATGTTTAATGAGTAAATGTAGAAACAGAATAAAGTCTGCAACTTCAGGAAAATCGCTGACAAATTAATCAATCCCATAATAACATCGACGGTAGTAACTTCAAATGCTCTCTAATTTTTGTTTTATTTTCTTTTGTGCTTATTATAACCTTTACCAAAAAATGGTAAAAGGGTATATATAGGTTTGTCATTCCGTTTGTAATTTCTAGAATATTAATAAGCGAGCTATAAAGTATATATATTCTGGATCCTTATGTATAGGGAATACGAATAAGCGATGTCCGTCTGTCCGTCTGTCTGTAATTGAAATCGGTTTTCCGAAGCTCCCAGAAAAGCTAGAGACTTCGTTCTTGGACTGGTGGATCAGAAATTTTCGAAATAAGATTGGTATTGAAAATCAGCAAAATCGAGCAGACGGTTTCAGAGCTGGGAGACTTAAACTTCATTTTGCCATACAAAATAACTACCGAAAACTAGTTTTTAATAATTTTTTATTAAATAAACTTATTTTATACTTCAGTATGAATAAAATTGGTATTTCTAACTGAAAAAAAATTAAAAAAAAATTAAAAAAACGTTTCCAGGGTTGGAAAACCTTAACTTTTTTTGTTATGCTAAACTTACTAAAACAAATTTTTCCTTTTTTTCTATAAACTAAACATATGTAATGTTCTTAAAAGAAGGAGATTGAGGTAAGAAATCAGAAAAACAAAAAGGACGATTCCAGGGTTGGAAAACCTATGATTTTTGTGATATATACAATTAACTACCGTAAACTAATTTTTTAATTATTTTTATTAAATAAACTTATTTTATACTTCACCATGAATAAAATTGGTATTTCAAATAAAAAATTAAACTTCAAAAAATTAATAAGATGTTTCCAGGGTTGGAAAACTTTAATTTTTTTTCTTTTACAAAAGTAACTTACTAAAACAAATTTTTCCTTTTTTTCTATAACTTAAACATATCTAATGTTCTTAAAAGGAAGAGATTGATGTAAATAATCAGAAAAACAAAAAGGATGATTCCAGGGTTGGAAAACCTACGATTTTTGTGATATATACAATTAACTACCGTAAACTAATTTTTTAATTATTTTTATTAAATAAACTTATTTTATACTTCACCATGAATAAAATTGGTATTTCAAATAAAAAATTAAACTTCAAAAAATTAATAAGATGTTTCCAGGGTTGGAAAACTTTAACTTTTTTTCTTATCCAAAAGTAACTTACTAAAACAAATTTTTCCTTTTTTTTCTATGAATTAAACATATCTAATGTTTTTAAAAGAAAGAAATTGATGTTAGAAATCAGAAAAATCAAAAAGGACGATTCCAGGGTTGGGAAACTGAAACTTTTTGTGATATAAAAAATTAAATACCGAAAATTAATTTTTATTTTTTTTATTAAATGAACTTATTTTATACTTTAGTACGAATAAAATTGGTATTTCAAATTAAAGATTAACCTCCTAGAATTAAAAAGATGTTTCCAGGGTTGGAAAACTTTAGCTTTTTTATACAAAAGTAACTTACTAAAGCAAAATTTTCCTTTTTCTCTATAAATTAAAGATATCTTATATTCTTAAAAGAAATAGATTAGTCAGAAATAATTTTTAGTCAGGCTTAAGTTCAGTAATTTCAATTCTTTTTATTGAATGAAATATTTTTTTATTAATTAATATGAGTTTCTAAAGAAGAGAAGAAAAAAAGAAGACTTTTAAGCTGGGGGAAATACCGATATTTTTCTATGCAGCAACGCACTTCATCAGCACCCTAGTCTATCTACTTGGGTAGAGATTGTTATTAACATCAGCTATTTAACGTAAATTCTAATGAAACGGAATGTGAGAAATGATTGTTGTGTACAATTATTGATTTACCTTTGGTAAATACATATGTAAGTATCACTATTTATTGCCCCTGTTTTTCCATTTTTTCATTTTTATATTTAGGTTAGCACGAAGTTATATTACTCTACCTACGTATGTTTAACTATTCTTGCTTATCTTTTACGATCATCACATTAATTATTTTTAGTTATTCGATGTACCGTCGGTACATGCATATAAGTATTATAGTAGTGGATATTATGTTACTTTGTTGTTGCATTCTCCCGTTTATTTGGTTTTCGAACATTAGTGATTGCCAAGTGAACAGTGATTGCCAATGACTCAAGAAATAGATTAGTATAAGAAATCAGAAAAATTAAAAAGTTTGATTTCAGGGTTGGAAAATCCACACTTTTTGTGATATAAAAAATTAGCTACCGAAAACTAATTTTTTTTTATAAAATAAACTTATTTTATACTTCAGTATTTCAAAATAAAAAAAATTAAAAAAATTAAAACGACGTTTCCAGGGTCGGAAAATCTTATTTTTTATACAAAAGTAACTTACTAAAAGAAATTTTTTCTTTTTTACTATAAATTAAACATATCTTATATTCTTAAAAAAAAGATGGTGTAAGAAATCAAAAAAAAAATCAAAAAGGAGGATTCTTTGTGATATAAAAAATTAACTACCGAAAACTAATTTTTATCTATTTTTATTAAATAAAATTATTTTATGCTTGATAACGAATAAAATTGGTATTTCAAATAAAAAAAAACAATTAAAAAAAATTAAAAAGACGATTCCAGGGTTGGAAAACTTTAACTTTTTCTACAAATGTATGAAATTTATTGAAAGTATGGTAACATTTTTGTGAGAATAAGTATTTATATGTGAGAGCATAAGAAAAAACGCTCTCAAAATAAAATAGATTCTATCTCACGACTGGTTTCTGCGGCTGTTTTTTTGTGTCAATTTGTATGGAAAATGTGTTGAAGTCGGTATTCTGTTTAAGCATTAAAAAACAAAAATACAGCCATAATCGGAATATTTCTGTGGCAATAAGGAAAAAGTGCTTAAGTCATATTTTACTTTTTTTTTGCAGAAGAGCACTTTTAAGCTTTCAAGTCGATTTTCAGAAATATGTTTCTTTTACAGTTAAATTGGAAAATTCTCTGTTAACATTTATGCCCTAATTCTGTTCGACGATTGTATCGTCTTGTCTATGGACGAAAAAAAGCCGCTATTGTGATTCTTTAAAACAATATTTATTTATTGTCTATGCCAGAAGGTTCGTGTATTTGCTTTATGATTTTTTTCCAAACATTATTTCCAACACATATTTTTTCATATATTTTTCAAACTATTGTATAATACTCTATTTTAATTTTTATGTTTTAAAAACATGGCAATAATGTTTTTATTTTTCATTATCAAAGACAACAATCATTTTTGAAGAAAATATTTTAGAGAATTGAAACACAAGAACTCAAACGTATTTTCAAACAAAAACGTCCTAAATCTTCTTACTGAATTAGGGCATTATTTTTTTAAGCAAACGTCAGTCTTCACACTATAAGTAACAAATTTAGGTTGAAATATACCAAAGTATAACCTAAATTAACCCAGCAAAAAATTTTAAAAAAGGTAATCGAGTTTGGAATTAAGCATTTTTGGTGGAAGTTCTTCCCTACTGGATTACCAGCTTAATGATTTTAACAAGGCGTGAGACTAAAATAATCGATTCTTAAGAAGTACTTACTTTTTTTATTTGGCAACTTCTTGAGGTAATCTATTTCATCTTAAAAAATCATTCTCTTCATTTAGCAACTTGTACTTAATTGTTTTAAATTTAAGGTAATGTGATTTGTAATGAAATTTGGCAGTCAGAAAAGTAAATTATTATATGGCAAGTAGTTCTAATGGTAATGTGTAATCTTTTGCTGGGAAAGCTATTATTCCAAATTAGATTAGAAGTCTAAAGAAGCTAATTCGCAAGTCATAGTGCTATAACTTCCTGAAAAATTATACAAATTAATTGAAATTTTAACCAGCAGTACTTTCGAATATACCGATTACGAAGGTACTATTAACTCTAAATCAGCTTATCTCGACTTAAGCACTTTTTCTCCTTTTTGCCACAGATTTATTCATCATTCGCCACCGTATACAATCATTTGTGTACATAAAATTGAATGGAAAATTTGTAACTGTTAGAAAACATGCTTTATGTGTGTGTGTGGAAATAAAATAGCTCTGTATGTACGCATGTGTAGTCGATTTAATAGTCAAAATATTTTTATATTCGTGCGTGTGATTAAGCTCATACAGTATAGAGATTGTAAAGGATGGTTAAATTTTAAGGGCCGATGTTGAATGTGCACCACAGCTAAACGTCAAGTATTTTTCTGCATTTCATTTGACATTTCCCAATTTCAGACTAACTCAGTTTGAACCATGGAATGATACACAATCGAGCAACGCGTTAAAGTTATTCAGGCTTATTATGAAAATGGGCTTGTCAAATCAAAATGCATCTCGTGCGCTTCGTGGTTTTTTCATCTTCAGTGATGAGGCACATTTTCACGTCAGTGGATTCGTCAATAAGCAGAATTGCCGCTTTTGGGCGAATGATAATGCAAGAGTGATTGTCTAAAAACAAATGCATACCTAGCATTTGAATACCAAGAACGACTCAATCGAACATTCTAGCTCGAGATATGATCTGTCAAGTGAAAAAAGGTCGAAAAAATTAAAAATTACAATATCTCGAAAACTGTTCCACACACAAAAAAAAAAAAAAAAAATTAACCTTGATTTACGAATTCAGTGGAAGAAAATACATAAGGAAAATTACCTTTCATCAAATGTAAATTTTCGGTGTAAACTAGTGTAATTTGGGAACTTGTCAAACTGCCAAATGCTAATACTTTTGTATTGCTACTGAGAATATTATATTTAGAGCCAAGTTAAATTATATATGGCTCCTTTATTGCAATAGAGACATGACCAGGGATGCGAATAAAATATAATCCACTTCAATTGAGTTTATATAAGAAATATTTCATAGTAAAACAATAGTTTTTTTAAAATTTATTTATATTTTCTTAAAAAGTTATTATTTATTGAATCGAACCGAGTTTTTAATCAAGATCTTCTATTTAGTCAAACAACGGCACATTTAAAAATAAGTATTTTTTTCCGACTAAAAGAAGTAGTTCCATCAAGAAAAAAAAACTATTTCCCACAGCGAAAAAAAAAATATTTCCTAAAATAAACAACATACTAACTACTTCTCAAGAATCGATTATTTTAGTCTCTTGCCTTGTTAAAATCATTAAGTTGGTAATCCAGTAAGGAACAGCTCCCACCAAAAATGCTTAACTCCAAACTCGATTACCTTTTGTGAAATTTTTTTGCTGGGTAGCCTTTTTTGATTTTTAACCGACTTCAAAAAAAGGAGGAGGTTAACAATTCGTGTTTCTTTTTTTTTTTGGAGTGTTGCTTCATAACTCGATACATTTTAGACCGATTGTAACAATTGTTTTTTATCTGAGAGGGAATAGCTTCCCATTGTGAAAAACTGGGCGGGGACACTCCCACACATTTTTTTATATTTAATTTTAAGCTATGTACAGACGATTGTCAGATCTTACAATATTTTCAGAACTGGCAATGTGCTGACAATGTACTGGCAATCGAAAATTGCCAGCACAATATTCCTTGTCAGTTCACACGGTAGTCAGAAAATCTTACAATTTATTTCCAGACGGTTGTATGACAATAAATTCATCTGACAAAATCGTCAGTAGAAAAATTGTCAGTTCACACGGTTGACATATGCACAAATTGTTAGATCTGTTGTTATGCGTTGCCAGACTTAAACCATTTGTTGGAAATTGTTAAATATTTATCGTTTGTGTTTGTGTTTAATGTAAAAAGTGAAAGTATAAATTATTATGGACCATAAAGAAGCAATTGCAATGATTTTGTCTGCATATATTTTATTATAAATTTTTTCTTTAAAATCAAGCGTGTGCAGTGTTGCCCATAGAAAGAATTCTCTTACGATGACGCCATTGTCAGATGCATAAACTGCACACATCTGACAATATTAAAATGTATGACAAATATCTGGCAATAATTTTACAATGTGTTCACATGATTGTAAGATGTCTGACAATTTTTTGTCAGCTGCTAGTCTTGCAATGGACTGGCAATGCTTTTTCTGGCAACGACGTCTGACAAAAATTCTCAGTTCACACGGTTGTAAGAAATTTTGAGCACATTTTACTGGCAATATTGTAAGATCTGTACATAGCTTTATGATATTCTAATTATTTGATTGCTCCGAAACCTATTAAAGACCTTTGGTTCTTGTAATTACACAATTTGAAAATTGAAAAAATGGGCGGGGTTAAGCCCATTAAAATTTATTATAATATTTCACGCGGATCTGCCTAACCAATTTGTACAAAACTTACCACACACCTTGACCTCTAAAATAGACACAATACTCCATTTAAAAAAATGGGCTAAGTCACGCCGATTAAATTTTTTTATTTCATTTAAAGTTGTTCTACTTTACCGATTCTTACAATACTTAACACGCACACTGAGCTCTGAAAAATACACAATCTTGCGTTTGAAAAATGGGTGGAGGCCCGCCCATTAAAATTCTTCTATCAGATCTTTGCATTAAAGTCGGTTTTTTTGGCAGAAAGAATTATTTATTTGAGTTGTATTTTTGCTTAGAAAATAACAGTTACTGATAAAAATTCTAATTATATTCTTAAGTTCTGCATAACATACATTTATATGTAGTCGGTGACGGCTAAACATGAAACACGATGTTCTGTAAACATGTAGCTCATTTACTTCAATAGTGGCATAACTCAAAAAATGAGTTTTTTGAGTTAATAATGCAGAAATATGCGGCATTTCGTATTTTATCTTGTGTAAAAATTTCATATAAATAGCTTGTACTATCACCTCCTGAGAGAAGATTTTTTTTCATTTCTTCATTGAGTTGTATGCAAATTGAAAACTTAAAACGCGTTTTCTGCAAAACTGGTTTTTTTGAGTTGTGCCACTATTGAAGTAAATGAGCGATGTGTAATTAATTAAAAGTGCGGTTTTGAAATGTTGTCAGTTACATGGTCTTGCATTTAAGCTGACGATATACATATCAAAAAGTGTAATTTGAAAGAATATTTACATCTTGAAGATTTTCCCTGCGCTCCTATTTGAGCGACAAAAATAACTGCATATGCGAATTTTCCCCTACTGGCAACACTGCTTCAGCATAATGTGTTTCTAAATGAAAATAGGTTTAAATTTTTTCTGTGTGCAACTACGTTAATTATAATTATGTTTGACAAATTTTACGCATTGAAAGAAATGTTTAAGACAAAAAAAATTACAATAGCTTAAACATAAAAAATATATACATTAGTATGTATGTATGTATGTACATATTTTTTACGTCAGTACCAGTTGTATAAACAATGATTCATGTCAACAATAAATAAATAGTGTCGAATTGTATTAATTAATGCAGCTACATAATTAAAATTCAGATCACTTAGACGGAACATACAGCTCATAATAAAGTCCAAAAATAAGCAGAACACATATATATGTACATACATATACATATGTATACATATGTACATATGTATGTAGATAGATGGACCTGTTAAAAAAAATAATATCCATATTAATATTGTGACATACACGTGATCAAGTTGGTTTTCCCACTAATACGCTCTCATAAATAAGCCGAGTTCCTCAGTTTTATAAAAAAAAACTAATTAATTTAAAATAAAAATGTAATCCCCCTTGAATAATTTGCTAATATTTACATTTCTTAAAAGAAAACGTGACACAATATCAATTAAAAACAATTAATAGTAACTAACAGCCATGCCGAATCATGTACACCTTTCAACATAGAAAATATTTAATTTACATGTACATACATACATATATATGTATGTATGTATATGCATATTTTTTAATGAGTTGACTGTTTTAATTTTCCTTAACCCTAGAATATCATACTTATTTTTATATCGCAAACGTCATACTTCGTCGAATCGACAACGAGCTAAAGGGTGTTTTTATTGAGGTATAGAACTTTAAGTTGGCATCACTTTTTTAACTGGCGGCCATTTTGTCAGCTGTCAAGTGATTAATATTTAGTTTGGTTTGCCATTTCATCATGAACAGGTTGACAAAAGAACAACGCTTGCAAATCGTGCAAATTTATTTCGAAAATAATGGTTCAGTTCGCTAAGTTTACCGCAAGCTCCGTCCATTTTATGGTCGACATAATCGTCCATCAGAGCAATTAATTCTGTTAACCATGGATCGTTTTCGCACTACGTTTACTCTATGTGATGATACGCATCCGCAGAGACGTCGAACAGTGCGCACCGAAGAAACAATTGCCGCTGTAGAGCAAAGTGTTGAAGAGGACCCGAATGAATCGATTCGCCACCGTGCACAGCAATTGGAGCCGACTAACCGACTATTTTGTTCCCGAATTGGATGGCATGAATGTGGATGAGTTGTGGTTCCAACAAGACGGCGCTACATGCCACACAGCGCACGTCACAATCGATTTATTGAAGGAAACATTCGATGAGCGCATAATTTCGCGGAATGGACCTGTCAATTGGCCACCAAGATCGTGTGATTTCACACCATTGGATTATTTTCTTTGGGGATATGTGAAGTCGCTCGTCTACGCCAACAAACCAGAAACGTTAGGGGACTTGGAAGCCAACATTCGTGGCGTTATTGCCAACATACGGCCCCATATGCTCGAAAAAGTGGTTGAAAATTGGACCTGTAGAATTGGCTTTATTCGAGCCAGCCGCGGCGGCCACATGCCCGAAATCATATTTAAACATTAATGGCATAAAATTATCCTTCCAATAAAGCCAAATTGATGGACATTAAAACGATTTTCTTGTGTTTTATTTCAATTCAAAGTTCTATACCTCTTAAAAAAACACCCTATATTTCAAGAGCCAATAAAAAACGTCTTGAGCAAAAATAAGTACGAAAATACATTTATTATTGATATTTAGCTAATTTTTAATTATCATATAACGAAATTCATATATTTCTTTTAATCGTTTAACGTAAAATTAACATTTCACAGACTTCTATCAATTGGCATTTTTTCTTAAAACATAGCATTTATAGCATCAATTGTATGAAATATTACACATTTTTTCCACTAAGTCTTGTAGTTTATTATAATAAATTTATTAAACTAAAAAAGCAACATTAGTTTCGAGTAACTGATATTAGCGGCTAACGCTATACGAAAAACGAAACAAAAACAATCACAAAAAATATGTTTTAAATTGAAAATAAAATCGCGCGTCGTCATTTCGACGAAGTATGATAGTGCAGGGTTAAGGTTTTTTTGATGCCATAAGTCCCTATTTACACTATGCAAGTCTTATTGCTAAGCTGATTAGTTTATTAGGAGAGAGAGACGGGGGGAAAAGAAACGTTGCTGTTCCCCTCGTCTCTCTCTCCAATGAAACTAATCAGCTTAGCAATAAGACTTGCACAGTGTGATTTGGGACTAAGCAACATGATTTTTGTATTATTTCATATTTTCAATTATTTAAACTACATATTTGCAATTTGTTTAATTTAAAGGATCATTATTCTTACGAAGTCCTGATTCATACACGTCAGTTCTGACTCGTCAAATCTTAAGTTTTTAGGAGAGTGCGGAAAGGAGAATGGAGAGGGGTACAGACTTGACCACTTACCAGTCAAGTTTGTTTTTTCGTCTTGTTTTGTCATTCGTGATACTCTACGACAAGGCAAATTGTTGAAACTTTATGAAACAAACTTGACGGTGTGTATGAACGCAAATGCAGGTTCAATAGAAAATTGAACAAAATATGATCAGGTAAACACACACATCAAGTGTGTGAACCAGGACTAAGGAATATTAGTTCAGTTCTATTAAAAATTAAAATTATTGTGAATTTTATAGGTGTATGGGTAGACACGCTTATAAAATATAAGTTTTAGATCTTGTAGGAATGACACGGAGGTGAGGGGAAGAGAATGTTGTCACCTACAATGGATGGGGTTTTATTATAATTGTTCCAGAGGAACAATTATAATTATTGAGGTTAGGAAATAGAAGTAAAATGAGATTATTATGATTTTGGTTTCATAGAGTTTATTAACAATCCATTGGCTCACCACTTAAAATAACTAAGTTTACTAGTTAATGAATTGCTCCCACTGGTAACCTTAGAATCCAATTGTTGCGTGCATTTACATAAATGTATTATAAGTATATATGCATATGTGTGTATGTAAGGTAATGCAAGGAAACGATGCTGATGAAATAATGGTACGTGTAAAAGTTTGGAAAAAGAAAGGAACGTTTTCGTTTGATGGTTTAGTAGCAAGTGAAGTGATTTCGCGCTTAAAAATTAAAATGAAGTCTGGGCTTCATAATTCGAACGATTAATGACAAATGGAAATGTATTAGAACATTGGAACAAGGCAGTGAGGGCAACTCTATGATTTAATAATTGTAATTCATAGAAAAATAAGAAAAATATAATGTACACATGGTAATGCAGTTCATACAAGTAAATACAATCGTTACAATTTTGAATTTATGAATACATTTTGGTATATAAAAAAAATTGGCATTAAGGTGGACAAACTTAGTTTGGACAATTGTATTTTTTCCAAAAAATAATAATAATAAATTTTTTTTATATTTCTGCATTTTCGGAACTTCCTTCCTTCTGCCTTTCAGAAGATATTGACACTTTGCTTTTTAATTATAAATTCTGTGGCAATAAGGAAGGAAAAAGTGCTTAAGTCATATTTTACTGTTTTGCAGGAGACCACTTTTAAGCGTTCAAGTCGATTTTGAGAAATTTATTTCTTTTACAGTTAAATTGGGAAATTCTCTATTTACATTTATTTTTCAAGCAAACATCGTTCTATACATTATATTTAGTTAATACATTTAAGTTCATAGTATAACATAAATTAATCAATTATTCAAAATGAGATTAGAAGTCTAAGAAAGATAAGTCGCAAATCACAGTGCTATAACTTTCTGAAAAACCAAACAAACTAATTTGAGATTTTGACCAGGGGTACGAATATACAAAGTACAGAAGTACCATTAACTCAAAATCAGCTTATATCCACTTAAGCACTTTTTCCTTTTTGCCACAGAATTTTTTTATTTTTAAAAATATTACTTAAGCCTAGATCCCACTATCGGCACAATGTAACTACATATTTGCGTCGGATTACTGCAATTAATTCATAATTCATAAACCAAATTGGCCCCATTTCTCAATTAATTCCGGAATAAGTCTATACGGCTTTATAAGCAATTACAGTGTGGTGCAACTATGTCCTTATATTTCCATTAGTTGAGAAAAAAAGACCAAATAAGCTCAGGGGCCTAATTCCCCCATTCGATTGCGAGCGAGTTATTACTCGAATGTGCGAGTTTTTTAACTTTTGGGATTTTCGCATTCGGTTTCGAGTAACACATATCGAAATTTCTAATGACAGCATTCGGTAACGTGCATACATTCGAATGCAGCCGTTCGTGTTTTTACTCTTAGTCAAAATGGCATTCGAAATCATGTTAAACATAGAAAAAGCGATGAAAAAGAAAATGTATGTTCAATATTATACTTATTTATTTATAAATTAATGAATGCACAAATATACTTATAAAAAAATACAAATTAAAGAATTTCTTGTTGACTTTAAATATGTATAACAAAACACACTGACTTGGCAAATAATGTTTTGCCTAAGAGTTGTCGGGGAAAATAAAAAAAAATCAACCAACTCTGGGAGCATCTAAATAACAAAGTAACTGCTTCTGGACAACCAACAAATTAAATCGAAAATGTGGCTAGTGCCCAATTCTCTAACTTTACCCTAATTAAGTTATTAATTAAATAAAAATGAAAATAACATTTATGTATATTCGTTTCTGTTTTCTGTATATACGTGTGTATGTACGTACATACATGTTTTTGCACACATACATATATACAAACATATGCTTTTGCTTAAAATTTATTCAGTGTTGTGAAATGAATTTATATATGAATATATTTGCCTTTTTGCAACACTAAAACAAAAACTCTATTTGCTTGGTAGCGAGTGACATCATCGCAAAATTTCTTGCCATCGAAATTAATTTCTATTCGAATGTAATTCTGATCACGAGTGCAGGAATTAGGCCCCAGTACTTATGACTTTATTTCAGTGAGCCGACGAAAATCGGAAAATTGTGCCGATACACTATAGGAAATTTCACCCATTTTTTTGGCCAAAAGTAAAAATTTGAATTTTTGCAAAGTTAATTTTTTTTGATTTAATATAATAAAATATATAAAAAAATACACATAGCTTTTTAAATTTTTCAAAAAACATTAATTTTTGTTTCTTAAACAGTTGTTTTGATTACGATTTCTAAACCAGTTATCAGAAAACCTTGAAGTGCAGTGAATTTTGTGACTTCTTCTAATAAAACTTTTCGTAACAAAAATTTATGTTTTTGAAAAATGAAAAAATGGAAGTAATGCCGAAAGTAAGTACTTTTACATTCCATAGCAAAATCTTGGCAAACTCATCTATAAAATCGAATAAATTGGAAAAATTAAAGTGAGCTTAAAATTAACTAATGGAATTATGAATTAGAATTTTATATAGACTTACAAAAAAAAGATAACACATGTTAGACATAATATCATAATAGTTCTCTAGAACAATCAATTATCTTCCAAACTTAATATATTTCATCTGAGAATTTTTTGCGAGTTAAAAAAAAAATAAACTGTTTTAACTGCGTGCCAAATTCAGAATTATTCAATATATGGCTAGAGAAATACGACGAAATTGACAAAAGAGCAGCTATTTACGCCAATTTCTTGTCATAAATTTCTGAGAGTGATTCTTCCGAAAACTTTAGACAGTATTTTAAAGACCATTCACGATTATTTTGTTCAAATATGAATATAAAATGGCGTAATAGTTCGAGAAATTTGAACAGACAGCATGAATTTTTTGAAAAACATCATGCTGTTTGGCTTAAAGACAGTACCTCGATCAGAAAACGTGAAACGCAGTGTGCCTCCATTAAATCCAAACCAAGACGACCGCAAATACCTTTTTGCAAAAATATGAGAGAACAAAACGACGAGTTGATGAAGATGAATAAATAGAGAGTGGTGGCATTTTGAACCCATGTATATTACATTTAGTTGACGGTTTGGAAAATCAAATTATTTAATGAAATCATTTTTAAACTTGGCTTTGTTTGTTACTTCATTAAATTGGTAAAATAAATTTCTACTGTTATATTCGAAAGGTTAGTGTACACTTGAACATTTTTTTTACAAAAAAGCAGTTTAGAAAACCAGATTATCTATAAAAGATCTAATATAATCTTGGATGCGGGAACCTATAACCCGCATCGCCTTCTTATTTCTTAATTTTTTTAGTTAAACTTACTTATATTTTTTTCTGAGTGTATGAAAAACTTTTTCGGTCAGTCGCTCTCTCTTAAGTGTTCACCAAAAGTCAAATCCAAAAACTCGTTCAAATCAGTCCGTTTGGCTGTAATTAATTTCGGCCAAAAAAAGGGGGAAAATTTCCTATAGTGCGATAGTGGGATCTAGGCTTAAGTAATATTTTTAAAAATAAAAAAATTCTGTGGCAAAAAGGAAAAAGTGCTTAAGTCGATATAAGCTGATTTTGAGTTAATGGTACTTCTGTACTTTGTATATTCGTACCCCTGGTCAAAATCTCAAATTAGTTTGGTTTTTCAGAAAGTTATAGCACTGTGATTTGCGACTTATCTTTTTTAGACTTCTAATCTCATTTTGAATAATTGATTAATTTATGTTATACTTTGAACTTAAATGTATTAACTATATAACTTTACTTCAGTCACTTGAAACATTTTGTTAAGTTTTTTTTCTCTCCTATAAAATTTAAAAAAATGTAATTACATAGTCTTGCATTTCAGCTAACGATATGTGTTTCGTGTCTGCTTAAGAAACTCATCAGTAGACTTCAACCAAAAGATTTTTGAAATGAGCTAAAAAGCTTCTGGTGTTGGTAGGAATACTCTCAATATGTTCCCTATCGGAAACTCAGTTAACTTTAAACTAACTTTAAGTTGAATATTTTGCAACTAGTACAATGAAAACAACTGACTATTGTAACATTGTGATGTCCTAGGCGGTAGTCAATTGTCTCACTCTGCATTAGTTTTCAATTAGCTTAAAGTTGATTTTATTTAAGTCACTTGGTAGTCAGTAAATTTACAAAAAATGCTGCTGGGGTTCGAACTATGTATCATCAGACATTGTATAGTCAACGCGCTACTACCCAGCTAAGGCCTCATCTACAATATAGAATTGAAATGAGTTTCAAAGTAGCTGATAATAAATTTGTTGGCTCTCATCAAATCCGATTACGTACTAAATTTAATAATTAATTTTGGGTGAACTCTGAATAACACTGTAGTTAGCTTTTAGTTAGTCAACGAAAAGTTAACTATAAGTTGATTTCTGTCTGATTCTCAGACAGGGTTCTTGAGAATTACATATACAAAAATAATAAGTTTAAAAGTTTCAATCAAAAATGTTGTGAACTATTAAAAATGAATTCAAAGTTGAATAAAGATATTTGCGTGTTTTGTAAATATTTTTGTTTGAAATTTTTCGAGCATGTTCCACAATATTTTTTAATTTTGTTGTAGTTTTCAAGTTGTTTAGCGAACGTTAAATTGTGCAATATAAGAGTATTATGCATATTAAGTTCTAAGAGTATATCTGTTGCATTTACTAGATTTTTAGAGCATTTCTTGTCTTTTTAAAGGCTTTCACAAGAAAGAGAAGAAGTACGTGTATATTATTTTATATACATATAAAGGAAAAATATTTAACAAAATATTATTTTAAAAACTTTTTAAATCGAAGCTTATTTGACTAGAATAAATTTCTCATTAATAGTTTAATCAATTAAATTTTTAAACAATTGACTCAATTAAAGTTTTAATATATTATTTGCATTTTTTTCTAATTAAATCTGTTAATTGGATAACATATTTTTCTTCGTATATAAGAATTTAATTAAGCCATATTTCTTTACAAGCTTTGTAATATTTCAGCAATCATTATAAATTTTTAATCTCCTGTTTATATCGGCATTTTACAGAAAAAAAAGTTTGTAATATATTTTTTGTTGTCCAAAATTTTTATAGATCTGGCATCGCAATCCATGCTGCTGTTGAAGAACGAACGAATTTGTGTGTTTAAAAATAGTTTTTTTGTTTGTTTTATTTTTGTCTGGTTAGGCAAGTTAAAATTATTAGCAATAATAATTTTAAGTTTTAAATGAGATATTTTGACGTTAAAAGTTAGTTAATAAATAACTCAGAGAATATAGAAAAAAAATTTCAAACAGATATTTCGTCGCTAGACTTTCTAACTAATTATCGGCCCTGTTCTGTAAACCGAATACGAGTAAATATCACGTTTTCAAAAAATTAATAATGGTCCTGCAGACGTGTTTAAAGTCATACAAAATAATTTTCTTTCAGATATGGTATTTGGTTATTTATATAATAATAAAAAATTTTAAGAAATCTCAAAAAAATATTTCAATTGTCGGAGTTAGTTTTCTAAAATCGTGCGGTTTCAAAACGATCGGTTTACAGAACCTGGTTGTATATCTGCAAAATGTGTTAAATTTTATAAATCGGTAAGTTATCAGCAGGGAAACCGCAAATATGCAATTGGATGTTTCTCTGGTGCGACGTATGAATGCGGATATAAAATATTTATCAGTTTCAGAACTTTTTATGAATTTTGGCATCTATTTGTTAGTGCATATTTTTGCATATTTTACCCTTTAAAGCATGTTGCAGTCTTAAATTCATGTTTTAAGCATTTTTTAAATTTTTTTAGAGGATAATTGACGCTTTTAGGGCATATTTTGATACTTTATAGAATTTTTAATTTTAATATGCTGTCTGTCGGTCAAAATTTTTGTTTTTATTTTTCGCTATCTAAATCTCATTTCCAATGTTCTAGAGATATAGTGTATATATGTTTCTTATTTATTACGCCGTTATTACGGAAGTTAATTTCCATAATTCCAAACTCGATTAGTTTTTTTGAAATTTTTTGCTGGGATATTTTGTTTTAAGCCTGGTTATTTTGGATACAGTTTGATTTTATTTGTACAATTTTATTAATAATCCTTTTTATACTGCAGCAGCTGCAAGTTCTTATTTAAATGATGATCACAGAAATATAAATTCATTTCTAGACAACTTGTCATATAATAAATTAACTGCCGAAAAATTATAATCACCCTTATTCCAATTGTCAACATCGACGTTACGTCACTACAATACCAAACAAAAAACTGAAGCTTGTCCACTCGCTCTAGAGAAAATTTTTGTGCCATTGGCAGTCTATTTCTGTGCCCTAAGTTCTAGAAAATAGCATAAGCCTGTCAATATCTGTCAGTTGCTTTCGACAAAGAGTAGACTAGCTCCAATTTCTTATTTTTGTATTGTCGTGACGTAGATGTTGACAACTGGCCTAAGGGTGATTAATTTTGCATTGTAACTTACCTTCGATTTCCTTGTCATTTCTAATATCAGTATCGGTTTTCGATGCTGGTAGACCAACAGGTACAAATTCAGGACCCACATCGGTGGCGTTTATAGTACGTATAGCTATGGGAGGCAAACTGGTGGCCGTAACGGCTCCCAATACGCAGGGTATTGACAGCGTAACAAAAATGCACACAAATTTTAAATTCAACATTTCAGTTTTAATAATTAATATCACGGTTTATAATTTTACACTTAAATTGCAATACTCTGTCTGTTCACAGTAACACAACAAATATTAACGAATTTAACTGTTTTCCGCTACTAAAAAAAATTAACTTTACTGAGTGTTACTTCTCACAACGAACTGACGACGAAAACAGAACTTGTTGCAAAATAAAAAAAATAAATTAAAATAAAATAAATTGTAATAATGCTTAGTAAAAAAAACAGAAAATCCGCGTGATTTTTTTTTTGGTTCTGTTGCCTAAATGCAATACCCCAATGTTGTGTATCTAATGAATCTACTACTAAGACTACGATTCTAATTTTACAGTGATGTTATATTAATACTTTAGCTAAACTTCTAAATGACAACAATATTTCTACAACAACATGCTATAGTATATTTACAATTATACTCGTAATAACAATAAAGTAATAACAATAATATTGTATAATAAAATAAAACACAACAGCATTAACTACAAAACAACAATTACTATATTTAGTTGACTGCTTTTGACGATTTATAATTTATTATTGCTTAAAACACGTTTAAATTCATTTGCCTTCATATATTCGTATAAAACCACATGCACAAACATGCATACATATGTACGTACGCACATACACACATACATATGCATATGTATTTACCATCTATATGCACACATACATTTTTACGCACTAAGTACTCGTATGTAAATACTCGAATTTAAAAAATTCTCAGATACTTTTACTTTATTGTCGAATATTGTATTTAAATGAATTGAGATCTTCAAACTCATTCTAAAGACTTTGGGTATGTTGGATAAATGCACGATTGCCGGGGAGAGAGTATATTTTTTTGTCATTTTGTCATCTCGTGATAGACTTACATTTAAAATTTTTTTTTGATAAAGTGATCTGCATTCATAATTATGTGATGTTTATGACAGCTGGAAGAGGTTTTCATATCGCACATCCAGTTCAATAGTGTCACAACTCAAAAAAACTAGTTTTGCAGAAAACACGTTTAAAGTTCTAGGCGCACGACAGTGCGCCAGGCCAAGTTCTGGCCAATGCACGCAGTGTGTATATTAACACGAAGCCATTTGAGCTGTTTTTACCTCCCTCATAACTTTGTTCCCCGCGACCGTAAAATTATGAAATTTAAACCATAATTAGAATAAATTCATGTTACCTCATATGCAAAGTTTTACAAAGTTTTACAATGAAAGCTTCCGGAGATATAGAGGTGCAAAAAGTGCATATTTTAAGACATACTCACTGACCACTGACACACTCATCAAATTTATGAAGCACTTCCGCTATAGCTAGAGAGCTAAAATTTGGTACACGAGAAGATCTAGGTCAGCAATGAACCTAGAACCAGAAAAATCTTAAAACCCTAAAATTATAACCAGGAGGGCGGGGCTACGCCCATAAAAATTAAAATTTGTGCTATTGAGCTGAAATTCGATACTGAGCTAGGTCTAGGTGAGCACTAAAATAAAAAACTCTTAAAACCCGGAAATTTTAGCCAGGAGGGCGGGGCTACGTCCATAAAGATCAGAATTAAAAATGCTAATCTAAGGCGCTTCATGGAAGCTATTTTATTGAAATTCGGCATATATACTGCGGTAATGCAAGGCTATAAAGTTTTTATTAAAAAAGTGGGCGTTGACACGCCCATACAATTTAAACCTCATTTTAATGAACTGCAGCTCTGCATATTTAGATATACTATTTATCTAGCTATTATTATCCGTTTGTAACGAAACTAGACACGAATAATAAGCACTGACCCAAAAAAAATTTGACTTTGCAAAACTGGGCGGCGTTACGCCCATAAAAATTTAAAATTAAAAGTTGCGCTAAGGAGCTGAAATTTGATATACAAGTAGGTCTAGGTGAGAAACCAACTAGAAAAATCTAAAAACCCCGAAAATTTTAATTAGAGGGGCGGGGCTGCGCACATAAAACTTAAAAATTAAAAATTGCGCTAAGGAGCTGAAATTTGATATACAAGTAAGTCTAAGTGAGAAACAAACTAGAAAAATTTGAAACGCAAAAATTTTTACCAGAATGGGCGGAGCCACGCTAATATTGTTTTCAACTAAATACTTAATACACAGCTTTTAATTCAAGCCAATTTAGTGAAATCTTGCATCACCTAAAAAATTGGGCGTGATCACTCCCATAAAGTGTTAGCCTTGTGTTTAATCTACATCGGTCTAGCATATCTTAGAAGAAAATTAGCATGAATTATAAACGCTGCTCACAACAAAATTTTGAGTTAGGAATATTGAGGAGAGGTAATGCTGATAAAATCTAAAGATATAATTTGCGCTAGAGAGCTGACATTTTATACACTAGTAAGTGTAGCTGCGTAAGCCAACTGAAAAATCTTAAAACCAAAAAGTTTTACCCGGTATGCGGGGCCACGACGTTAAAACTCCAATTAGCACTAGCGATCTTAAATTTGATACACAAATAAATCTAGATAAGAGATCACTAAGAAATAGATATAAGATATAAATTTGTAATCGTAAGGGTGTCATATAATTTCTAGATAATCTGATAACTTGGCAATATTTTTACCTTTCCAAAAAAGGAGAAAATAATATATAAATGTTAATTTCTTTATATTCATAAAAATGTTGTCAAGATGGCAGATTATCTAGAAATTATATGACACCCTTACGATTATAAATTTATATCATACATAATATATTTCTGTGTTAGGTATTGTGGCAAAGAAAAACTTGGTCAAAATTTATATCTCACAACTTTTAATGGCCGCAATTTTGGATAGGAACTTGGCCGTTTTTCACATTTATGTTTTTGTGAGGATTTTAATTTACATACAACTCAATGAAGTCATGTAAAAATATTCTTCTCTCAGGAAGTGATAGTACAAGCTATTTATATGAAATGTTTATGCAAGATAAAATACGAAATGCACTATTATTCTGCATTATTAACTCAAAAAACGAATTTTTCGAGTTAGGTCACTATTGAACTGAATGTGCGATATGAAACTAAAAGTAAAATGTTAATGTCTTATAAAGATTATTAAAATAATTATAGTAAGTAAATAACTAACAATTGTCGTAAATAAAAAAAAACTATGACATACATATGCATTAAGCACATTTACGACAGCACATTACGGACTACACGACTACAAGTGCAACTAGCAAAAATTGTCGTTGTATACTTAATTATTTTGGAAACGGCAACATCAGGCGGATCAATAAGTCCGTGACTTTTCGAACTTCCCTCGTAGCTATATGAAATGCAACACTGTTCCCATCAAGTACCACCTCTTAGTAGACTATTGTCAAGTGAGCAAGTGTCGTCATTTACTTTGTGTTTAACATTTGTTCAAAACATACAACCTCGTGTATTTTTCTAAAAATTGAAAAAAGTGAATTTCGAGTGCTCATTAAACATTATTTTTTGCGAAAAAAACCGTCAATCAAACCAAGTAAAGGCTCTCCGGGTGAACCTGCTCCGAAAAAGGCCCAGCTGAGTTTGTCGGCCAATAAGATGGTTGGCAACAGTTTTTTGGGATGCACGCGTGATATTCCATATCGATTACCTTCAGAAGTGAAAAACAATAAACGGTGAATACTATGCCAACTTATTAGACCGATTTAATGAGGATTTAAAAGAAAACGACCTCATATGGCCAAGAAAAATGTCCTTTTTCATCAAAATAATGCACGAGTGCACACGTGTGTAGTCTCAATGGCAAAGCTCTATGAATTGGGCTACAAATTGGTACCCCATCCGCCATATTCTACGGATTTAGTCCCTAGTGACTATTTCCTATTTCCAAACCTAAAGAAATGGCTGTACCATATTCTCCGGATTTAGCCCTTAGTGACTACTTCCTATTTCCAAACCTAAGAAAATGTCTTGGTGGAAAGAAATTTAGATTTTATTGACCAAACAAATATGCATTTTTTAAGGACCTCGAAATCCTCTTTTTTTTTTTTGAAGGGATACAAAAACTGGAGAAACTTTGGTCTAAGGGTATTGAATTAAAAGGAGATTATATTGAAAAATTAATTTTTGTTTTGCAAAAAAACTTTTTTATTCAAAAAGTCACGGACTTATTGATCTGCCCTCGTATATATTTACCGTATTTATTAACGTCGTTCCAAAGTGGAACATAAAGCCATATATTATTTACGGTTTCATTAATCGCTTAGTTTAAAATGGATGGCGGATTGGGTTGCGGCATCCGAGTCTGATATCGGTGGTGCCAATTAAAGTCTTCAGACAGGCGTGTGGCAACAGTATTTTCACTGTGCAGTTGTTTAGGATATACCGCCTATTCTCGATCGACAGCGGATCGTTAGCGAATAAAGGAGCACCAAGTTCGGTGAGAACAGTGGGTGAGGTTGCCATTTGAGTAGGATAGGCTATATATTCGCATCACTCCTCCTATAGTTTCTCCCAACAGCATTATATGCAACTGATTTTAAAGTATAAGGTACACAAAAAAAATGATTTGTAAATAACGGGTATTTTTTTAGAGGTATAGAACTTCGAATTGAAATAAAACACAAGAAAATCGTTTTAATGTCCATCAATTTGGCTTTATTGGAAGGATAATTTTATGCCATTAATGTTTAAATATGATTTCGGGCATGTGGCCGCCGCGGCTGGCTCGAATAAAGCCAATTCTACAGGTCCAATTTTCAACCACTTTTTCGAGCATATGGGGCCGTATGTTGGCAATAACGCCACGAATGTTGGCTTCCAAGTACCCTAACGTTTCTGGTTTGTCGGCGTAGACGAGCGACTTCACATATCCCCAAAGAAAAGAATCCAATGGTGTCAAATCACACGATCTTGGTGGCCAATTGACAGGTCCATTCCGCGAAATTATACGCTCATCGAATGTTTCCTTCAATAAATCGATTGTGACGTGCGCTGTGTGGCATGTAGCGCCGTCTTGTTGGAACCACAACTCATCCACATTCATGCCATCCAATTCGGGAACAAAATAGTCGGTTATCATGGCTCTATACCGGTCTCCATTAACGGTAACTGACTCTCCAGCATTATTTCGGAAGAAGTATGGCCCAATGACTCCACCAGCCCATAGAGCACACCAAACATTCAGTTTTTGTGGATGTAATAGCGTCTCAAGGGTCTCATGTGGATTCTCTTCACTCCAAATGCGGCAATTTTGCTTGTTGACGTAGCCATTCAACCAAAAATGAGCATCATCACTGAACAAAATTTTGCGATGAAAATCAGCATGGAGATCAATCTCATTTGCTCTACAGCGGCAATTGTTTCTTCGGTGCGCACTGTTCGACGTCTCTGCGGATGCGTATTATCACATAGAGTAAACGTAGTGCGAAAACGATCCATGGTTAACCGAATTAATTGCTCTGATGGACGATTATTTCGACCATAAAATGGACGGAGCTTGCGGTAAACTTCGCGAACTGAACCATTATTTTCGAAATAAATTTGCACGATTTGCAAGCGTTGTTCTTTTGTCAACCTGTTCATGATGAAATGGCAAACCAAACTAAATATTAATCACTTGACAGCTGACAAAATGGCCGCCAGTTAAAAAAGTGATGCCAACTTAAAGTTCTATACCTCAATAAAAAACACCCATTACAATTGATTTTTTTGTTATATCAATTAAATAATTAATTGATTTTGAACCTACAACGATTTTTGTGAATACAATTAACGAAATTGTAAGTTAAAGGAAAATTTTAAAAATATTTTCAATTAAATATATCAACAAATAATTTGTTGAATTTTATTTATTTTTTAAACATTTATACATATTTGTTAGATTTCAAAGTTATTTCAATTAAAGTTATTGTTATATTAACAATGTGAATTGTTGAATTTTCATATCATATTTGTTATATTAACAATCTTTTCATACACAATCACAATCCTTGAAACAATTTTTGCTTGTCTGCGAAAAACACTAAGGGCCAAACCCACGATGTCGACAACGTTCGACTTGTCGCACACTTGCATTCAAAACAAAAACAAATTTTAATATTTTGTTTTTGTTTCAAATGTAGTTGTGCGACAAGTCGAACGTTGTCGATATCGTGGGTTAGGCCTTAAATGTCTTTGGGCTGAGTTGAACCGGCAATCTCAGGACTAATAAACTAACTCGCTTACCTCTCAGCTAAAGAGCAATACTTTATTAGATAAGCAAATAATAAATACACATAAAACATGATTTCTTGTTTCTTCTACATGTGCGCATTATTTAACAAATAATTTTGTTGAGTAATTTAATTGACTACAAAAATTTTACTTTGTTATATCAACAATGATGATTGTTAATTTTTAAACTAAATTTAAACAATTTGTTTTGTTGGTTGCATTTCGATGATATTTTTTTCTGTGTATTCAGTGGCTCTACTCTCAAATATTTCTAATTAAAAAAAAAGAATACTATTTGAAATCTACTTCAATATGATGTTCCCCTATTCTCTAGCTGAGGAGAAAACGTTCCCAATTAATGACTTCCAGCGGACTCTATTGTGGGCTGTTATTATTGTCCCATTTCATGAAAATCCTGCAGTACACAGCTCACTAGCGGTTGTGATGTGCCAACTTGTTTTTGGACGTCCACTGCATCGAGAACCTTGGCGGTTGTACTGCAGCGCTGCTTTGGCTAACTTGTTATCGTATCTGAGTGTAGGGCCAATATATCGATTTTTTTTCAGGATGTCGAACTGGATTGGTAGCTGCTCAGAGCTAGTTATTGTGTTGGGCCAAAAGCATCGAATAATCCTTCATAAGCAACTGTTAGTAAAAACTTACAGTCGTCGTACGTCGTTTTTGGATGCTAACAACTTCAGTCCCCAACACTCTCAGCACCACTATATTTGCTCATTGTTCCCAGCAAAAATAGAAATTAGTCTAATTTGGCGACAGCTACAACTGTGGTTCGGTTCTCTAGTCGTGTAGCCGTGTAGCAGTGTTATGAAAATAGTTACTTTCATATATACACATATATTACATTTTTTGACAGGTTATAGTCGGTAGATTGCTGCGGTGAATGTGTTTAATGTATTGCTCTTGTGCTCAAATTTCGTATCTAAAAACAACAGAAATATTCAAATTTATTTCCAATAAAAATTTAATGAATCAATGCGAGAGACTTATCGGATAATTATTAAATAAAGTTTCCATTAAAGAGATATGTAAGTCATTGGTGAGAATTTTCGCAGTTGTAGCCTAAATCCCATTATATCCAGAACAGTTGGTACGATTTGTAATATCTTCAGTTTATGTTTGGAAGGCATTCCATGGAATGCGTTATAATCGGGCCTGTTTTGAAAATCATGGTGATTTCAAATCACGTGATTTGAAAAAGGAACTTTTTATAGCTGACTTGTTAGTGTAATTTTTTTATTGTGTTTAAATTTTTTGTCATTTAACTATAATAGAATATTTGATGCCAACTTGCAACATTATAAATCGTGCAATTTATACAAGCAATGATTATAAATCTCCGTCATTTGCATTACAGGCCCGAACAAGTGATATAACATCGAAAATGAAAAAACGGAAAAACAGAAAATGAATAGGGATACATAAAAATTTATTTACCGAAGGTAAATCAATAGTCAGAAATAATTTCTTATTCGGGCTTAAGTTCAGTAATTTTAAATTCTTATTCAATGAAATATTTTTATTAATTAATGTGACTTTTTAAAGAAGAGAAGAAAAATTAAACTAGACTTATTAGTTAGGGGAAATACCGATATTTTTCTGTGCAGCCACGCACTTCATCAGCACCCTAGTCTTCGTGCTAAACTAAATAAAAAAATGAAAAAATGGAAAAACAGAAAATGAATAGTGATACAAATGTATTTACCAAAGGTAAATCAATGATCGTACACACTACAATCATTTCTCATAAGAAATTAGGAAATTAATAAATTATTTCTGATTAAAATTCACTACAGTTCAATTAAATCTAAAAATATCTCGATTAAATTTTATTTAACACTTTCCACTTCACATTTGTTATATTTTAGTCTTCAAAATTGGTCAGATTCAAATATAAACTCTTTTCTGCGGGAGCTTGCATTTTTTGCCCATCAAGTAAGTGTGTAGGGCGAGATACAGGATGTCAAATTACGGCACTCGTTATCGAACGAAATTACGAAATATCTCCATATAAACTCTATTGAAATACTTCGTAATTTCGTTCGATAACGTGTGCCGTAATTTGCCCCCAGGGCTCATTAACAGTGCAAATATTTTTTTTAAAAAAGCAAATAAAAAACTTAAAATAAAAACACATAGTTGATTATTGAATTGTTGTTTCAACTATGATATTAGTTAGACTTCTCATTTGGTTAAATGAAAGCTTAATAAAGTATCTATAATTTTTTAAAAAATCTTGGAAAAAAGGTTCTCTGGTGATCTGCATTAGAAAAATTGAAATAAAAATTAATTTTACTCAATAAGTAAAATAGAGCGATAAAAGTTTTAATAGTTATTGACGTTGGGCGTTAGAAATAAATTTGCAAAATTCTTGTACATACTTCTGTTTTTTAAATTTTATGGAAAAATAACACTACAATTAACACTAAACACGTAAACAAAAAAAAGCTATTATCACCTTTTTTTTATATTGATTTGATTGTTCACGTGCTATTTAAATTCTTAAATAACAAATAATTATGGCACTTGTTCATAAAGTAATTTTTCCAAAGAGCTTTTTTTTTTAAAAAAGAATAGATCCAAAATAAATAATTTAAATTACTAAAACGGTTTGTCATTATTTTTTATTTAACTAGTATTCGTTGTCATGATTTCATGGCAAAATGAGTGCAAATGAACTTACTTTTGATTTTATTTCAATAAATGCGCCGTAAAGAAAGAAAGTGATCTAAAACTTTTTACTAGTTTTGCCAATAAAACTTTATATCTTGTCATTTAACGTACATGCATTTTTTTTAAAGGAAAGCAAAAATAATTAAACGTGACTTATCAAGGTATAATGAAAATGTTGTGATATCGGCCTTGTTTCTCTAAGGGGATTAAAAATTTACAAATTATCAGTACAGGGATATTATTTATGAAAATTATGCGAATTCCTTACAGTGGGTAGATATTAGAGGACTGCATAAACGGCCTTGAAATATGTATAAATATGTCTTGTTTTTTATAAATGTATTGTCGTAGCCTAATAAATTATGTCGTTTAATAAGCGAAGCACGATGTATGTATTGATGAACGTATCAGGGCTGTCAGATATGGCGATTTCTCGCCAAACGTGGCGATTTTTCAACTTGTTTGGCGTCCAAATTTTTGGTTTGGCGACATGGCGATTTTTCTGGCGATAAATAAATTTGTTGGCGATTATTATGGCTATTTTTTAAACGAAATTGAACTTAAAAATTATTCTAATTCAGGAAAATTAGTTTGTTGAAGGAGTAGTTTCAAATATAAATCCTACCAAAACTCGTCTGCAAGAAGTTAAAACAAATTGATTTTGATGATTTTTCTTATATTAATTAAAGTCATTTATAGTTAATTTTAATTATTATTCGAACTCCATTTGTTTCTATATTTATGATTTTAACAGGCTATCGTATCGCTTTTTAAGCCAAATTACATGTGATAATTATTAATGAACAAATAACACCAAAGTCTGTTGTAAATATTCTGACAACACATAGTTGAACGGAATAGCCAGCCGTTTTCGAAGGCCACTAAACCTTCATCATCAGCGTTCTTTTATGTTTGGTCCACTGTATGTGGTCTCAGTTGATGTAGATTTCTGCTTTATATACTTAGCATTATTGCAAATGGAATATGTGAATTGTTTTGATTCATCGTATTTCAATTTGCTGAAAGCTTTTTTGTATTGTAAGCTCAATTTTACCATCACTATATTTACAACAGTCTTACCATTGTCGTTTTGTTCTTTTTTTACTAATTATACACATGTTACTTAATTTGCTTATTTTTTGTTCTACTTAAGACAAACTTTTTTGGTTTGTTACTATTAAGTATATTTTTATTTAATTTTTAATTTCTCATTTTAATTTGAATGAGAAAAATTTACAAGAAATAGTTTTTGGCGATTTTATTTCTAATTTTGGCGATTTTCTGATAAATTTTGATACGATTATTTTATAAAAATTAATATAAAAAAAGTGTTATATGAAATCAAATAAATTATCAAATATTTACTAAGAAAAACTACATAAAACTGATTTTTGGCGACTTTTGGCAATTTTTAAAATCAATTTGGCGAAATAGGTCAAAGAAATTCTGACAACCCTGGTACGTATATATAAGTGTTTTAAGCGATGTCTCGAAGACTTCTTGTTCGCAACAAACACTCAAATGAAGTAGTGTTGGTGCGTGTGTGCTTGTTATTTTTCATATTGTACGTTTGAGTGTGTGTAAGATGCAGATGGTAAGCTATTAAGTTTGTGTTTAACCTTTAACTACTGAGGTGAAATATTTTGGCGTACATGCTGTGGTGGTGGTAAGTTTTACCCCTTTTTAATTTTTAGAAAATTTTGCAAAAAAAAAGATTTTTTGGATTTATTTGCTTTTATTTGGAATTCGATGACACATTTTTAAATGAATAAAGTAATAAAATAAAGAAATCTAACTTCTAGTTAAACAAAACAAGGATTTTATTTCATATTCACCTTTCTTAAAACTAAAAAAAGGAACAAACATAACTTTTAAAAAAACGTATTAAAAAAAAACAATAAAGGCATTTTTTTCACAGACAAATTTATATCATTAATAGTAAAAAAGAAAACAAAGAAAAATTATAAATTATATATATATATATATGTATATATATAGGGTGTTTTTTTCAGAGGTATAGAACTTCGAATTGAAATAAAACACAAGAAAATCGTTTTAATGTCCATCAGTTTGGCTTTATTGGAAGGATAATTTTATGCCATTAATGTTTAAATATGATTTCGGGCATGTGGCAGCCGCGGCTGGCTCGAATAAAGCCAATTCTACAGGTCCAATTTGCAACCACTTTTTCGAGCATATGGGGCCGTATGTTGGCAATAACGCCACGAATGTTGGCTTCCAAGTCCCCTAACGTTTCTGGTTTGTTGGCGTAGAAGAGCGACTTCACATATCCCCAAAGAAAATAATCCAATGGTGTCAAATCACACGATCTTGGTGGCCAATTGACAGGTCCATTCCGCGAAATTATGCGCTCATCGAATGTTTCCTTCAATAAATCGATTGTGACGTGCGCTGTGTGGCATGTAGCGCCGTCTTGTTGGAACCACAACTCATCCACATTCATGCCATCCAATTCGGGAACAAAATAGTCGGTTATCATGGCTCTATACCGTGCACGGTGGCGAATCGATTCATTCGGGTCCTCTTCAACACTTTGCTCTACAGCGGCAATTGTTTCTTCGGTGCGCACTGTTCGACGTCTCTGCGGATGCGTATTATCACATAGAGTAAACGTAGTGCGAAAACGATCCATGGTTAACCGAATTAATTGCTCTGATGGACGATTATGTCGACCATAAAATGGACGGAGCTTGCGGTAAACTTCGCGAACTGAACCATTATTTTCGAAATAAATTTGCACGATTTGCAAGCGTTGTTCTTTTGTCAACCTGTTCATGATGAAATGGCAAACCAAACTAAATATTAATCACTTGACAGCTGACAAAATGGCCGCCAGTTAAAAAAGTGATGCCAACTTAAAGTTCTATACCTCAATAAAAAACACCCTTTATATATATATATATTATATATATATATATATATATATAATAAAAAAAACGTATGCCCGGAGGAGTGGTAATTTTTATACCTGCACGTATAAATATCTGCTTGTATGATACATACGACGATCAAAACATAACTGAATAATACAGGGTGGGCCAAAAGAAACCAAGGGGTGTAAAAATTTAATAACTTTTTTGTTTATTAATTTTTTTTTTATTTTTGCTTTCAGATTATATAGACAACACTTGGAGAATTTATAATGAAGAGGTTCACAACTGAACAGAGAACCAGAACAATAGAATTTTATTATTTAAACCAGAGATCAATTATTTTAACGCAAAGAGCATATCGTCGACATTTTAACGTCAGAATTTCGCTTTGTTAATAAGCAGAACTGTAGGTTCTGGGGTTCTCAAAATCCAAGAGCCCATTCATCAACGCCAATTGCACCCCATCAGGTGTACAGTGTGGTGTGGGATCATATCTGAAAGTGTCATGGGCCCTACTTCTTCGAGAATGAAGATGGAAGTGCTGTAACCGTAAATGGAGAGCGGTATCGGTTTATGATAGAAAATTTTTTACGTCCTGCTCTTGAAAACAGACCTGGTATGTGGTTTCAGCAGGACGGAGCCACTGCCCATACTGCCCGAGACACAATGGCACTTTTAAGTCAAATTTTTGGAGAGCGAATAATTTCTCGAAATTCGGAAATTATTTGGCCAGCGCGATCGCCAGATTTGACAGCACCCGACTATTTTCTTTGGGGTTTTTTGAAGGAGCGAGTGTATGTGAACAAGCCAGAGACAATCCTTGAACTCAAGGCAAACATTGTTGCAGAAATTCGAACGCTACAGCCACAAGTTTTGAAAGATGTTATGGAAAATGCTCTAAAAAGAGCCCATCAGTGCGAAGCTAAAAACGGTGGTAATTTAAGAGACATCATTTTTCATACTTAGTGTAAAAAAATTTCCATTTTGTATATTATATAATCTGAAAGAAAAAATAAAAAAAAGTTAATAAACAAAAAAGTTATTAAACTTTTACACCCCTTGGTTTCTTTTGGCCCACCCTGTAGTAATAGGATTATGAGAAGATACAAAGAGAATAAAATTGATAGCACTCAACTGAAGAGAGTAAAAAAATAAATAGGAGAGGGTAAAATTTACCACCACCACAGTAGTTAAAGGTTAAAGGCCCAGTTAGCCGACTGTAATCTAATGTAACTGCAACAGTAAGAAACAGCTGGTCGATTTTGTTATGTGAAAAGTAATGAAAATGCTTATAGAAATGTAATTTAACGTAACCTACTTTTCATATAAAAATATCAATCAGCTATTTTTTACGTTACAGTTACATTACATTACAGTCGGCTAACTGAGCCTTAAGGGTGGTTTTTTTTAAAGCAAACGCGCACAACTTATGTCAATGCATGTGTGCGTTTGTATGTGCGCAGAAAAATACGTTGTGTGTATGTATGTACATGCATGATATTTGTATACGCGCCCATGCGTAGGAAGAAGCAACATCAAAAATTCTTCCGCCACGAAGTATTTTCTTCTTGACTCCTATACCTGCAATAACTGAAACGAATTTCTAGCAAAGAGTGTTGTTTAAGGCCGTGACACACTATCATACACAGTCGTACGATTCATTCACTGGAAAATCGGATTGAATTCTGTCACACTACAAAAAAATCGCAACAAAATTTTTTATATGTGCCACACTATTCCACAAAAAAGATGCAAAACATTTAAAATAATTTTTATGTTTAATTATTTTGCATTTCTAAAGAAATAATAACGCAAATGTAATTTTCAAAATATATCGCTCTATCTTTAAATAAATGAAGCAGAATTTTCTGTTTTCTTATCCACTGCCCTACAAAATGCATCTCTGATCTAATAGAAATTATCATTTTATGAAAATTTTCAACAACTTTTGGAAATCGGACAGACTTGTCAAAAAATCTGTCACACATGTCAAATTTTAATCCACAATATCATACTTTTTGAGCACACACGATTTTTTTGACAGATCGAACGACTGTGTATGATATTGTATTACAGCCTTTAGAGTTTGTTTTAAAAGATTTCGCTGTAGTAAAGCATTTGAAAAATCCCTCATGTCTTAAAAGTGCTTGTAAGTGGTCTTGTGCAAGGGTCTAGTAGATATCACCTCTATATATCGTTTTCTTCCAAAAAGTGAAAATTGCAAAGTTTTTACTCGGTCTCAGTGTTATCATATGTGAAGATTTATTTTATTTTTGAAGTTTTTAGACATGTTAAAACGAAAAAAAAGATTTCTTATTTAAACATAAGATTTTTGAAAATTTTACCTTTGGTACTTTTAATATATTTTTGACTAAACTGCATAGGCAGATAAAGACAATCAGCAAGACGTTGCTACGATTGTCTGCGGGTACAACTAAGATCAGTATAACATTTGTTTACCAACATTTTAATGTACTCATAACATTAAAATGATAACTCGAATGACCGTCCTCCGACTCTTGTTTTCAATACAATACTCTAAATACAAATTTATAAGATCGTCACAATGGAAATTTCCCACCTTTGGTCAAATTTTTGTATTTACGGTTTTGAAGCGGTAAAGAATTATTGTAAACGGGGTATTTGGGGAACTAAAGTCAAATTTTTGCATTTACGGTGTTGTAGCGGTATAGAATTACTGTAAACGTGGTATTGGGAAATTAACGTCGAATTTTTGTATATGCAGTGTTAACTAGTTTTCATTCAATAAAATAACAAAAAAGATTTTTGGTAACAAAAAAAGATTTTTCTTTGCTCGCCTTGAAGATTTTTGAAAAATAAATATGGCAACACTGCTCGGTCTCCTTTTATAATTGACTGACATTTATTAAAAATATGACATATTATTAAAAGTATTGTAAGATCTGACAAATGTCTGTAAAGAGCTTCAGCGTCGTTGCTGAACAGTTAAAAGTACTGTCACATAAACACAAATTGACTTTAGATGTTAAGTAGAATAAACTTAACATTTGTGTGCATAGTTTTCTTTAAATTAATTTATACTACAAATAATAAAATCATTAATCATAAAAAGAAAATTTAGTTGAAAGCACAGGCAGGGCAAAGATAAAGCCAGTTGTAAATTTAGTCGTGAAACTTCAAAGACTAGACAAAGTCAATAGTAATTATCTTACGCCCATAAAACTATACTATAAGCTCTTGGGCTTTCACTGTTTGCATTACATATAAGGTGCGTACAAAATAAAAAATATATTAAACAATAAAAATATATTACAATTAGAGTATTAAAATTTCTTTCTATGTGTAAATTTATACTCATTCCATATCTATTGAATTATTAATAATAATAGTTTGTTATAATCAGGGATCGGTTTTTTATGACCAAAAAAAAAAAAAAATGCGAAAAATTCCCTAAAAATTTCGGATTTTTTTTTTAATGTAATTAAAACTTTGAAACATTAAGGTTCAAATTCACAGTCTATAGTTAAATAACGACGGTGGTTTAACCAACAATTTTTCTTATCAATTTCATTGGTTAAACCACATTGATTAGTTAACTAAAATATATGTGGCAATAAGGAAAAAGTGCTTAAGTCATATTTTACTTTTTTGCAGGAGATCACTTTTAAGCGTTCAAGTCGAATTTCAAAAATTTATTTCTTTTACAGTTAAATTGGAAAATTCTCCGTTAACCTTTATTTTTAAGCAAACATCGTTCTACACACTTTAACCCATTACCCGCCGTAATTCATATATGCTAAAACTAGTATATAATATCATATTACAGGTGGAAATGGTCAGCTTCAACGTGAAGTTGGCAACCATTAACGACTAACTGGTTAAAACTTTAAACATTATCAAATAGTATGCCATATTTTCTTCTTATTTTAACAAAAGTTTTAAAAATATACGATGCAGTTATTAAAATAATCACTTTTTAAAACTCGTCCCAAAAATAGGACAATGGCGGGTATTGGGTTAAGTAATAGATTTAAGTTGAAATATGCCAAAGTATAACCTAAATTAAGCTATTATTCCAAATGAGATTATAAGTCTAAAAAAGATAAGCTGGAAGAAATTTTGCTCTAACTTCTTTAAAAACCGCACAAATTTATTAACAGCCTGTTTGTAGAACACGACTCATCAATAAAAAGCGCTAAAATGTTAGCATTATTTATTTTTTGGGGTTTTAGAACACGAGTGTTGACGATTTTTGTTAAAAAAACTTAACTGATGTCAGTTTATTTGGGTTTGTACAAAGCGAATTGACTCACAATAAACGTCAAGATGGGCGATTAATAAACTCTAGTCGTCTTAAACCAAAAAGTTCACAAAAATAAACAAAACTGTAAAAAAATTTAAATATAATACAAAAAATAATTAAAAGTTAAGAAAAAATAAAGAAATGTAATTTAGAAGAAGAAAAAGGTAAGTAAACTTTCATATAAAGAGTGTTCTTGTTTTGATTGCGTATATTTTTAGCATCAAAATGACAACAAGGCTGCATGCCAATTGGTGGCATGAATTGAGTAAATTTCACATTTGGAACTCCACAGTTTGGTAGCAGTAGGGGTGTTATAAGTTTGTATTGTGTGCGTCTGTATATCTGCGTATCTGTAAAAGTCCATGTACAGACATAACCGCTGGACCTGTTTTGATTTAGTTTTTTTGTGCTTGAAAGGTGACTTGATCGAGAGTGTTCTTAGCTATGTTTGAAGAAAATCGGTACAGCCGCTTCAAAGGTATCACATATTTTCTAGATATACATATGTATGTAACTGGGGTTTCTTAAATTTTCAATAAAGAAATTCTTTCACTTTAAAACAATTTGTAATAACAAATTTATGAAAACTTATAGACTAGAAGACAAACGATCAAGTCGGCTTTCAGATGAAAAAAAAAAATAAATTAAAATCAGCCTAGCCGTTTGGGAGCTCGGGTGTCAAAGACACATAGATTCGACAGAATATATCCAGAAAAGATATGAGATCTTCTTACCGGCTGGACCGATTTTCTTCAAACAAAGCTAAAAACACTCTCGATCAAGTTACCTTTCAAACAGAAAAACTAAGTAAAAATTGGTCCAGCCGTTTGGTCTGTACGTGGACTCGTACAGACACACATACTTATACGCAGATACACACTACAAACTTATAACACACCCTTTTTTGATCGGAAGTTAAATATGTTCACTTGTTCAAATGTACATATTTAAATTTTGTACTTAATATAATTTAAACAATATCTTTAAATAAAAGATAAGTTTGCAAACAAATTTTTATCACATTTTTTATAGTAATTATGTTTTTCAATTTCTATTTTTTCATTAAACTCAAAAAATTTTTCCATTCAATTTAAAAGTGTTTATTTGACCGGATAAGGGTGTATATTGGCAAAGTACTGATTTTTTAGTTTTCGCAATATTTGCCCATCGACATGAAAAACAATCGGTCAACCGTAAATCGTAAATTATAGTCGTGTTCAAAAAAGTGCACAAAAATAAACAAAATAATGAGAATATATGTACAGGGTGGGCCAAAAGAAACCAAGGGGTGTAAAAGTTTAATAACTTTTTTGTTTATTAACTTTTTTTTATTTTTTCTTTCAGATTATATAATATACAAAATGGAAATTTTTTACACTAAGTATGAAAAATGATGTCTCTTAAATGACCACCGTTTTCAGCTTCGCACTGATGGGCTCTTTTTAGGGCATTTTTCAAAACTTGTGGCTGTAGCGTTCGAATTTCTGCAACAATGTTTGCCTTGAGTTCAAGGATTGTCTCTGGCTTGTTCACATACACTCGCTCCTTCAAAAAACCTCAAAGAAAATAGTCGGGTGCTGTCAAATCTGGCGATCGCGCTGGCCAAATAATTTCCGAATTTCGAGAAATTATTCGCTCTCCAAAAATTTGACTTAAAAGTGCCATTGTGTCTCGGGCAGTATGGGCAGTGGCTCCGTCCTGCTGAAACCACATACCAGGTCTGTTTTCAAGAGCAGGACGTATAAAATTTTCTATCATAAACCGATACCGCTCTCCATTTACGGTTACAGCACTTCCATCTTCATTCTCGAAGAAGTAGGGCCCAATGACATTTTCAGATGTGATCCCACACCATACTGTACACCTGATGGGGTGCAATTGGGGTTGATGAATGGCTCTTGGATTTTGAGAACCCCAGAACCTACAGTTCTGCCTATTAACAAAGCCATTCAAATGAAAATGAGCTTCATCACTCATAATCAAATTTTCAATAAAGTTGATTTCATTTCTGGCCAACTCTTGAAATTTAACTGCAAAATTTAGACGTTGCCGATGATCTGCGGGTTTTAATTCTTGGACCAATTGCACCTTATATGGGTATAACTGTAATTTTTTTTTTAAATGCGCCGTAGTGACGTACGAGACATTTCTAGCTGAGCAGAACGCCTTCTGCCAGATGTTTCTGGTGCTTCGTTAACACTTTGCTGTACTCGTTCAATATTTTCCGCAGTGCGACTTAAACGTGGTCTACCGGTTCGAGGCAAATCTCTTACGCTGCCATGTTGGTGATGACGATTAACTAAGCAACGAATCATCGCTTCAGAGGGCGAAATTCTGACGTTAAAATGTCGACGATATGCTCTTTGCGTTAAAATAATTGATCTCTGGTTTAAATAATAAAATTCTATTGTTCTGGTTCTCTGTTCAGTTGTGAACCTCTCCATTATAAATTCTCCAAGTGTTGTCTATATAATCTGAAAGAAAAAATAAAAAAAAAATTAATAAACAAAAAAGTTATTAAACTTTTACACTCCTTGGTTTCTTTTGGCCCGCCCTGTACATGCACTCTCATAAATTTTGCTAGCTTATTTTCAGAAAAATCACAACACAAATTTTAAAGCAAAACACATTTTTTATTAGACTAGTATTTTATTAGACCAAATCACAAAGAATAAATATACACTTTTACAAATAATGTCCAAAATAAACTTATTTGAAGTGCTGGTTAACATTGACTGCCTTCCTTTAGTTTATTTACGCAGAAATAATTTCAACCCATAGTTTAAGTTGGAAGTACATACTACGCGTTACGCGGCAACGCTTTTCTGGCTTGTTAAACGTTTAACGCTATACAAATGGAAGGTTACACAACACGCTTTTGTGGTTTTTTTAGTTGTAAAATTTAAATCCTTTGCTGGCTATTTTTTTGTCTTGCGTTTACGTTTTAGTTTTCTTTATACATTTATTGCATTTTTCTATCCATTGTTTAATAAACAATTTAATTTCTAATCATTTTTGTGTATTTTAGCTTATGAATCTGGCAACACTAGCTGTCATTTTGTATACAACGCGTGAAAGTTGTAGAATGTTCAACTTTTTGCGAGGTACGCGTGTCACGAACTTCTCTATGTAACTTGCCTTATGAAAACACACTATTTCAACTTTTTTGACAGCCGCGTGTATCGCATTACCGCATTGAACGCGTGTTATGTACTTCCACCCTTAGTATCAATATGCAGGTTACCAGGAGTTACTTTTTCAGAGGGTTTTTCTTTGTTCTCATGATATTAAACAACACTTACAACAGCTCAGGTTTTCGGTATCATTCTTTTGAGCGGTTTGATTACAATCATCATCAATGTCTTGCTTGCCCAACATAACCAGATCAGACTTTACATCTAAAGCCGATATTGCAAGAATCTTTGAAACGTGGATAGGTTACACTAAATTGTAATCCTTGCCAGAAATCGTGGCATGAATGCTGCGATCAGCGCCCATGGCCAATGTAGAAATAATGATATCCTGAGACTGATTTGGTCCAATGGAAACACCAACAACTTAATATGACAAATTTTTTTTAATACCGCTTCTTCTACAGAGTGTTTAACACCTTTTATGTATACAAAAACCGACACCGACCAAAACGAGTATATTTTTTTTTTTTGTATTTTTCAAAAGAATTGAATTAAATTTAATTAAAAAAATCGAAGTCATACAGCCAAAAACAAAATAATTTTTCATTCTGTTGTGTTTTCATATCCATATGCACAAGAATAGGGTTGCCGTTTTTTTTTTAGCTGAAAACACAATTTTGTATGAAAAAATGTAAACTAAAACTATGTTTGAACATATTGGCAACAGTACGATTTAGTACATATGTGACATATGGGCGAATTAACGCAAGCTGCTCGGCAAAGTCGAGTCGCGTTACACAAACGCTTTTCATTACGTAGTCGTCAATGACTTTTTCCTTTTTGCCACAGATATATTGTTATTAGCTGATAGTTAAGTTTATATTGTAGTTTGTGGAATCAAAATTTACTTTTTAAATCATTTTCGGTATGTGGTACATTGTTCGAAACTCTGGGGATAAATTACGACACTCGTCGAACGAAATTTTTAGAACATTGCAATGCAATTTTTAAGGAAATATTTGAAAATTTCGATCAATATCGAAAGCCGTAATTAGTCCTCTAGTTTTTTTTTTTTTACCAGCAAATCGTTAAATTTTATGGCTCGATTATGGATGGCAACCGAACTTCAGTTGCCGAGTTAACTAGCAACGCAACTGAACTTAAAATTTGTATTATGTATGGCAACTTCCTCCAGTTGCCAAAAAGTTATCGAAAATACGATTATGACAGATTGGCAATTGAAAATAATATAAACAAATATTTAAAATATAAGAAATACAAGTGCTAAAAAAAATTATTGAGTAAAAGTGCTTAAAAACATTAATGATCATAAAAATTATTAGTTAAGTGGAATTAATTATTGGTGAAGAGAAGGAAGTACAAAAGTTTAATCTATTAGACGATTCTTTAGAATTATCGCCTCTACTGTGAGTAAATGTTGTTGCCTAAAATAAGTTTGAACAATCTCTGTTTTAGCTGTAAAGCATATTTTCCTTAAATATGCATAGAAGAAATTCAAAAATAAAAATAATATTGCAATTATTGTTTAATTTTTCAATTTCTTTTTTTTGCTTTTAAACTATGCTGCAACTACAAATTTGTGGCTGCCAATATTTTAACTGAAATCACCAGCTGTTAGTTGCAAGTTGCCATCCGTAATGCCATTTCGGCAACTAGCAACGCAACCAAAGTTCGGTTGCCATCCATAATCGAGCCATTAGATATGTATTGGATATTTTTTTGTTTTGATTTTCCCGGTTTGTTGATATTTTTTTGTGCTCCTCAAATTTCCAAAAATCGGAAAAATAGTAGTTATAGAATGCCCACTACCAGACCAGGCATAAAAGTTATAGGGCTGGGTAGAAGCTTGCAATTAAATTAAAAAAAAATCGAAGGATACTTGCATTTTCAAAAATACGATATTAAACTTAAAATCCAAAAATCTCAATCAAAAACATTTTGAATAAAGTTTTTCAATTTATACCTGATTTACATTAAGCATTTTTTCATGAAATTTCATGTATTTTGTTCCACGCAACTTTTTCTATTTGCTAAAAGCAGCGCTATAAAAGTGAATGTTATATAGAAAATGACGTATAATGAATCTCTGATGAATTTTTGTCAACTTTTTTGATATGAGCTGCTTCTCCAGGCCTCGTATTGAAAAATAAAAAATTTTCATGCAACTAAATTCATGAAAAAAATGCTTAATGTAAATTAGGTATTATTTAAAAAAAAACCCACAAAAATATAAATGTGAAATAAGGTCAAGGTCCTATCCAAAATTTCGGCCATCAAAAGTAGTGATGGCACAATACCTATGTCTATATAATCTGGTATGGTGTCAGTCATATCATTTGTAGGCAACCTGCTGTTTTTTTTTTTACTTTGGAGGCCCATAAAAAATTGGTCACCAAAATCGCCGAACTGAGTGCAGGGTTTTATTACCCTTTGATAGTACACTCAGGGAAAAGCAGCAACTTCAAAATAAGAACGCAACACATTAATTCAATAATTTCCAATATAATAGAAAATGTATATTGAGATGCTTAAAAATAAATAAAATTAATAAATTAATACTGTAAATTAATATTTTTTCATATTGAAATAATAAATTTTAACATGACTAGACTTTCGTTAATGTTTCTTATTAACTCAATATGGTTTTTATTGATTTTAAGCTGTTTTTTCTCTGGGTGTACTATCGAATATATGCTGTCAAGACCGTGTGGTCTTTTCACTGTTGCACAGTGTAATTGGTGAGGCATTCTCTTGGAAAACACGCGGTGGGTGTGAGCAACTACATTTAAGCTGCGTGTTTTCATGAAGAACCTTACGTAGCTTACGTATGTATTTCTTTTTCTAATCATAGATTAATTTGAAATTATTTGAAATAATTATAAATTAGAAATAAATTTGTGATGAGATCCCTTTTTCATTTTCATTTGTTGACATTTCAATAATAAGGTTTTTTTACGAGCTTGGGTTATTAGCTATAAGCTCAAACTGCTTCGGTGATGTCGTGGGACCATGGTGAAGTCGATGACGGGTTTTAGAACACTCCTACTTCCCAAGACGCTCAGTACACTGTACACCAATTGGGGTTCGTCGGCTTCCCCTCCTGCTTTATCTGGGCTTTGGATCGGCTAGAGATGTAAAATATGACTAGGAGTTTTCTGACGTGAACTTTTATATAATATGCGAATTTCTGTAAATTTTATAAATAAAGGAATATATTGTGTTACCTTAATATAGAAAGACCCTAACTCATTATTTTTTAGAAATCGAGATTTCTATATTTTTCGATACATTACACTACATTTACACATGAAGGTGCTTTCTTGAAATTTCTGTATACGTATTATGAATAAAAATTTTAATGAAATAAATGACTTTCATGAAAATTTCTTGTTAATTTTCATAGGAAAGTGAAAGTTCATTTTAAAAATTTCGACGAAAAGTAAAGTTGAAAAAAATTATTTTGTTCCCTTCTTAATCAGAGTTACCAAGAATGTCACCTACACAAATTCATAAGGCAATAAATTGGGAACAAGTATTACTGTTAATATTGTAATAATATTATTGTTTTCAAAAGGCATGAATTGTCTTCTTCATGTACATTTGAACGTAAGATATTATAATTCTTTAACAGCCTGAGCCACGATATCGACAACGTTCGACTTGTCGCACACTTACATTTGAAACAACAACAAAATATTAAAATTTGTGTTTGTTTTGAATGTAAGTGTCCGACAAGTCGAACATTATCGACATCTTGGGTTTGGCCCTAAATATTTATACAAAATAAGAATAATTTATAATAACTATTTACCTGTATATTTGTACAAGACTTTAAAGGGGGTAACACTGTTAACCTTTTTTCATTTTACTTTCTGAAAACATCAAAACTTTACTTTCTTGAAAAAATCGTTGAAAGCTGACTGGAAATTGAAAACAATGTGAGTGTGGTAGTGAAAAGATGTGATTGTTTTGCTACTTTCTTGCAATTAGTTTCATGTGTAAATGGTAGGTTAGATATTCTTATATCGAAATATACAAAAATCGGAATTTCAAAAAAATAATGGGTTAGGGCCTTTCTGTATTAAGGTAACGATATGTATATGTATATGTACATATATGTGTATACATGTATATAAAAGATCCCTTTTTTAATTTTCAAGCAGTAAATTAGGTTTCAAATATCAGTTCAGCAAAGTTAATTTTGGAACACATACATAAATTGCTTATGACTGCTAGAATATCAAATGCAACGAAAAATATCAAACGTATCGAAAAAAAATATACTTAATAGTAACAAACCAAAAAAAAAAAAAAAGTTTGTCTTAAGTAGAACAAAAATAAGCAAATTAACTAATATGTGTATAATTAGTAAAAGAACAAAACGACAATGGTAAGACTGTTGTAAATATAGAGATGGTAAAATTGAGCTTACAATACAAAAAAGCTTTCAGCAAATTGAAATACGATGAATCAAACATTTCACATATTCCATTTGCAATAATGCTGAGTATATAAAGCAGAAATCTACATCGACTGACACCACACACAGTGGACCAAACACAAAAGAACGCTGATGATAAGGGTTTAGTGGCCTTCGAAAACGGCTGGCTGTTCCGTTCAACTATGTGTTGTTAGTCAGAATATTTACAACAGACTTTGTTGTTATTTGTTCATTAATAATTATCACATGTAATTTGGCTTAAAAAGCAATACGAACTTTAGCCTGTTGAAATCATAAATATAGAAACATATGGAGTTCGAATAATAATTAAAATTAACTAAAAAAAAATTTATTTTTATTTAAAATGTTAACCATCAAAATTATAAATACATAAAGGGTGTTTTTTATTGAGGTATAGAACTTTAAGTTGGCATCACTTTTTTAACTGGCGGCCATTTTGTCAGCTGTCAAGTGATTAATATTTAGTTTGGTTTGCCATTTTATCATGAACAGGTTGACAAAAGAACAACGCTTGCAAATCGTGCAAATTTATTTCGAAAGTAATGGTTCAGTTCGCGAAGTTTACCGCAAGCTCCGTCCATTTTATGGTCGACATAATCGTCCATCAGAGCAATTAATTCGGTTAACCATGGATCGTTTTCGCACTACGTTTACTCTATGTGATAATACGCATCCGCATCCGCAGAGACGTCGAACAGTGCGCACCGAAGAAACAATTGCCGCTGTAGAGCAAAGTGTTGAAGAGGACCCGAATGAATCGATTCGCCACCGTGCACAGCCATAGAGCCATGATAACCGACTATTTTGTTCCCGAATTGGATGGCATGAATGTGGATGAGTTGTGGTTCCAACAAGACGGCGCTACATGCCACACAGCGCACGTCACAATCGATTTATTGAAGGAAGCATTCGATGAGCGCATAATTTCGCGGAATGGACCTGTCAATTGGCCACCAAGATCGTGTGATTTGACACCATTGGATTATTTTCTTTGGGGATATGTGAAGTCGCTCGTCTACGCCAACAAACCAGAAACGTTAGGGAACTTGGAAGCCAACATTCGTGGCGTTATTGCCAACATACGGCCCCATATGCTCGAAAAAGTGGTTGAAAATTGGACCTGTAGAATTGGCTTTATTCGAGCCAGCCGCGGCGGCCACATGCCCAAAATCATATTTAAACATTAATGGAATAAAATTATCCTTCCAATAAAGCCAAATTGATGGACATTAAAACGATTTTCTTGTGTTTTATTTCAATTCAAAGTTCTATACCTCAATAAAAAACACCCTATAGTTGCATTTTAGCAATCATCATACAAAAAACAAATTCAGTCAGTAACCGTGGTGGCAAGTTGATAAAAAGCTATAAAAATCACACCATTATTTTATTATATGTGGGCACATTAAATTTGTTTCACAAAAATTAAATATAAAACTTTTGTTGGCATAATATAGTTTAAAAAAAATCTTAACGAATAGTTAATATATAGTGCAGTAATATTATACATATTACCGCTTAGCAATAAAGTTGGTTGTTGTCATTTAACGTATTAAAATTAACAGTTACGGTTACACAAATAGCATCATTGTTACACAGTGTTAGGGCCAAGAGATTCGTTTAATGTTTTTATATTGAACATAAATTGTGCAAAATAAAAGTTTTATTGCAATATAGGAAAGAAGAAAGAATTTATACGGAAAAGAAATTTTTAAGAATTTCGCCCATCGATTCGTGAGTTCATATTTTTCTATACTTCAGTCTTAGACGAATAGTTTACGCACTTCTTGAAATTTCTGGAGTATTTCAAAGCACTTTGCAGTAGTAGAAATATTTTACAGATTTCGTGGACCCTGATGTATTATAAAAATAATGAAAATTTTTTTTTTTATTCAATTAACCGTAACAGCTACGGATCTGAAGTTTTGACTGAATATGTAGAACTTTGGCCGCTACAAAAACAAATACATGACAGTTAAAATTTAAAGGATGTTCCAAAACGAGCAAAGGAAAATGATAAAATCTCATGTAATACACATACAGTTATATATAGACACTCCAAATTTGCAAAGTATGTGTATTTTTATACAGATTACCACAATTAACACTAAAATTTAAAAAAATCAAAATTATAGGGTGTTCTATGAGTTAATGGTATTTTCACTATTTAATTTTGACAACTTGCTGTAGTATCTTGGACACCGTAAGAAAATTTCAAAAACGCTAAAACTAAGAAATTCCAAAATTATAAAATCGCCAAACCGAAAAAGATGGCAAAAAAACCGCCAAAACGAGAAAAACGCCAAATTAAAAAAATGTATAAATAAAATAAATCACCAAAAACCGGAAAAATCGCCAAAATGGGAAAAAAATTAAAAAAACTTCTAACGACGAAAAGAAAGCGCCAAAACTAAAAAAAAATCGCTAAAGCTAAAATAAATTTCCAAAAAACCAAAAAATGACAAAAATGCAAATAAGGCCAAAACTAAAAAAACTCCAAAAACCAAAAAATATTTCAAAAACAAAAAAAAAAAAAAAAAAAATTAAAATTTGTATAGTATTGCATGTCTGTTGTTCGTGTGCGGTTCTTTGTAAGAATTATTTTTTTTTCAAATTATTTTTTATATTTTATTATTTATTTTTTTATATTTGTTAAGTTAATAAGAAATCATTATCACTTAAAGGTTTGTTTTTTGTTTTTTCTAGTCATAACTATACTTTATACGGCGTTTATCCTTATTTTAAGTCTAGGACCACACAAAACTTTAACATTTTTGCATAATTTTTTCTGACAAAAACAACCTCTGCCGTCTTGGGGGTTGTACGGGCATTATTTTTCTTCAGCCACAATCACTTATAGTGACATAAATTGTTATGTCAGAACAATATTTCGATGTTTATAATAGCTGTGTTCATTTACTTTCCTAGCAGAAACTTGTCACGAGAGAGAGCAAGACAGAAATTTACAAAATTACTCTTTCAGATACGAAAAAGTAAATGAACGCTTTACTTGTAAAAACTTGCAAGAAAATTTTATTCATGCCAAAACCATAAATGGAAATCATTATACAATTGTAATTTTTCAAAAAAATTTTTTTTTTAAAAATCGACATTTAATAGGATATACTTTACACAGCTTCATGTATTATTTACCATTTTCGTGCATTTTTCCTTATTTTTTAATTCTATTCTATTAACAATACAAGAAACCCATTTTCCATCTCTGATCAGATATGATAAACTAACAAAAATTTCTTGACAATAAAATTTATGTGGGTTCAAGAATGACAAACTATAAGATTACGCCAATCGGAGAGTTTACCGTTAGACGTGACGTCACACGTCTATTTTAAGAGTTGCCATAAAGGCTGGGAAAAATCAAATGAAAGACTTAAAGCATAAATATGGGAAACTAAGAAATTTAAACAAAGAAATCGCAACAATCAAACTATATTCTATTATTTTATTTTCTCTACAAAAAATTTTTCTACAAAAGGAATGACAAATTTATATACATTCATATTATGAAGTAGTTGCAGTTTTGTGAGAATATTCTCTATACCTATTCTCTGCTATAAAAACGATTAAAAATTCTTAATTTTTATGTAATAACGCATTGCTGATATTATGAATGGTAAGGTTTGATGCGGCTTAAAAAACTCTTTCAGATGATCTTTTTTGTTAAATGTTGTCTTGGGAGAAAATGTGCAAAAAAAAAACTACAAAAATACACATTTTAAGACACGGTTCAGCTCACGAACGGTCATCTCTAGACCACTCAAATGGTTTGGGAAGCCTCATTAAAACTATGTGAGCTGCTCTAATGTACATACTTATGTACATATGTATGTATATGTAAACATACATACATACATATATATTTCAATATTTAAAACTTAAACTTGTTTGTTGTAATAAATACTAAAGGGTTGCATTTGTATACTCGTTTGTATAGCCAAAACAAATATACCATGGATGGTACATACCAGTGAACAGAGTGAGACCATTCACATTTGCTAAATATTCATAAATTCGTTGCTTTTGCCATGCATTTATTCGACAACAATAACAAATGTAGTTGCCTTGTTATAATTCGTTGTTTTTGTTGATTGCTCTGACACACTCTATTATTGCAATGCTGTTATAATACAAGCAGCGAAATGAAATGATGCATACATATAAATACATACATTTCAAATCTATATCGTGTTTTAAGAATATAAATGTAAGAGCACAAATATGTACATATGAACGTTATATACAAGATTACGTTGTGTTCAATCACAATTAAAAGTATTCGCACCATTCACTGAGTATTCGCTGCTTTTGACAAGACCAGTGAACATTTATATAAAACAAGCAATGCAGGCAATAATATTCGCCACACTCATCTGTTTTGATTGTGCCATGCGTTGTTTTTTTTCAAATGTTGTGGATTGACAACAATATGCAGGTTTTTTGTGATTGCATTCAAAACAGCAAAATAAGGCATTCAATCTGATCTCTGGTACATACCATAGTGTGAGCGACAGAACTAGTATAAGAGTTATTGTGTGTGCGTGCTTTTCCAAATTAAAATACAATTGAAAACAAATAACAATTGCTTATTGCATTGCTGCTGAGCAAGTGTTTGATCTGTTTTTGCCCAAAAATACATATTGTAATATAAATATATGAAAAAACCACTATTGAAACAAATACATGATGTGCAGATGTATGTGCGGACTTTCGTTATGTTATTTTGTGGCGCAGCCAAAGTATAGAGAGAGAAAGAGACAAGTTTGCTCTGAGAGTAATTACAAATGCATGTGTTTCATGTACATGTATCATTTACTTACATATGTATGTGAAATTTTGCTTTCATTCATTCATTCATCAGCCAATTACATTTTTTTCTCAACACATCATAAGGCACTTATGGTAAAAGCAGTTTTATGTATCTTATTTGCCTTAGAAAAACAAAAAAAAAAAAAAATAAATGTGTTGTTTTCATTTGCTCATTGCCCAACCATACAATAATTGCTTAAAAAATCAACATTTACAACTAGTAACAGAAAACGATAAATAACATATTTGTTCATACCAGAACCAAGAAACACGCAAAACTAGTGCAAACAGATGTATCTGTGCAATGCTATAATAAATACCCAATGTACCAGCTTTGTATTTCATACATACTTACATATACATATACATATACATATGTACCTATGAATGTGCGTATGCAGTATGTACATATATCCATACAAACATAACATCTACATACATACGCATAGCGGCCAGTTAATTATTAAAAAATATTTTAGCATTTTTCATGAAAAAGTTATTACAAATACTTTTGGTTACCTGCTAACAACACTGAACTGCTTAAAAGTTCACGGGTCTTAATTGGTATATCGGTTAAAAATCAATTATCTAATTACCGCCAATATTAAAAAAGGGTAAATATTACAATAAAAACAATATTGTTTTGTCTTCTTGTTCGTAAGTACCTGCAGAAGTAAAAAAAGAGGGATTATTATGTGTCCACTTTTCTTCACCGAAGTTAGCAAAACCAGTACTTGTATAGCGGTTGGCAATCCTGCAGTCAAAATGACTTTAAAGAGTTGTATAAAAAAAATAAACCAAATTATCAGCCAATAGAAACACAGTGTTCATGACGTCACACGTCTACTATTTTTTTGCACTGACGTAATCTTGTATTTTATCATTCTTCATGTGAAATATGCTTTCTATTTACATACGTTACATGTTCTTTTCATTGAACAATTTGCATTATTTTTGTTTTCCTTTTTCAGATATTTTTGAAAACATTAATTTCAAAACAAAACACACAACAGGTGGTTGGATAAATCTCTCTAATTTTCTCTCTCTTTTGACGCTTTCTCCTTGCAAACTTTTTGAGTAACAATTGTTACAAATCCGTAACAATTTTTAGTAAATAAACAGACCTAATATTTTATTTTTTTTTATTGGTGTTTTTATTTCAAAGAAAATATTTTTTTTTTAAATAATTTTTTTTGTGCCTGGCAGAAAAAAATTATGTTCTCAGAATTATCACTGAAATAACTGTCATCCCAGGAGGCTACTGTCACAATGTTGTTTTCTGTGCGTCAGTCGACCTGGTCCGCTATATAGTTTGTGCTATATTTATACTCACACTTGTAAACAAGAGATAAATTATATGGCCATAAAATTTATAATAAAAACTCACACACCTTCTCTATGATAGTATAATCGTTTGCGTCTGCACTAATGAATTTTGAAAAACTTTAAAATGATATAGTAGTTTCGCTTACGTTTGCTATCACGAGACAACAGAAAATATGTAAGTTTGCTTTATGACCATAAAATTGACATTACAAATAAAAATCACACGCCTTTTAAATGACAAAATATGCTTTTAAATTGACATTAATATATCTTTTAATACACAAACATGTGAAAGTGGAGCATCCTTGGAGTACAACTACGTTATAGAAAATTTTGTATATAATTATATTGAGTCGTTATGGGAGGAGGCGGTATGCATGGTGTCAAAAGAGACTCTTATAATTATAGGATCGATTTGTTGTGATAACCGAATCTGTAGCCAATCGAATTTTCTCAGTTCCAACAACTAACACACAATTCTGTTGCAATAAACGAATATAGCTTTTGAAAGCACCAAGTTTTCGTTAGCGATATGTGAATTTTTAGAATGAAATAGTTATTGCACCAGAAAATTTAAATTGTTACTATTGAAATACACACAAAAAAAATATAAGAGGTAATATTAACTAAGCTTACATAGGTAACATTTTTTTTTATATGAAAGTAAAAAACTTGGGTTTTATTAACTATGCAGTTAGGTAATTTGTACATTACACATTAACTAAAATCCAAGTTAATATACTTATTACAATAAGGTACATACATACATATATTTTTCGAAATTATTTTTATTGACATGTTTTCTATTTTATTGTCAAAAGTAAATTTTTGAGCAAGAAGGTATGTATACATTAAATTTTTTAAATTTTTAAATTTATGTAAAATAATTCTTTTTAATTATTATAGATAAACTAGCTGAGCCCTGCTAACGTCCTCTCCCTTCCTTGCTTTCCGTTCTTAGATGGTGTAGAAGCTAGTACGCAAATTGCCAGTGTATCCTGTATTTCTTCAGAAGCTGCAGACGACCTATACCTTCGCATAGGAAGATCCCCATCCCAAATTTTAATGGTCTCCACCAACTGCTGCCTTGCGATTGCCGGCAAACGTGGTCTTATGCCAGGAACACAACTGGGACGAACGACGAATTTCGTGGACGGTGACGAATTCGTCTATAATAATTCGCTGAGTAAATTCGTCGTGTGAAGCACAACAACGACGAATAAATAAGAACTCTTACAATTGATACAGTTGCTTATTGTTTGTGCAAAGAGAGATAAAACTGTTTTTTTCGTCGGCTTAGAGAATAGAAATAAATATATCGGAGAATTCATCTCGCACGACGAGTTTCGTTCGACGGCAGTATTGTGTTAATTTGCACATGCATGAATGTGTTTTATTTTTTATGACAAAATTCGTCGTTCGTCCCAGTTTAGGAAGGATATTCCAAAATGTAGCCTTGAATGTATGTAAATATGTCCATGCATATGGAAATATACATACAAACATACATGCATATGTATATATTTTTATAGTATTTATGCATGTATGTAACTGTTGAAAGATGTTGAACATTCAGCCCTGTATAATTCTTATGGGAAAATGTTATCATCTTGCCAAATTGATGAAAGATGTGAGTAAGTGTGAAAAGGCTATAACCCATTATTTAATGCAACTATGCCATTTTCAATTGCACAGTGATCAGTAATAGAAATAAGACATACTAGAAATTTTGAGTTTAAAAAGTGTTATTATGGAACATTTTTCAAAAAGTAGTCAGATCTTCACAAAAACATAAATGTGAAAAAAGGCCAAGTTCCTATCCAAAATTTCGGCCATTAAAAGTAGTGAGATATAAATTTTGACCAAGTTCTTATTTGCCACAATACCTAACACAGAAATATGTTATGTATTATATAAATTTGTAATCGTAAGGTTGTCATATAATTTCTAGATAATTTGCTAACTTGGCAATATTTTTACTTTTCTAAATAAGGAGAGAAAAATTTTTATTTGTTCATTTCTTTAAATAGGTAAAAATATTTTCAAGTTAGCAGATTATCTAGAAATTATATGACACCCTTACGATTACAAATTTATATAATACATAAAATATTTCTGTGTTAGGTATTGTGGCAAATTAGAACTTGGCCGAAATTTTGGATCGGAACTTGGCCTTTTTTCACATTTATGTTTTTGTGAGGATTTTAATTACAATTTATTTCCTGGCGGTGAAGCATATCTGTATGCATTTCTTCAGCCACACATTTTGAACAGCCACAAACCTGTTATCTTATGCACAGACTTTCAAAAACCATTTAAGAATTCACAAATCATAATATCTTTGAAAGTCACAAAAGTTAATTTTTAATTTGCTGCTATGAACTATGATAGTAAGCTCAACCTCTAGTTAGTTGCAGCAACTGACAGAAAGTGTTTATTTTAACCTTAATATAGAAGGGCAATTTTTTAGTTGCCAATACCAAAAGTTGGTAATAAAATCCAATTCATAATATTTTATTCGGTTGTGTTAATCAATCACTTAATTGGTCATCTCAAAAGCATACACTCGGTTGATGCAATCAATTTAAGTATTGTCAGAATCATATCTTTATTACAATTATGCTTTTATGGCAATGAACATGGATTGTTTTTTGGATTAACAGAAAATTGATAGCGTGAACTGAAATATAGTTTATGCAAATGATATTTTATTGGACTAACCGTTTTCAAACTAATCTTTTTTTTGGGTGCGGTGTTAGGCTTTATTACACAGATACCTTTTCCTATCAAGAAACTATGAGTACAAATTATTTCCAAAAATAATTTCACTTCAGAATAATAGTAATAACAATTCGAATCTTTTGCGATATTTGTATGTATATAATAATGTCCTTACCTTTGTACATGCATAACGCTTGTGTACGCCTCCATGCGTATGAAGAAGCAATCATCACAAATTTTTCACAAAGTGTTTTCTTCTTTACTTCTATAACTGCAATAACTGAAACAAATGTCTTGCCAACAGTGTTGTTTAGCATTTGTTTTAGAAGATTTCGCTGTAGTGGAGCATTTGAAAAATCCCTCATGTCTTAAAAGTTCTTGTAAGTGGTCTTGTGCAGAGGTACATATATTATATATGAGGTAAAACTTTATGCCAGTTAGAACAAACTTTAACATTATCCTAATGAGTTTTGCCATACAATTTTACATTTAAAATCACGCTAGGACTTAAAAGCGGGTTAAAACTATATTATGCCCCCATTTTTAATGTTATATTTTATGGAAAAACTCGTTGAGACCACGTTTAATTTTGCCACATATGCTAACTGGTATGAAGTTTTACCTTATATCTGAGGATGTTGCACAAAAACTGCTAAAATTTATAAAAGATTCAAATTAAAATTGCAATTATATTCATTTACCTAAATTTTAATAAAGTGAAGAAAAAGTTGAATGCTTCTATCACGTAGATATATTAGCGGGGGCGTTGAAGTTTAATTATTGGCTGCGGCTTAGTTGAGGTTGTTCTTATTTATTAAGTGTTATACTTTAATAATTCATAATCAACTATTGCAATTGGTGCATTCATAAGACGTAGTTGTTTGTTGAGTGTTTGTCTTAGAAAGAGCGTTGCCGTATAACTTTTGATCCTTTTTCGTGCCAATGACACTTTTTATTACCTTTTTTTTAATTTATCCCTTTACTTAATTTTAACAAAAATTATGCCATAGGGCAATCATACCGCTCCACTCAATAGTCCTCTCCACTCAATAGTTGAGTAATTTTTCATCATACAATTTTTTCGCTACCTAAAGTCAACATGTTGTGCGCAGCCTGAACAGCTGTTCGAATTGAGCTATGCCTTTTGTATGCTTTGTTAGGTGGCAGGAGCAAGTATTTGTTAAACTTTACATTACAAATGAGATAAAGTAACGAAATAAATATATAAAATTAAATCATATCCATCAAGCCGTTTCCAAGATGTAACTGTTGGCGCCAACAGTTTCACAACTGTTGAGCTGAATAGCTACGTCTTATGAAAACGCTCAATAAGTTTCTTAAACATTTGAAAACATTTCTCATACGTTGTAGACAGTGTGCACACTTAATTTTTTTCAAATTCGGTAGAATCGACAAAATAAATCGGTAGATTTGAATGGAATTCGGTAGAAATTTTTTTTATTCAGAGAAACATAAAAAATAAAATAATAAATTAAAAGAAACATAAAAAATAAGAAAATATACTTATGTACATATCGCTCATTTACTTCAATAGTGGCACAACTCAAAAAACCCAGTTTTGCAGAAAACGCGTTTTAAGTTTTCAATTTGCATACAACTCAATGGAGAAATGAAAAAAGATTCTTCTCTCAGGAGGTGATATCACAAGCTATTTATATGAAATTTTTACATAAGATAAAATACAAAATGCCGCATCTTTCTGCATTATTAACTCAAAAAACTCTTTTTTTGAGTTATGCCACTATTGAAGTAAATGAGCGATATATATATATATAAAGGGTAAGTGCAAGGAGTATCAAACTAAAACAGGTTCTAAAAGCGCATTTAAAACTTCACATGTGATTGGAAATTAAACTGCCATAAACAATGAAGCATTTCCAATAAAAAAAGTGTCATCTCCAGTTATTTGCCTTTACCCTTTATATAGATATTCTATGCATATAAAGGGTGTCCCAACAAGAACGCAAGATTTAAATTTGGCGCCATTCGAAGTGTCATTGTTTGACATTTGAACAATTGTTATTGTTTACTAGTAGAAGGTAAGAGGTTAGTAAAAATGGAGCGCTACACGAATGAACAACGCATTCTCTTTGTGAAATTGTTTTACCAAAATGGTGAAAGTTTTGCGGCTACAGTTCGCAAATTTGCGATCAATTTGGGGTCACAATAATGCTCCAAAAGAGCCAACTGTAAAGAGGTTAATGGCTAAATTTGCCGAAACTGGGTCTGTTAGTGATGTAAAGACAACAACGCGCCTTCGACCATGTCGATCGACCGAAAATGTCGCAGCTGTACGTGATGATGTCGCTCAAACGCAGGTCAAGCGCAAACAGTCAATGGTGTTCGGTATCGTAAAATGATAACCAGTTTTTTCGTGCCTAGAATTGAAGAAATGAATGTTGAGGGCATGTGTCATACAGCCAAAGAAACAATTCAATTGCTCCATCAGTCATTTCCCGGTCGTGTTGTTTCGCGTTTTGGAGACCAGAATTGGCCGCCTAGATCGTGCGATTTAACACCATTAGACTTTTTCTTTGGGATTTTTTGAAGTCGATGGATTACGTGAATAAGCCGACGACGACTCAAGCCTTAAAAGAGGAAATTGGGCTCTGCATTAATGAAATACCGCAGCATTTATGCAAAACGGCCATTGAAAATTTCATTAAAAGATCGCGTGTGTGCCAGCAAAGCCGCGGCGGCCATCCTCCCGATTTGTTGTTCCACACATTACCTCATTTTGTCCACTTTACGATACAATAAAGTTTGAAGAATTTTTTTTAAATATCTGTGTTTTATTTAAAATTTAAATTTTGCGTTCTTGTTGGGACACCCTTTATAAAATAATATACATAACAAGAATTCAGTTTTTGTACATAGGTTTTATAAAGCTACTAAAATAACTTTTATTTGACAAAGATTTGTAACTACAAAGATTATATGTAAGATCCATTTATGAGTTTAAACTTTTGTGCAAAAATTATTAAATCATTGGTAGGAATAAATATTTCATCCCCAAGGCACAATTCTTTGGCAAATATTAGGTAACTTATAGTTTCAGTTCTGTTTTAATGATTTTCATGACAGAAAATGACCGCTCTGCGGCCGCACTGCTATGTGGCAAAATAGGCAATTTTCACATATATCGACTTAAATTAGTTAATAACAATATTCGGTAGATTTCAGGACTTGTTCGGTAGAATTGGTAGATTGTTAAATTCACAAACATATTCGGTAGAATCTACCGAATATCGGTAGAAGTGTGCACACTGGTTGTAGAAGAAAGTTATTGCATATATCGTGCCATAACTGCCAAAAAATCTTAAGCGACACAATTTTCGAGCTTAATTTTTTTTTGCCTTAAGCCTGGTACTCTGTTCACAATTTCGTGCGAAATACTGTCAAACTAAATGTAAACGTATTTGGTGTGAATTAATTGCGAAATAAATTCACAAATTCACACACAAATTCGAACAGTTTCCGTTTCGAATCGAATTACATAATAACCCCCAGTACTCTGTTCTTATTGCGAAAAACAAGTAAAAGCTATCTGGCAGCATGTTTTTCCATGCAAACTGAATCTGGCATCATTTTATTTTCAGCTGCGAAACAACATCAGCAGTATTTTCTTTTCACGGAATTTTAAAATAAAATCGAGAAATTAATAAAAAAAACGCGAATTGGGCTAAATTTAGCACATGTCAAATTTTTCACGCGAAACAAACAATGTTACGGAAAATTTTTCACAACTTCGAACAGATTACCAGGCTTTATTCATAAAAAATATTTCAGGTTTATTTTGCGCTTATTTGACATATTTCTATGGGGAATTTGTCAAATAAACCTGCAATAAACCTAAAATATTTTTTTTGAATTATACCGTGTTTGACTACAACCGATTATTTACGATCAAAGATAATCGATTTTCGTCAAAAAACGAATTTCAAAAAATATGTCGCTTAAGCTTTTTTTCCACTGCGTTTATGGTTCGATATATCTCCTAAAGTTGCAGAAATTCAACAAAGAGTGATTTCCGCTAATGTTTTTAGTTTTCTTTTTTACATACATTATTCCAACATAAAATGAAGAGAATTTAATTGCAGGCATTTTGATCTGCATTGCAGTATATGCTTAAAGTAGGGTCTAACAATAGTTCTTTTTTAATTGCAAAAGTACATATACATATATTCGTGTTTGTGTGTTATAAAAAAATTATGATAAAATAATTGTTTTTTTTTATTATTTTATTAGCATAGTGTCGAGTAGAGCGTGTTGTGCACGTGAGCTTATAACTTTGTTCTTAGCACTTAAATAATGAAATAAAAAAATGTGCGATAATTTAGTATGAGTAAATTAGTATTTAATATAAAATTGCCCTCATTTTATCATCTCGTGTTTAGCAAAGAAAATATCTTTGTACATACGGTTAAATGTTTATAGTTGTTTAATTTAGACACTATTTACATTTGGAATATTTTAATCTATTCCCAGTGTAAACATGTTTTTGCTTTTATTTTCGAATTTTATTTTTTAAAATTGAAAGTACTTATATTTGGCACAGCATCTTTTTTTTATCATGACATTAATATGTTTGTTCAGTTAATTATATAAAACTTATCTTTTTTATTTTGATCAGCATTCCTCTAACTTTATTTACGAATTTTAGGAATATGTGAATCGGTAAATATCTGATGAAACATTTGGCGTTATCAATCTTGCTTGACAGATGAAGTGAAGCGGTGGGCTATCGGCAAGCAGATTTTTCATTATAATTGCACACAATCTTATAACTATAATTAGAGATTAGAGGTTTTTGTTGATAATTATTTTCAATTCACTAGGGTTTTATTATAAATGCAAGGGAAATGAATCATTTGGGTATTACAAAGCTTAACGCAGGATAGATGCTACGTCGTCGGCTCACAATCGACCACAAACGCAATTGTATGACAATTTCGCAGGAGTATTTGACGTTGCTCAACCGCAATATGAACGAATTTATGGATGCATTTTGTAACTATGGACCATACGTGGATACACCGCAAGACAACAGAGATCGAACGGCAGTCAAAACAGTACCAACTTATTGGATTGATTTAATTATGGTTTGTAAATAAAATTCAGCAAAGTGCGACTTTGACTCGCGCACGAAGGGTTCCGTACGAAAACTAGATAAGTAGTAGGGAACTATCGCTTCTGCCCCAATTAAAATTGTTAAATTGTGGCTGAAATTGTTAAATTGTGGGCTGAAATTGTTAAATTGTTGCTGAAATTGTTAAATTTGGGTAATTAAAATTTGAAAATTGTTAAATTCTTGGAAATTTGTGTTTTTTTGTTTACATAAGGAGTTTTTTGTTTATATAAGGAGTTTTTTGTTTACATTAGGAGTTTTTTGTTTACATTAGGAGTTTTTGTTTACATTAAGTGTATGTCTGTCTGTCGGTCTGTCTGTCTGCCTGCCTGACCGTGGGAAGTTTGTGTGTGGAATATTTTGTGTGAATGTATTAAGGCGGTTTATAGTTTGGCGGTTTTTATGTGTGTATGTGACGACGGGGAAAATCATGAAAATGGTTTTTCCTAATGCTGACGGAAAATCATCTAATGATTTTTCGTAATTCCGAAGGCAAAACATGATAATTTTTCCTAATGCCTACTGCAATACATGATAATTTTTCCTAATGCCGGGCAATACATGAATATTGTTTTTTCAAATGCCGACGGCAAAAAATGAATATAATTTTTTCAAATGCCGACGGGAAAATGATTTTTCCTAATGACGACGGGAAAACGTGAAAGTTATTTTTTCTAATGCTAATGTAGGTGTTGCTAGACTGTGGGAATTTAAGGCTGACCGTGATTTGAGTGGGCGGCGTTGTTGCCGTAGTATGTAACCATAGGAATTTGTGGATGTGTCTGTCTGTCTGTGAGAATTTAGGTGAAGGTTTGATTGGCAGGGGGCGGGGTGTAGTTGAGGTAGATCGATTGCGTGTGTAGTTGTGTGTGAATGTATGTGTATGTGTGTGTGTGTGTGTGTGTATGTGTATGTTTGTAGGAATTTCAATGTGTGTATTTCTGTAGGAGCTTAAGGCTGATTGTGATTTATGAGGGGTGAGGTGTTCTAGTAATATGCAACCGGGGGAATCTGTGTGTTTGTATGTCTGTAGGAGTTTAAGGCTGACCATGATTTGGGTGGGCAGGGTTGTTGACGTAATATGTATCCATGGGGATTTGTGGATGTGTCTGTCTATAGTAGTTTAAGGCTGATCGTGATTTGAGGTGGGTGAGGATGTTGTTGAGGTAAATTGGTTATGTGTATGTATGTATATATGTATTTTTGTAAGAATTTAAGATGATTGTGATTTATTAGGGCCGAGGTGTTCTTGTAATATGTAGCCGTGAGAATCTATGTGTATAGACGTCTGTAGAAGTTTAAGACTATCTGTAATTTCAGGTAGGTGAGAGTGTTGTGTTGTTGAGATTAATCTTATATATTGTATATGTATGTATGATCATGGGAATTTGTGTATGTATATCTGAGGGAGAATTTAAGGCTCGTCATGATTTGCAAAAGGTGGGGTGTTGTTGAAATTTTCTTGGATATTTCTTATATGAATTCTGCTATGTGTGTGTATTTGAGCTGGTATTTATATGTAGGTAGAAATAAATTGTTTTCAACATCGACATTTGGTACTATAAGATACTATCATATATCTGGACTTCCCTAATCCTAGTATGCTTTTGTACTTACGATTGCTTTATATTTTCTCATGCTTAAATTTGTCTCGCGTTGAAGTCGGTCTGTGTGAAATTTGTTTATATTACAGATTTTGTTTATTTAACTACATTCGTCTTCTTTGACTGAAAGAGTTATCTACACACAGAGAAAAACCAACTTGAAATCAGTAAGAACCATGCTGAATTAATAAGAACCATTAGCGAAGGTTTAGTCATATTGAAATTTCTTATTTCAATATGGACAAAATATTAATTTACAGTATTCATTTATTAAACTCATTAGTTTGTAGATATCTCAATATACATTTTCTATTATATTAAAAATTATTGAATTAATGTGATGAATTCTTATTTTTAAGCTGCAGATTTTCCCTGAGTGTATTGATTGTTTATATTTGCATTGTGCTTTAACTAAACGACGCTTCATATATTTTCATGATGTAGGTCTAATAAATACTTAAGCATTGATAAGAAATTTGATATGTATACATACATATCTACAAATTGATTTTATGTATGTATGTATGTATGTATGTACATATATATGTACATACAAATAAGTGTTCAATTCAATCTTTGAATACATTTTTTATTTTATTTTTTGTCATGTGATGTCTGTTGTTGGTGAAATTAAAAACATTTTAATTTTTATCTGCGTTTACTTAAAAGTTTGTGAGGATTTTCTGTTGTAAGTAAAACTGAATTCTTGAAGATATGTTCTTACATACTCTATAGTAATAGTAACTATAATAGAAATATTTCTTATACTTAATTTACAGTTTTTTAAAGTATAGGGTATAAAATTTTTTCTAGCTATAGCCTTCTACATTTATTTTGGAAAGCTTGCTTTGCTTTTTGAAAATGTATAAACATTTTTAAATGAAACTGATCCGGCACTCCAGCTTAGGTACTGATAGTTTTTTTTGTTGTTAGTTAACTTACTTATTTTTTATTTTTTATTGATAAACATTGGAAATCAAAAGGGAGTTTTATATTGTAATTATTATTTTCATAATTGTTGAAAACAATCGCTGCTTTTTGTTTGTTTTTTGCGATGAAAACATTTGAATTACTTTTGCAACTTTACGCGTTTATAAAAATTATGTTATTTTCTATATTTCTTAATTTATAAGACTTTTAGACTTTGTCCTTTAGGGGTTATATATTCTATTATACGATTATGAATAAGAATGCAGTAAGCTGATGTATTTGCTTACTGCTTCAAATTAAAATTTTATTAAATTGAATAAAAGGAGTTTTTTTTCTTAAACTCTGATGCAGTTAGAAGCGCTGGAGATTCTTTCATATAACAGCTTTTTTGAAATTTTTGATACATAGTATAATATAGAATTGGATAACATTTATTTTTAATTTTTATGTTAAGAAGTACCGGTATGAGACTGAATTTAAATGTACTTTTAAATTAGTTAAATCATAATGAACAAACATATTTTCTTCTTTAATAGCGATCAACAGAAAACGAACTCGTTTTCATATAATTTAGGTATACCCTATCGACGGCTCCTCTAGGATACAAGATGACTTTGTATGACGAAATTTCTGTTGCTTTATACTGATAATATGTTTACATTAATAAGATACATATACATATGTTTATTTTATGAACGGTGAGCACCTATGGCTTTTATTTAATGTTCTATATGACTTTTTTTTTTTTTTTTTCATTTTCTTTAATAATTTTCTCCCCATAATAGCATTCTAAATATTTCAAGGGCTCAAATGCTGTGTAGTCTCCTTCTGCAAACTTAACTAAACGTCTAACTTCTTCCAATGCTTCTTTATAAGAAGATATTTTGTTATGGTCTTTTTCTACGATACGTGCCCATCGGGCAGAGTGTACGTATTAGTTGGTCAGTCAGTCTCTATTTTTATTTATTTTTTTTTTCTTCTAATGTGCCACTCCTTTTTTTAGATTTTACTACTTGGAATAGAGAATTTTTGTCTAATTTTTTGGTGGGTATATACATTAGGTATGTAGAAATTAGTTTAGATACAAAGAAATGCATGTTTAATATACAACTATTGTATCAAATCGATCTCAAATAACTCAGTTACCTCTACCAGCAATTCACCGTTGGTGTATTCATAAAGTGTTAGAAACAATGAAATATCTATGTTTTGAGAGAATTTTTCCCCTCAAGTATTTCTACATGAGGTTTGAGGGGTCAATCACTGTCGCATTCATATGTAATGATTATTCACTTAAAAAACGTCATCATCACCATCAATCATCTCCGTATACAATACATTCATGAGTTGGGTTGATCCAGATACAATTGCTGTCTCATCACCTTCTAACAGCTTTATATATTTTGCTAGTATGCATGCCTTAGCATGCTTCTATCGATAGTGACGTAAGAGTCCGAGATGTAGTAGTGTTACAATTAAAAATCTTTACTATTAGAATTTACCAGTTCGCTCTTTTGAATTTTTGCAAAGTAGATACATATGTATGTATTTCATTGACCACAAAATCATAAAATTTCTTTGCTTACAAAATTGTATGACGTGAGGATTTTTTTTTTATTTTTTTTTTTTTTTTTTTTTAATTATACATGCTTCGGCATGCTTTCATTTTTTTTTTCTATAAATTTATGTAATACTCATACAGATACAGATATAAAGTAAGATCTGTTTACTGTACATTTTAAAATTTATGCATGCTTCAGCATGATTCTAGTTGAAGCGTATATTCATTCACTAAGTTTGTTTGATACTTATTCATACACATGTACATTCTTAAAGATTGGATATCAAAGTCCAATTTCCGTAGTTTATCTATATTTTCTAAAGATCTGATAGCTAAAGAAATAAATAGAGTGAAGATCTTCTATAATAATCCCATTTTCATATTGTAAAATTTTGCGTGCTAGCGCTTTCGATGGGAAAATATACATACAACTTTATAAAAAGTGATAATATGATGTGCTGCTGAATATTGCACTATGTTATAGTTCATTTTAAACACTGAAGTTTTAGCAATATTTCATTCAGACCAACAAGTTTAGAGAATTCCACTACATTTAGTTAATTATCTCTCTTAAGACCCATCATTCCTAATCAATCCTACAAAAAACAACACAAACTAGATTTTTCGTTTTAATTTTATTTTTATTAAATTCAACATTCATTCTTCAAATTACTTTATACTATATTAAGTAGCTTTTCCTCATTTGTTGAGTTGACTTTAATAGGAGACATTTTAATGGTACGATGAACTTTTCTATTGCATGCATTGAGTAAATCTTTATACATACCAATCCACTTATATGAACCATTAAAGCTAATTAATTCTTTTCACATCATACCTTTCAATGATCTATTAAATCATTCTAATATTGATGCTTTCATATTAAGTAATGTTTAATCTTCTATTTATGTATGAGTTTTCCCAAGTATTTATTAAAAAATTCTTTAGAATCATCAGTTTGTAAGTTTTTTGGTACCCGTACCACTTCAAAAATATTTTCCATTGCCTTGGTTTTTAGAGTGAAGCTTTTATTTTCAGCTGTACTTTGAGAATGTGTCAATTACAGTCTTCAAAAATCAACAATTTCTATTTTCTGTAGAATAGTTCTACATTTCACCTAACTTAGCTCCATAAAACATCATATATTCCTGTCATTACATCTCTACAAGCACAAACAGTTGTTGAAATTTAATATGGACTTCGTTAACTAAATTCCTTTTTAAAGACATTGAATTGTGTCACAGATTTTTTCGAAAGTGTTGTGATCTACATCTTGCACTTTCAGCTATTTATACTAACATGTAGTTAATTTTCTAATCTATATATTTAACCGTAAACTCTTCAATTTGTTTTTAATTATTTACTTTTTAGAATTGCTTTTTCAATTTTATAACTGTCTTCTTTCTCTAATTTTATTTCACGTTGTAGTTCCTCAATTTGCATTTAAATATATTCTTGAATATTAATGCTTTAAGCTATATTATTAATTTGTCTTGTATTTTATCTTCATTCAGTTTAATGTAACTATCAACAATAGTTTGTATCTAATTCATTTATGCCTTCCAATACTGATAAGTCAGTATAAATGTCTTCAGAATTGGAAGTCTATGAGTAAAATCATCGTCATCATCATTCTCAGTATTAGCATCATTAAATATGATGGTATTATCAAATATTGTTCCTTTTACTAGTTTCTTTGGGGTACTTGTCTATATCTTGAGTGAAGGTTTCTCAGGCTTTAAACTTGTATATTTTCAACTTCTGTCTTGATTTTACTTTCTTCTTTCATAAGAATTCTTTTAATATTTTTAGAACTATTTATGAATTCTTCTGCTATAGGTTTAAATGTATCTTTTAGTTGTTCACTTGTATCTATTTCACCAGTTTTTATACTACGAAGCTTTTTCTTCAACACATTTCTTGTCAACACCAACTGTTTTAAAATTTTCTCATCCAGGGCAAATAACAGGTATCAGCAATCATATCAGCTTTTCAGGAGCTGGTCTGGTTTTCAGATCAGCTTTTCAGGACCTGGTCTGGTTTTCAGATCAGCTTATCAGGACCTGGTCTGGTTTTCAGATCAGCTTTTCAGGACCTGGTCTGGTTTTCAGATCAGCTTTTCAGGACCTGGTCTGGTTTTCAGATCAGCTTATCAGGACCTGGTCTGGTTTTCAGATCAGCTTATCAGGAGCTGGTCTGGTTTTCAGATCAGCTTATCAGGAGCTGGTCTGGTTATCAGATCAGCTTATCAGGAGCTGGTCTGGTTTTCAGATCAGCTTATCAGGAGCTGATCTGATTTTTAGATCAGCTTATCAGGTAACAGATCAGGCTATCAGGAGCTGTTCAGATTTTCATTTCAAGATATCTGAGTCAGATTTAGTTATCAGTGTACAAGTAGCTAGCCATTTATAACATTTATATACATGAAGTTTAAAGTCAGATGAAATACGAAAAAGTAAAGTTTTATCTAGTAAAATTATTTTCTATAACGATCATCGTTTAATTCACTATCTTTGCTTATAATCAAAAATCCATATTTATCCTTTCAACATGCTTTTTATTTTTCTCACCTAACTTAAACATTAAATATACATTATGATGATCTCTTATTAAATGTTTGGTGATTCTGGTGTAAGTTTTACATAAGTAGAATGAATCAACATTCTTATCTCTCCCCATACAAAAATATGCTTCCCATACGCATCATCGTTAAATATCATATTGGAATTACTTTGGACTGAAATAACAGATTCACTATCGGTAAATTTTGTAATATATTATTATTTTAATTGATGTAATTAATTTCTTCAGATATTTATATCTGGGGTGATATAAAGATTTTGAGTATAAATAAATGTTCTCAAAATTTAAGTCCATTAGGACTTTCTAGCAAGCCAATCATAGCGTTTTTTTTTCGTAATTTGACAGGTCAACTATTGTTGCACGAATAGAATTTGATATAAAGGAACTATGATTTATTTTTGAACTATCGTTCGATGAATCATCAATATTTCGTACCAAGAATTATTTATGTTGTTTTGACTAAGGGTATGAGTCAATATTTATAAAATCTATTTCATAAATATCAGCTCATGCTCATAGTCAAAACAAAGTATGCTTTAAGTGTTTAAAACCGCTATTACCATAAAAATGGTGGTTTTAAACACTTAAAATATACTTTGTTTTACTAACCGCATTTTATAACTAAATGCATTTCATAAATATTGACGCATACTCATAATCAAAACAGCATATAAATATCCTTTGTTTTGACTATGAGTATGAGTCATTATCTCTTATTATAGAAAAATAAAATAGTATGATTATATGATATCAGAAATCATGTTTTCTAATATCATATAACCATACTATTTGATTCTTTCTATAATAATAGATAATATTTATGAAATGCATTTATTTACAAAATGCGATTAGTAAAACAACATAAATATAGGATGGTATGAAATTTTGATGATTCATCAATATTTCGTACCAAGGTATTTTTAGGTTGTTTTTACTATGAGTATGCGCCAATATTTATGAAATGTATTTCATAAATATTATCTCTTTTATAGAAAAATTAAAAATGTAGCTATACGATATCAGAAAATATTTTCTGAGATCGTATAGCTATATTATTTTATTTGTCCTATAATAAGAGATAATGGCCCCTACTCATAGTCAAAACAAAGAATATTTTAAGAGTTTCAAATCAGTATTATCATACAAAATACTGATTTTAAACTCTTACAGCATTATTTATAAAACTTATTAAGGCTTTGTAAAGGCTTTTTAAAACAAATTTTTTATAAAAATTTTTTCTTAAAAAGTCTTTATAAAGCCCTAATAAGTGTTATAAATAAGGCTGTTAAAATATACTTTGTTTTACTAACCACATTTTTTGTAACTAAACGCATTTCATAAATATTGATCCATACTCATAGTCAAAACAAAGGATATTTTTATGCTGTTTTGATTATGAGTGTGGATCATTATCTCTTATTATAGAAAAAATAAACTAATGCAGCTATACGATTTCAGAAAATATTTTCTGATATGGTATAGCTGTATTAGTTTATTTTTTTATAATAAGAGATAATATTTATAAAATGTATTTAGCTACATAAATGCGGTTAGTAAAACAACCTAAAATACCTTGGTACGAAATATTGATGATTCATCGAACGATAGTTCAAAAATAAATCATAGTTCCTTTATATCAAATTCTATTCGTGCAACAATAGTTGACCTGTCAAATTACGAAAAAAAAACGCTATGATTGGCTTGCTAGAAAGTCCTAATGGACTTAAATTTTGAGAACATTTATTTATACTCAAAATCTTTATATCACCCCAGATATAAATATCTGAAGAAATTAATTACATCAATTAAAATAATAATATATTACAAAATTTACCGATAGTGAATCTGTTATTTCAGTCCAAAGTAATTCCAATATGATATTTAACGATGATGCGTATGGGAAGCATATTTTTGTATGGGGAGAGATAAGAATGTTGATTCATTCTACTTATGTAAAACTTACACCAGAATCACCAAACATTTAATAAGAGATCATCATAATGTATATTTAATGTTTAAGTTAGGTGAGAAAAATAAAAAGCATGTTGAAAGGATAAATATGGATTTTTGATTATAAGCAAAGATAGTGAATTAAACGATGATCGTTATAGAAAATAATTTTACTAGATAACTTTACTTTTTCGTATTTCATCTGACTTTAAACTTCATGTATATAAATGTTATAAATGGCTAGCTACTTGTACACTGATAACTAAATCTGACTCAGATATCTTGAAATGAAAATCTGAACAGCTCCTGATAGCCTGATCTGTTACCTGATAAGCTGATCTAAAAATCAGATCAGCTCCTGATAAGCTGATCTGAAAACCAGACCAGCTCCTGATAAGCTGATCTGATAACCAGACCAGCTCCTGATAAGCTGATCTGAAAACCAGACCAGCTCCTGATAAGCTGATCTGAAAACCAGACCAGCTCCTGATAAGCTGATCTGAAAACCAGACCAGGTCCTGATAAGCTGATCTGAAAACCAGACCAGGTCCTGAAAAGCTGATCTGAAAACCAGACCAGGTCCTGAAAAGCTGATCTGAAAACCAGACCAGGTCCTGATAAGCTGATCTGAAAACCAGACCAGGTCCTGAAAAGCTGATCTGAAAACCAGACCAGCTCCTGAAAAGCTGATATGATTGCTGATACCTGTTATTTGCCCTGGATGAGAAAATTTTAAAACAGTTGGTGTTGACAAGAAATGTGTTGAAGAAAAAGCTTCGTAGTATAAAAACTGGTGAAATAGATACAAGTGAACAACTAAAAGATACATTTAAACCTATAGCAGAAGAATTCATAAATAGTTCTAAAAATATTAAAAGAATTCTTATGAAAGAAGAAAGTAAAATCAAGACAGAAGTTGAAAATATACAAGTTTAAAGCCTGAGAAACCTTCACTCAAGATATAGACAAGTACCCCAAAGAAACTAGTAAAAGGAACAATATTTGATAATACCATCATATTTAATGATGCTAATACTGAGAATGATGATGACGATGATTTTACTCATAGACTTCCAATTCTGAAGACATTTATACTGACTTATCAGTATTGGAAGGCATAAATGAATTAGATACAAACTATTGTTGATAGTTACATTAAACTGAATGAAGATAAAATACAAGACAAATTAATAATATAGCTTAAAGCATTAATATTCAAGAATATATTTAAATGCAAATTGAGGAACTACAACGTGAAATAAAATTAGAGAAAGAAGACAGTTATAAAATTGAAAAAGCAATTCTAAAAAGTAAATAATTAAAAACAAATTGAAGAGTTTACGGTTAAATATATAGATTAGAAAATTAACTACATGTTAGTATAAATAGCTGAAAGTGCAAGATGTAGATCACAACACTTTCGAAAAAATCTGTGACACAATTCAATGTCTTTAAAAAGGAATTTAGTTAACGAAGTCCATATTAAATTTCAACAACTGTTTGTGCTTGTAGAGATGTAATGACAGGAATATATGATGTTTTATGGAGCTAAGTTAGGTGAAATGTAGAACTATTCTACAGAAAATAGAAATTGTTGATTTTTGAAGACTGTAATTGACACATTCTCAAAGTACAGCTGAAAATAAAAGCTTCACTCTAAAAACCAAGGCAATGGAAAATATTTTTGAAGTGGTACGGGTACCAAAAAACTTACAAACTGATGATTCTAAAGAATTTTTTAATAAATACTTGGGAAAACTCATACATAAATAGAAGATTAAACATTACTTAATATGAAAGCATCAATATTAGAATGATTTAATAGATCATTGAAAGGTATGATGTGAAAAGAATTAATTAGCTTTAATGGTTCATATAAGTGGATTGGTATGTATAAAGATTTACTCAATGCATGCAATAGAAAAGTTCATCGTACCATTAAAATGTCTCCTATTAAAGTCAACTCAACAAATGAGGAAAAGCTACTTAATATAGTATAAAGTAATTTGAAGAATGAATGTTGAATTTAATAAAAATAAAATTAAAACGAAAAATCTAGTTTGTGTTGTTTTTTGTAGGATTGATTAGGAATGATGGGTCTTAAGAGAGATAATTAACTAAATGTAGTGGAATTCTCTAAACTTGTTGGTCTGAATGAAATATTGCTAAAACTTCAGTGTTTAAAATGAACTATAACATAGTGCAATATTCAGCAGCACATCATATTATCACTTTTTATAAAGTTGTATGTATATTTTCCCATCGAAAGCGCTAGCACGCAAAATTTTACAATATGAAAATGGGATTATTATAGAAGATCTTCACTCTATTTATTTCTTTAGCTATCAGATCTTTAGAAAATATAGATAAACTACGGAAATTGGACTTTGATATCCAATCTTTAAGAATGTACATGTGTATGAATAAGTATCAAACAAACTTAGTGAATGAATATACGCTTCAACTAGAATCATGCTGAAGCATGCATAAATTTTAAAATGTACAGTAAACAGATCTTACTTTATATCTGTATCTGTATGAGTATTACATAAATTTATAGAAAAAAAAATGAAAGCATGCCGAAGCATGTATAATTTAAAAAAAAAAAAAAAAAAAAAAATAAAAAAAAAAATCCTCACGTCATACAATTTTGTAAGCAAAGAAATTTTATGATTTTGTGGTCAATGAAATACATACATATGTATCTACTTTGTAAAAATTCAAAAGAGCGAACTGGTAAATTCTAATAGTAAAGATTTTTAATTGTAACACTCTACATCTCGGACTCTTACGTCACTATCGATAGAAGCATGCTAAGGCATGCATACTAGCAAAATATATAAAGCTGTTAGAAGGTGATGAGACAGCAATTGTATCTGGATCAACCCAACTCATGAATGTATTGTATACGGAGATGATTGATGGTGATGATGACGTTTTTTAAGTGAATAATCATTACATATGAATGCGACAGTGATTGACCCCTCAAACCTCATGTAGAAATACTTGAGGGGAAAAATTCTCTCAAAACATAGATATTTCATTGTTTCTAACACTTTATGAATACACCAACGGTGAATTGCTGGTAGAGGTAACTGAGTTATTTGAGATCGATTTGATACAATAGTTGTATATTAAACATGCATTTCTTTGTATCTAAACTAATTTCTACATACCTAATGTATATACCCACCAAAAAATTAGACAAAAATTCTCTATTCCAAGTAGTAAAATCTAAAAAAAGGAGTGGCACATTAGAAGAAAAAAAAAATAAATAAAAATAGAGACTGACTGACCAACTAATACGTACACTCTGCCCGATGGGCACGTATCGTAGAAGAAGACCATAACAAAATATCTTCTTATAAAGAAGCATTGGAAGAAGTTAGACGTTTAGTTAAGTTTGCAGAAGGAGACTACACAGCATTTGAGCCCTTGAAATATTTAGAATGCTATTATGGGGAGAAAATTATTAAAGAAAATGAAAAAAAAAAAAAAAAAAGTCATATAGAACATTAAATAAAAGCCATAGGTGCTCACCGTTCATAAAATAAACATATGTATATGTATCTTATTAATGTAAACATATTATCAGTATAAAGCAACAGAAATTTCGTCATACAAAGTCATCTTGTATCCTAGAGGAGCCGTCGATAGGGTATACCTAAATTATATGAAAACGAGTTCGTTTTCTGTTGATCGCTATTAAAGAAGAAAATATGTTTGTTCATTATGATTTAACTAATTTAAAAGTACATTTAAATTCAGTCTCATACCGGTACTTCTTAACATAAAAATTAAAAATAAATGTTATCCAATTCTATATTATACTATGTATCAAAAATTTCAAAAAAGCTGTTATATGAAAGAATCTCCAGCGCTTCTAACTGCATCAGAGTTTAAGAAAAAAAACTCCTTTTATTCAATTTAATAAAATTTTAATTTGAAGCAGTAAGCAAATACATCAGCTTACTGCATTCTTATTCATAATCGTATAATAGAATATATAACCCCTAAAGGACAAAGTCTAAAAGTCTTATAAATTAAGAAATATAGAAAATAACATAATTTTTATAAACGCGTAAAGTTGCAAAAGTAATTCAAATGTTTTCATCGCAAAAAACAAACAAAAAGCAGCGATTGTTTTCAACAATTATGAAAATAATAATTACAATATAAAACTCCCTTTTGATTTCCAATGTTTATCAATAAAAAATAAAAAATAAGTAAGTTAACTAACAACAAAAAAAACTATCAGTACCTAAGCTGGAGTGCCGGATCAGTTTCATTTAAAAATGTTTATACATTTTCAAAAAGCAAAGCAAGCTTTCCAAAATAAATGTAGAAGGCTATAGCTAGAAAAAATTTTATACCCTATACTTTAAAAAACTGTAAATTAAGTATAAGAAATATTTCTATTATAGTTACTATTACTATAGAGTATGTAAGAACATATCTTCAAGAATTCAGTTTTACTTACAACAGAAAATCCTCACAAACTTTTAAGTAAACGCAGATAAAAATTAAAATGTTTTTAATTTCACCAACAACAGACATCACATGACAAAAAATAAAATAAAAAATGTATTCAAAGATTGAATTGAACACTTATTTGTATGTACATATATATGTACATACATACATACATACATACATAAAATCAATTTGTAGATATGTATGTATACATATCAAATTTCTTATCAATGCTTAAGTATTTATTAGACCTACATCATGAAAATATATGAAGCGTCGTTTAGTTAAAGCACAATGCAAATATAAACAATCAATACACTCAGGGAAAATCTGCAGCTTAAAAATAAGAATTCATCACATTAATTCAATAATTTTTAATATAATAGAAAATGTATATTGAGATATCTACAAACTAATGAGTTTAATAAATGAATACTGTAAATTAATATTTTGTCCATATTGAAATAAGAAATTTCAATATGACTAAACCTTCGCTAATGGTTCTTATTAATTCAGCATGGTTCTTACTGATTTCAAGTTGGTTTTTCTCTGTGTGTAGATAACTCTTTCAGTCAAAGAAGACGAATGTAGTTAAATAAACAAAATCTGTAATATAAACAAATTTCACACAGACCGACTTCAACGCGAGACAAATTTAAGCATGAGAAAATATAAAGCAATCGTAAGTACAAAAGCATACTAGGATTAGGGAAGTCCAGATATATGATAGTATCTTATAGTACCAAATGTCGATGTTGAAAACAATTTATTTCTACCTACATATAAATACCAGCTCAAATACACACACATAGCAGAATTCATATAAGAAATATCCAAGAAAATTTCAACAACACCCCACCTTTTGCAAATCATGACGAGCCTTAAATTCTCCCTCAGATATACATACACAAATTCCCATGATCATACATACATATACAATATATAAGATTAATCTCAACAACACAACACTCTCACCTACCTGAAATTACAGATAGTCTTAAACTTCTACAGACGTCTATACACATAGATTCTCACGGCTACATATTACAAGAACACCTCGGCCCTAATAAATCACAATCATCTTAAATTCTTACAAAAATACATATATACATACATACACATAACCAATTTACCTCAACAACATCCTCACCCACCTCAAATCACGATCAGCCTTAAACTACTATAGACAGACACATCCACAAATCCCCATGGATACATATTACGTCAACAACCCTGCCCACCCAAATCATGGTCAGCCTTAAACTCCTACAGACATACAAACACACAGATTCCCCCGGTTGCATATTACTAGAACACCTCACCCCTCATAAATCACAATCAGCCTTAAGCTCCTACAGAAATACACACATTGAAATTCCTACAAACATACACATACACACACACACACACACACATACACATACATTCACACACAACTACACACGCAATCGATCTACCTCAACTACACCCCGCCCCCTGCCAATCAAACCTTCACCTAAATTCTCACAGACAGACAGACACATCCACAAATTCCTATGGTTACATACTACGGCAACAACGCCGCCCACTCAAATCACGGTCAGCCTTAAATTCCCACAGTCTAGCAACACCTACATTAGCATTAGAAAAAATAACTTTCACGTTTTCCCGTCGTCATTAGGAAAAATCATTTTCCCGTCGGCATTTGAAAAAATTATATTCATTTTTTGCCGTCGGCATTTGAAAAAACAATATTCATGTATTGCCCGGCATTAGGAAAAATTATCATGTATTGCAGTAGGCATTAAGAAAAATTATCATGTTTTGCCTTCGGAATTACGAAAAATCATTAGATGATTTTCCGTCAGCATTAGGAAAAACCATTTTCATGATTTTCCCCGTCGTCACATACACACATAAAAACCGCCAAACTATAAACCGCCTTAATACATTCACACAAAATATTCCACACACAAACTTCCCACGGTCAGGCAGGCAGACAGACAGACCGACAGACAGACATACACTTAATGTAAACAAAAACTCCTAATGTAAACAAAAAACTCCTAATGTAAACAAAAAACTCCTTATATAAACAAAAAACTCCTTATGTAAACAAAAAAACACAAATTTCCAAGAATTTAACAATTTTCAAATTTTAATTACCCAAATTTAACAATTTCAGCAACAATTTAACAATTTCAGCCCACAATTTAACAATTTCAGCCACAATTTAACAATTTTAATTGGGGCAGAAGCGATAGTTCCCTACTACTTAGATATGTAAACAGAAAAAACTAAATTTAATTTTCAGTAACCAAATTCGTTGAATCAGTAAATATTTTATTTGAATGCGGTGCTACAAATAATTTTGTGAATTCTAATAAAAATTTTGTAAAAATTTAAATTAATCAGAGTTCGGCTGAGAGAAAATGTTATTTCAGTGTGTTGGTGTTTATCTTGCTTGTTGATAGGAACAACGTGCTGTTGTGCGGTTGTTGTTGTTTATTTTAATTGATCGTGTTGTATACATGTAAATGCCGAAAAGTAGCCAACAAACGTCGTGGCCTGTTTCTTATCTACACAGTTTTTTGGTACAAATTAATTTAATGGAACAGTACAGAATATTTACTGAAACTAAGTTTGATTTCAAACAAATATTTGTTTAAAATTTTTTTGGGTATAATTTTTTCTGTGTAATACTATTCGTATGCGAACTTTAGTCTATATAATTTTTTCGTTTTTGGGATTTTTTCGGTTTTGGGATTTTTTCGGTTTTGAGCGTTTTGTTAATATGGCGTTTTTTTTGGTTTTGGCGTTTTTTCGGGTAAAGTGATTTTTTTTAGTTTTGGCGTTTTTTTCATTTCGGTGATTTTTTAATTTTGGCAATTTTTTTAATATTGGATATTTTTTCATTCTTGGGATTTTTGGATTTTGGCGGTTTATTTTTTTTTAATATGGCGCTTTTTTTCATTTTGACGATTTCTTTTCGGTTTTTGATGACCTTTTTCGGTTTGGCGATTTTATAATTTTGGGATTTTTTAGTTGTTCCGTTTTTGTAAATTAAAGGGCTTTGCCTCCTACGGTTTCCTTTAATTTAAATTTTTTTAAATGTTAGTGCTAATTGTTGTAGTCTGTATAAAAATACACTTACTTTACAAATTTCAGGTGTCTATATACATATGTACATATAATTGTATGTATGTATGCTACATGGGATTTTAACATTTTTCGTAGCTCGTTTTGGAACACCCTTTAATTTGTAACTCTCATGTACTTTCTGTTGTGGCGGCCAAAGTTCTACATACTCTGTACAAATTTCAGGTCTGTAGCTCTTACAGTTCTGTAGAAAATAGCCTGACGGCCAGAAGGACAGACAGACAGCGTAGCGAAAACCCTAAAAAACGACCGCAAGAAAAAGGCCAAGAAAAAGGTTCTTTCCCACCAAAGATAACGCTGGACAAATGTGCAGTTTCCATGGCAAAAATCCATTGCCCCCCATTTGCCCCGAGCGACTATTTCCTGTTCCCAAAGCTTAAGAAATGTCTTGGCGGAAAAAGATTTGACTCCAACAAATATGTAACTATTTTGATGACCTCGACTTATAGCACTGCAAGTTAAATTTTAATGAGAGTGACCTCGATTGGAGCGACGTATATAAAAGAGAAAGTTAAAGTTGTATGGTCATGATCGAACCCACTTAAAAAAAGTAAAATTATAGCATTAGTTAAGTGTGTTAAGTTTCAATAGATTTACTGGTATTGAAAACCTCTATATCTCCTCTTATTTATAGCGAAAGTCTCTCATTGTAAAATTTTTAAACTTCCTAATATGAAGTGACCTCGACGGGATGTTTTATGATTAAGCCGAACAAGGTTATGTAAATGATATCCTCACAAAAACATCAATGTGAAAAAAGGCCAAGTTCCTATTAAAAATTTCGGCCATCAAAAGCAGTGAGATATAAATTTTGACCAAGTTCTTGTTTGGCACAACACCTTTCACTGCATATGCTATGCATTATATACATTTGTAATCGTAAGGGTGTCATACATATAATTTTTAGATAATCTGCTAACTTGACAACATTTTTACCGATATAAAGAAATGAGCAAATATACATTATTCTCTTCTTTTCTACAAATTTAAAAATATTGCCAAGTTAGCAGATTGTCTAAAAATTATATAACACCCTTACGATTACAAATGTATATAATACATAGCATATGCAGTGAAAGGTGTTGTGCCAAACAAGAACTTGGTCAAAATTTATATCTCACTGCTTTTGATGGCCGAATTTTTTAATAGGATCTTGGCCTTTTTTCACATTGATGTTTTTGTGAGGATCTGACAACTTTTTGAAAAATTTTCTATGATATTTCTATTCATGATCACCAGAATCAGTTAAAAATTTCATAGTTACCTAAAATAAAGTCTTAGAGTGTGATGAGTGTTGGAATGTACACATTAAAAATGAATTATTGTGTTATTACAACGGGTCGCCAGTGTGTACGCAATTTTTTTAATAGTCGTCTGGAAAGAAACGTGTCAAATACAGCGTAAATTTTAGTGGGACTGATCCCGCGAATTTTCTCGATATATTTACATATTAAATTCTGCTTAGCCGAAGTGCATATATCGAAAGCATATGCCCAATGTGCATGCAAAGTTTTAATAGGGTAGGTGGTGCTTTAATTTTTGGATTTTCCGATTGAGTAAATCAATTAGGACTATTTGCCTACAAAATTTCAGCTCTCTGCAGTATAATATTATGTAAAATTATTATGGGCCTGCCACCGCCGACTTTTATATCTGTTAGTGCTTATGATTCATGTAAAGTTTTGTAGGAAAAAGCTAATGAGAAATACATGAGTAATAGACCAAAAACTGCTAAGCGGAAGTACATGAAAGAAAAAGCTAAGATTTATGGGTGAAGCCACGGCCACTTTTCAAAACAGGAAATTTTTACTTTGGATAAGTGCAATGTGTATGAAAAGTTTAAATAAAATTTAACTTAATTTTGAGTTTACAGGGCTTATTTCCAACCCCTGATTAAAACTTCTTGTTTCTTAGATTGTTCTTAGTGATCTCTGATCTAGAATAATTTGTGTACCAAATTTCAGCATCCTAGTGCGAATTGGAGTTTTAGCGGATAAAACTTATTGGTTCTAAGATTTTTTCCATTGACTTACTCATCTACACTTGCTTGTGTATAAAATTTCAGGTCCCTAGCGTGAACTATACCTTATAAACTTCTGAGCATTACCCCTCCCACTATTTTAAACTCACAATATTGCTGTGAGCAGCGCTTATAATTCATGCTAATTTTCTTCTAAAATATGCTAGACCGAAGTAGGTAAACACGCCCACTTTTTTAGGTGATAGTTCAATGTCCTATATACGTGCAACGTATAAGCAAGGTTTCAATAAAATTGCTTAAGTTAAAAGCTGTATATTAACAGCCTTATTTATATAACTTGTTAAGGCTTTATAAAGCGGTTTTAAGACAAATTTTCATAAAAAATTTTTCTTAAAAAACCTTTTTAAAGCCTTAATAAGTTTTATAAATAAGGCTGTTAGTTTTTAGTTTCAAACAATATTAGCATGGCCCGGCCCCGCCTTTTCTTGTAAAATTTTTTGGGTTTTCAGATTTTTCTACTTGGTTTCTCACCTTGTGTATCAAATTTCAGCTGCTTAGCGCAACTTTTAATTTTTGATTTTATGGGCGCAGCCCCGCCCCTCTGACTAAGATTTCGGGGGTTTCAGGTTTTTCTTGCTGGTTTCTCACCTAAACCTACTTTTATATCAAATTTCAGCTTCTTAGCACAACTTTTAATTTTTAATTTTTATGGGCGTAACCCTGCCCACTTTTCTAAATTCAAATTTTTTTTCGGCTAGTGTTTAGTATTCGTGTCAAGTTTCGTTTCAAACGGATAATAATCCATAGATAAATAGCATATCTAAATATGCTGAGCCATAGTACACGAAAATGACGTTGAAATTGTATGGGCGTGTAAACGCCCCCTTTTTTAATGAAAAATTTTTACGCTTGCCCAATCGCAATATGTATGCAAAATTTCAATCAAATAGCTTCCATTAAACGCCTTAGAGTAGCTTTTTTAATTCTGACCTTTATGGGCGTAGCCCCGCCCTCTTGGCTAAAATTTCCCGGTTTTCAGATTATTTTATTTTATTGCTCACCTAGACCTAGCTATGTATCAAATTTGAGCGCACTAGCACAAATTTTAATTTTTATGGGCGTAGCCCCGCCCCCCTGGTTAAAATTTTCCAGTTTTCAGATTTTTCTGGTTCATTGCTCACCTAAATCTACTTGTTTACCAAATTTTAGCTCTCTAGCTATAGCGGAAGTGCTTCATCAATTTGATGAGTGATCAGTGAGTATGTCTTAAAATATGCACTTTTTGCACCTCCATATCTCCGGAGCCTTTCATTGTAAAACTTTCAAACTTTGCATATGAGGTAATATGAATTTATTCTAATTATGATTAAAATTTCGTAATTTTACGGGTGCGGCGAAGAAAGTTATGAGGGGGTTAAAAACAGCTCGAATGGCTTCCTGTAAATATACACACTGCGTGCATTGGCCGGAACTTGGCCTGGCGCACTTTCGTGCGCCTAGATACGGTAGCACGATTTTAGTGGAAATTTCACAATCCTTATACTTGTCAGATGGTGAATGTCAAGAAAAATTGAGAGAATGGAAGTACCTTCTATATTTATATCATGCTATAAACTATTTTATTTAAAATGAAATTTCTTGGATGACTTAAAATTTATTAAAAAAAATTGACTTCATAATTTCGCTGTCACAATAAAAGGTTGAGCTTGCTCATGTCTCACCTAAAAAAATTTGTGATATGAAAAAATACTAAATATGATGAATTCAAAATGCGCTAAAAACTAAAAAAATTCAAAATAGACTTTTTGATTGATTATGATATGATTAACCGAAATACATCTTTTCTTAAAACTTTACTTACATAATAGTATATTATGTTTATATCGATTTTGTTCGTTATTTAATTTGGCACCTAACAAATAAATATTCTTAAATTTATAAAGGTTTTTGCATTTCCCGTAAAAAAAATTAAAAGTGTACTTACGGCCTTTTGGATTTTAGGTGACGTTATGTATAGCTTAGTATACGTACATATACATATATTTATTTATTTACGAAAAAAAAGAAAATCAATTGCTTAGCTTACAAAATAGTTATTTATGCCCGCACAATTTCAACTGTACTGACTATAATTATCTGTTGTGCAAATAATTCAAATCTGTATTATAATTGTCCAGTGCGTAAAATATGTCAATTTGATTAATTTGCTTTTATTATCACAAATTTAGTTCATAATAAATTTTGCTTAGAAATTTAACACTTGGAAATAGTGGGTTGAATTATAGTCAGATACTTTGTTATTCCATATTCCGCAATAACAAAAAAAAAAAAAAATAATTTTTTTTTATATCTAGCAACTACCCTACAAGAATAGTATCAGTTAATTGACAGTTCATTTGATCGGTAGTCATGCAGGATATATTCATCATTGCGAAAAATAAAGTTTCTATCACATTATTAAGGGCAAAATTAAAAATGTGATGTAAATCTTTGTGTACGTGTGATGTTGCATCTCTCTACATATAATGCATTTCGTCGACTATATAACATATATTCGGACTGCTCACTCTATTGCTTTTTACTAATCAATGATAGCATAAATATTAGTCAAGTTTAATTGATCATAATTGACTAATATATTCCCCGCAATTGAGCAATCATACATGATTGATATATTGATGTTGAGCCCTAGCCGTTGTATACCAGCGCCCCCAACAGTCTGGACACTTCTGACAAATTTTAGTATTTTACTTTTGTTTTTTAGACACCATCTCCTACAAAAATGGGATGGATTGAATTCCGTTTCCGAACGGAATTGAATTCTGTGACATGGCCGATGTGTACATTAGATGTTCCACTGTAACATATATGCTAGAGTGGAGCAACTTTAGTAAATAAATAAATCCATCATCACTACAGATCAAATGATTAGTCAACTAACTGTCACTACTGAATTCAATGTAAAATTGTTGCATATCGAGAGCCTATATTCAAAATACGTCAACTCAAAAAAGCTAACTTTTCAGTAGAGTGAAAAAACTAGATAATTCGCTCATTATAGTAAAAATAAATGATGTGTCTTCCATAATATGGTTTAAATATGCTTACTAATTTATAGGTCTGCAAAAAATACTTTATTTTGCACTGGTTTGAGTAGTTTTATGAGATAGCATATTTTAGTCGATCAAAAAACAAATATTTTCTTAGAGTTAGCATGTTATGTCGAAAAAAAATTTTTTTTTTAATATATTTATTTTTTAATCAATTTGTGAAATCTTTTACTCAATACTAGATATAAAAATTAAAAAGCTACAAGAAAAAACTTAAAATACCATAAAAAAAATAACTTAAACCTGACTGAAAGCCTCTTCACTTTCTAGTGTAACAGGGTCACTCCAAATTATCAATTTCGAAAGCTCATGTCATTGACTATAATCGGTCCATGCACAATGTTTCTGTTCGATTAACATATTAAAAGTTATATAGGGTGTTTTTTAAGAGGTATAGAACTTTGAATTGAAATAAAACACAAGAAAATCGTTTTAATGTCCATCAATTTGGCTTTATTGGAAGGATAATTTTATGCCATTAATGTTTAAATATGATTTCGGGCATGTGGCCGCCGCGGCTGGCTCGAATAAAGCCAATTCTACAGGTCCAATTTTCAACCAATTTTTCGAGCATATGGGGCCGTATGTTGGCAATAACGCCACGAATGTTGGCTTCCAAGTCCCCTACCGTTTCTGGTTTGTTGGCGTAGACGAGCGACTTCACATATCCCCAAAGAAAATAATCCAATGGTGTCAAATCACACGATCTTGGTGGCCAATTGACAGGTCCATTCCGCGAAATTATGCGCTCATCGAATGTTTCCTTCAATAAATCGATTGTGACGTGCGCTGTGTGGCATATAGCGCCGTCTTGTTGGAACCACAACTCATCCACATTCATGCCATCCAATTCGGGAACAAAATAGTCGGTTAGTCGGCTCCAATTGCTGTGCACGGTGGCGAATCGATTCATTCGGGTCCTCTGCAACACTTTGCTCTACAGCGGCAATTGTTTCTTCGGTGCGCACTGTTCGACGTCTCTGCGGATGCGTATCATCACATAGAGTAAACGTAGTGCGAAAACGATCCATGGTTAACCGAATTAATTGCTCTGATGGACGATTATGTCGACCATAAAATGGACGGAGCTTGCGGTAAACTTCGCGAACTGAACCATTATTTTCGAAATAAATTTGCACGATTTGCAAGCGTTGTTCTTTTGTCAACCTGTTCATGATGAAATGGCAAACCAAACTAAATATTAATCACTTGACAGCTGACAAAATGGCCGCCAGTTAAAAAAGTGATGCCAACTTAAAGTTCTATACCTCAATAAAACACACCCTTTACATGCATTACCAATTTTTTTTTATCGGAACCCCTCCGTAATAATATATTAAAAGTGACCATATCTCAAAAACTAGCCATTGGATATCAAAATATTTACCAGATTCGTGTTCAGCATGCCAAATGCAATCAGACATGAGGTAGATTTATTATAAATTACAAATTTTTTTAAAAATATTGGAAATTTACATGGAAGTTAGCATTTATTTTCACCAAAAAAATTATAGTTTGAGATAGTAGAATAAGAAAAATTGATATAAACCGGGGAAAAATTTTTTTTTTTTGATTCGAAATTTGTACTACAGATGAATATATCATAGGGGAGCTATTTGTCATCGGAAACTCATTTTGACCAAATTTGAGTTGACGTGTTTTGAATATAGGCTCTCGATATATCTTAATAAACAAATTTTGCTTGTAGTTTCAGTCATTCATTTCTTGTAGGATAGAGTATCCAATTATTCGGGGCGATTTTGATATTTTAAGTCAAGGTTTTTAAGAAAATCAAAATTTTTTTAAAATTATATATCCATTGAGAAAAACAACCATAAATAATTGATTTAAAATATATTTCAGTAATAATAAGTCCTAAACTCTACGTAAAAGAACTTATATGGGCATTTCCACCCAAAACTCTCCCATATATTAATGAATTGATGCAACAAAAACTTCAAATCTGCACCGGGACTTAAAAACAATTTAAAGTCAATGAAATTTTCCTTTACATTTACAAATGTTTCACTCACTTAACAAAATTCAATATTCCCGAGAAAACGAAATAATTTTTTCCTGGGAAACCCCGGGTGGGAAACCCTATTTATTTCACATTACACAAATATATGGTCGCCGATCAAACGGTCAATTAAGTGTCAAATTAGCTGATTACTTATAAATAAATGGCACCAACACGTCTGTTTGAAAATAAAAGTAGTGTTTGATTCTAATAAATGCGTAATTTGTCTGTAGAATACATGTTCATTATTCATTCGGTGATGTAAAATTAACATTCAAAGTTGTAGAAATATAGTGCAGCAAGTTTGTCAATCAAATAGGTGTTAGCTACTGCAATCGTATTGCAATGAGGTGTACTTTGGTATGATTGGCCATTTTACGAGTACCATACATATGTACAACAATTCTAAACAATAAAAGAAGTTTAAAATTGGAGAGTTAGGTCAAGTTTTATATCCTGGGAAAGCCAAGTCAACATTTGAAAATATTGATGTGTAAACATCTATACGCTAGGGGGTAAAATTCTTTTTCACAATACAATCACAAATTTTGCTGAGATTCACACCGCGTTGTAAAATCGGTGTGAGTTACATATGTATGAGTGTTGTAGTGTTTGAAAGAAGCAATACAAACTTATTTAAAATATTGTAACTACCCTGTAGTAAATAAAATAATCAGTTGACAAAAAACACTAGTTTATAAATTAATTATTTTGCAAGTGACTACAAATTGGTTTAAATCTCATGCAGATATCAACCAAACATATTGAATAAAAAGAACACGTAAGAAATAAATAAAAGCAAAATAAGTAAATGAAAAGGAAATAAAAAAACAAAAGAAGCATGACATGAAATCAAATGTCAAATGTTAAAAAAAACTAATATTTTTCAATACTTATTATGTATAATATTTTCTATGAGCGGTTCGTACGTATGGATGTATGTATGTACGTATTTTTTATTTCTAGTGAATATAATAAAAATAAATATTTATATATGTATATGTACATTGTACATATATTTACATAGATATATATGAATATATACATACATATATCTGTATAGTATAAAATATATGTACATATATCATATTAATATACATACATATGTATATCTTTTTTTGCTATAATATTAATTAACTACAAATTGGTTGGAAAATAAGTAGTTAGTAGTCAATTAAAAAGTCATGCAGAGATGGCCAATTGACTACCACCTGTGACATGCCTATGTTAAAATATTGAGTCGGTTACAAGAAAAAAAGTCACTGAATCAACCAGATGTGGTTATTAAAAAACCAGTTTGAAGTTACTTACAAATGGGTTTGAGTTCCTACAGGGTACATAGGAATTTGCTGGTTTTTGTTTGTTTTATTTAACTTGATAATTGCTTTATTAGGGTTCCGTACACCAAAGGTGAAAATGAACCGTAAGAGCTACGGACATGAAATTTGGACACAGTGTGTAGACATTTGGCCACTACAACATCAAATACATGAGAGTTAAAAATTAAAGGGTGTTCCAAAACGAGCAACGAAGAATGTTAAAATCCCATGTAATATACATACAATTGTATGTACATATATACACTTGAAATTTTAAAAGTTAGTGTATTTTTATACAGACTACAACAATTAACACTAAATTTAAAAAATTTAAATCAATGGGTATTCCATCAGTTAATGCAATTTTGACTTTGAAATTTTGACAACTTGCTGTATCTTGGAAACCGTAAGAGCAAAACTCTTGAAATTTTCAAAAACGGTAAAACTAAAAAATCAAAAAAATATAAAATCGCCAAATCTAAAAAACTGCCAAAAACAAAAAAAAAATCGCCAAAACGAAAAAAGCACCAAATTAAAAAAAATTTCTAGGACTAAAGTAAATCGCGAAAACCCGGAAAAATCGCCAAAATGAAAAAACACAAACAAAAAAAATCGCTAAAATGAAAAAATCGCCTTAAAGAAACCTCAAAAACAGAAAAAATCGCCAAAATGAGAAAAAACCCCAAAAACAGAAAAAAATCGCCAAAATGAAAAAAATTTCGAAAATTAAAAGAATCCAAAAAGAGAAAAAAACCGCCGGAAAGAGAAAAAAGCGACAAAGCTGAAAAAATCGTTTAAACTGAAAAAACTTAAAAAGGAAAAAAGCCACATCAAAAAAATGCTCAAAACCAAATGTACGGAACCCTTCATGCGCGAGTCAAAGTCGCACTTTACTGAATTTATTTTAAATGCAATGCGTACACAACAACAAGAACAGCAACAACTAAACGATGAACAACAGGAATTAAAAAGTAAAAGTAAAGGCATTTACCATAAATGAGCAAAACTCTTGAAATTTTCAAAAACGGTAAAACTAAAAAATCAAAAAAATATAAAATCGCCAAATCTAAAAAAATCGCAAAAAATCGTTAAAACGAAAAAAGCACCAATTTAAAAAAAATTTCCTGGACTAAAATAAATCGCGAAAGGCCGGAAAAATCGTCAAATGAAAAAAAAACACTGTAACAAAATAATCGTCAAAATGAAAAAATCGCATAAAAAACCCCCAAAAACAGAAAAAATCGCCGAAATGAAAAAACCGCCAAAAATGAAAAAAACCCCAAGAACAGAAAAAATCGCAAAAATGAAAAAAATCGCCAAAATGAAAAAAAAATTGCGAAAATTAAAAAAACCCAAAAAGAAAAAAAAATGCCAAAACGAGAAAAAAGCGATAAAACTGAAAAAATCGTTTTAACTGAAAAAAACTTAAAAAAGGAAGAAAGCTAAATCAAAAATGCTCAAAAACCGAATGTGCGCGAGTCAAAGTCGCACTTTACTGAATTTATTTTAATTGCAATGTGTACACAACAACTAAACGATGAACAACAGGAATTAAAAATTAAAAAGTAAAAGTAAAGGCATTTACCATAAATGAGCACTGCAGTACCAATAAAGTTTCAATAAAAATAATAAAAATTTTTTAACAAGTAAATTTTTACTGATTACTAAAATTTTTTTCTACAATTTTTATAAATTGCCTAAATGATTTGTTATACAATGAGGTGCATTGAATTTTCAGTAATCAGTAATGCCCGTATTCATAATGAAATTCTACCAAGTGGCTAAATGTTTTTCATACAAAAGTTTCAAAATTTAAATGAAAAAACTTTGCCACTTGCTACAATTTTTTTTATGATTACGGCCCTACGATTTTACTGGTAATGCAAATTAAATTTCATTAGCAGTAAAAATTTACTGAATGTTTTTAGTAATCACTAAATTTACTGCTTACTGCAATTTTTAATGCAGTACATATACATATACCGCAGTGTGCCCATTTACTAACCAAATAAGTTTAATAAAACAAACAAAAACCAACAAATTCCTATGTATTTACAATATTGAAAGTTTTGATACTTTTAATCAATTAATTTAGAAAAATATACTAAAAGCATAAGTACTTCCAACTTAAAAAATTTTTTCATTACTAGATGTTTACACATCTCCTCTGTGATCGGACTCACATTGCTTTTTTTTTTTAATTAACAAATCGATTAAGGAACATTTAATTATTCGATACACTCTAGAGGACTGGAATAAAAGTACGTTCATGGTACAATTGTACTAGGTACATGCACGACTACAACAAAATTACAATACCAAAAAACACATTCATTTTGTTGGTATAAACAAACGAATAATTGTCAGAAACAGATGCCTTTTGTTTTTAAAAATAACAATTACAGGGTAACTAAAGTACAATTGCAGACGCGGCATTCCTGCATGATTATAGTTATTCAGTGTTGCCAATCTGTGTGTAGTTAGACAGTGTGTAATTTCTACTCACATGTCGTCGGTTTGTTTCTGCTTTGATGTATGGGACATTTTTAAAAAAATTGAGATATTGATTAATTATATATGAATAATGTGTTCTCTTTCCAAATTCGTTATCAGTTTCCGATATCTTGAATATATCTGGAGATATAGATGTGGAAATTGGCGTCATTTCCACAATTGTTGAATATTGTAAAGTCTGTGTTACAGCAATGGACCATTTTTGTGATATGTGGCACATTTCCCACGTAAAAGTATTAATATTGTTTAAAATTTTTAAACGCACTAATAATCCCAAATTAATATTTTACTTATTAAGTAAAATATTTTTTTATTAAAAGTACATAGAAATTGATTATTGAGGGGTTTATCTGGATCATTTTCAATAATCAATTTCAATGTATTTTTAATAAAAAAATATTTTACTTAATAAAATAAATAATAATAAATTAATAAAAACGCACTAACGTTTAAAAATTTTAAACTTAAATTGTAACAATTCCCATAAAAAACATTAATTATTAATATTGTTACTCGCAGCTGTTATAATGCATCTCAATGCATATTCTACTCAAAGAACGTGAATCAAAGCAAAGTACAAAAATTTAATTATTGTGAATGAAATGAATTGATATTTATTTTTTATTAATACAATTTCTTTTATTAAATATATTAGCCGTCTATTTTTCTTTCTTTGTTTTTCCTCTAAAAGTCATGTTATATGAATAAAACTGATATTTTCAGTTTTTTATCTACTTAAATATACACAATAATGTAACCTACTTGAACAAGACTTGTTAGAAGTGAACAATATTGTTGTTATGATTGTGAGATGCGTTGACAAAGATTTTTGTCATTTTTTCTTTAAGTCCTAATAACTTTTCAAGTTGGATGTAAAAAGTTTATCAACTTTAAGTTTGAATAAAAAACATATGTATCTATTGCTTTTATTATTAAACAAAAAATTCTATTGTGTATTTTTATAAAACTAATGAACTAAACATTATTCATCGATTTTCTCGAAAACACATTTTTGTCCCATACATCAAAGCAGAAACAAACCGACGATGTGTAGCCCATGTAATTAAATTCTTGTATAATCTGTGTGTAATTCTACTTTGGGTTCTTTTTATTTATTTTTGTTTTAATTTTAACCTACACAAAAGATGGTTAGTGTAATTTTCTTCGATGTGTAATTGGAGACACAGCGATGTGTAAATTCATTGGCAACACTGTAATCATTTTATTCACACACATACACTAACATTTTCGCAGCTTGTAAACAAAGTTTGACAACTAATTGTATTGTATACAATAACAGGCTGGGCTTGTGCATATACCTGTTATAATTGTATCATGAGTACGTTCATCATCAGCGTTTGTGTGTTTGGTTCACTGTGGGTGGTATCTGTTGATGTAAATTTTAGTCATTTATAAAAAATTTTCGGTGTACACACATACATATCGAGCCTAATTTTCGATTTTATCATAAGTGACATGTTATCGAAAATAGTAGTTTAGAATTATCACAATGCCAAAATTGTTGATAAATTCTAAAATACATGGTGTACAATTTTATCGCAAGCGACAATTTAAGTACACAAACATATTTGAATAGTTAAATAAATTCAGTGAAGTGCGACTTTGACCCGCGCAAGAAGGGTTCCGTACGGACACTAGATATGTAATTCAATAGGAACTTTAGTCTATATCATGATATAAATATAGAAGGTACTTAAATTCTCTAATTTTTTCTTGACATTCACCATCTGACAAGTATAAGGATAGTGAAGTTTCCGAAAAAATCGTGCTACCGTATTAATTTAATATTTCCCCTGTGTTTCCTGTTTGAAAATTTTATTAAAAAATTATTTCAAAATTGTTTTATAAAAATTATACAATTAATGCCCTAATTCTGTTGGCCGATTGTATCGTCTTGTCTATAGACGTAAAAAAGGCGCAGATTCTTTAAAACAATTATTATTTATTGTCTATACTAGAAGGTTCGTGTATTTGCTTTATGATTTTGTTCCAAACATTATATCCAACACATATTTTTGAAGAAAATAATTTAGAGAATTCAAACACAAGAACTCAAAAGTATTTTAAACAAAAAAAGTCCCAAATATTCTTACTGAATTAGGGCAGAAGTAAAAAAATAAGAGTGCATTATTTTTTAAATTCACTTAATTTCCTGGTGTTCGTCAACAGTGGCTAAGAGACTATAAGATCTGTGAAAAAGACTTCCCAAAAGATCTGGCAAGTTATTAAACCAATTCTTTTTAGAAAAGGATGTTACAATCAACAAGAAACATATTGTGTAGAATAAACAAAATAATAAAGAGTTTTCTTTTTTTTCGTTTTTGGGTTTTTTCGGTTTTGGCGATTTTTTAAGTTTTGGAGCTTTTTTAGTTTTGACACTTTTTCTCTCGTTTTGGCGATTTTTTCGGTTTTTGGCGTTTTTCATTTTGTCTTTTTTTATTTTGGCTATTTCTTTTACTTTTGGCAATTTTTTTTTCATATAGGCGATATTTTTAGTTTTAATGCCTTTTTCGGGTTTTGGCCATTTTTTCGGTTTTCGGCGTATTTTTTATTTTGGCGATTTTTTTAATTTTGGCGATTTTTTCTGATTTTGGCGATTTTTTTTCGGATAGGCGATTTTATAATTTTGGAATTTTTTAGTTTTACCGTTTTTGAAAATTTCAAGAGTTTGCCTCTTACGGTTTCCAGGATATAGCAAGTTGTCAAAATTACATAGTCAAAATTGCATTAAATTAAATTTAAACCTTTTTAAATTTTTGTGTTAGTTGTTGTAGTCTGTATAAAAATACAAATTTCAAGTGTGAATATACATATGGGCAATTCCATACTGTCGTACGGAAAAGGGATCAAAAAATAAAATAGATTTTTGCTTTGATCATTAGCCAAAGTTATGGCCCCTGATTAGCTCTATTGATGATGCTAAATCCAATTATAACCAATTTTAAATTTTAAAGATAATTGCAAAAAACTAAGAATGTCGTACCAGACAGAAAAAAAAAAAAAAGGAAGTAGGTTTTGTAGCAAACAATTAAAATGCTTATTTCAGCGAAAACAAACAATAAATTAATGTGGCTAATTTTAGAATGAGGTGAGTCAATGTTTCTTAAAATGGTCTAGATTTTACTAAAATATTATTATTAAATTTAATTATATTCGTACGGGACATGACGTATGGGACATTTTTTTCCATCATGATTTTCAAAATTTTTCTGATGCTTTTTTTTTGCAAAATTAGGGATAAAATGTTAAAAAACAAAATAAATATTCAATGTGTTTATTTTAACATAACGACGAACTTAAAGAAAATACAAATTGAGATAAAAAGGAAATATACATATATCACAAAATGTGCAAAATTAAATACAAATAGTATTGGGTACATTAATTATAGTTTTTTTTCGGAGTATACGCATACGTTCATAATGCTTTTTATCTTTAAAAACTTCTTTATTTGCTTCAGCTTTTGACTTTTTCCTAGCGTTACGCGATCTTTCTTGGCTTGGTTTACAATTCTCGCTGTTTTTATTCATCTTGATTTAAATAATTGAATTAGAATGCTCTTCCAAAAATAATTAGTTATTAAAGAAAATATTTTTTTAATACTTTCAAATTTTATACAAACGATGTCGTACGAGACAAATTTTGCATAGACGCCTAGTATTCTTTTTGTTTTCAAAATATTTTGTTTTTATTTTAATTGCAATAAAAATGTCTGTTTGTAATCATTACTTGATGAACTTTCTTCGAGCAATTTCGATGTATTGATACAAAAAAGTGTTTTTCAATGTCGTACGGGACATTAAATTAACGGAAATGCAAAGCAAACTTCTATAAAAATTTTTCATCGCATTGAAGCTTATGCATTACTTTTTAACTCCTGATATCCTTACGGAGATCTAAGAGAGAAAAACTCAATCTATAACGACTAGCGCTAAGAATATTTTTCAAAACAAAAGTTGCTCTTCAAATTAAAAAAAAAAATTTTCAAAAAAAAAAGATTCACTTGCTTGTCTTTCGAGATGAATATCTCGAAATGAGTAATGAATAAATGCAAAACTTTTGCAGATTTATTAAATTTTATTATTTTTCTTTAAAAATTTACACAAAAAAAATTTAAAGAACTTTTAATTTTTTCGACTCGGTAGGTACATTACATGGGATTTTAAAATTTTTCGTTGCTCGTTTTGGAACATCCTTTAATTTTTATCTTTCATGTATTTGTTGTTATAGCGGCCAAGGATCTACATACTCTGTCCGAATTTCAGGTCCGTAGCTCTTACAGTTCCTGAGAAAATAGCCTGTGAGGGACAGACGGACAGCGTAGGGAAAACAATAGGGTCCTTTTCACTTTTGTTGTACGGAACCCTAAAAAAACCTTCTAAAATCGAAAATAAGGCTCGATATGTATGTATGTATGTATATAGGACTGACAAACTATAATTTTAATTTTATCGTAATTACACTTACCCGCTGTAGACAGTTTTTATGAAAAGCTATTTTTTAGGGATTTTTATAAAAAATTATCTAGACGAGTCGACGACTGATTGTTAATATTTTGAACTATTTATGTGCTATGTTCTGTAAAAAAAAAGCTTGTGTTTTCGTTTATATTGTATGTGTATTACTTTATGCATATGAATGCCATCTTCCTCACAATTGTCGTAATTTTGAAGTTTAGCTCTTCTAAAAGTATTAATATCTGAAATATAGCCTTTTCCCTTACTGTAACTAGTTTATTTTGTTGTACAATTTTCACCTGCGTATCTTATCGGAACACCCTTTACTTGCAAATTTAAGCTAAGAACGCTTTTATTTTTGTCTTTAATTAATTTTATTTAATTAAATAAATATTTAACAACTTGTTGATGAGTGCTAACTGAATAAAAAAAAATTATTAATTTGCTAAAAATTCATAAATTTTTTTAAACTAAATTAATTTTACAAAACTTAAGAAAAAATATTGAAATAAAATTTAAAAAAATTAAAAATAAAAAACACAAAATGTTAACACTATGAACTCTTGGTGGTGCTAGAACGTCGGAGGGCGCTGCCATTCTTCTTTACCGTGGGCAGACTACTGCTGTCGCTAGTGCTGTTAGTACTTTTGGGTGTCGCTGAGTTGTTGGCCAGGCCAACTAGCAAAGGACGTCTGGGAGGCATACGTTCATTGACGGCATCTAGACCTTTGGCTTCAGCAAAGGAGGTAATTTGTGGTGTGGCACCGAGACCCTGCAAAGCTTTAAAAAAACATATACACATACAATTTTTAATATATAAGCTTAAATAAAAATATGAATAATTTTAATATATTTAAATTAGTTTCTTTTTAAATTTGATATGAACATAAGTACATACCACTGATTAATGAGTCTTTGCCACCAGATAAAGCTCCCAAGGGTAAAGCACCAGTTGGTGTTAGCCCCTTCAATTGTAAAACCGATTCTGATTCTTCTCTGTAAGAGGAAACAAAATTAAAAATTCAGTTCAGTTTTAGGTTTATTTTAATTTAAACTTTTTCACATTCACTACCTGAGTACTGAGAAAACTCTTGACATTTTGCCTATAGCCCTTATTTTGTTCTTGATGATTTCTTTACGCAAAGCCGATACCGTAGAAGCTGAAATGTTAATTATATAAAGGGATAAAATAACGGTAATCTAAGTAACAGGTTTTAACATTTAGCTTCTCAAAAAAGTTTTCCTAAAAAGCTGTAAGCCAATATAATTTTTACTTTTACTGTTAGTGTTAACATTGTGCTGAAAGCTTATAAAAGCTTTTATTTTTAAAATATATGATGGTTGTAGTTTTAGCTAAAAAAAGTTTTTTTGTATTATAGCAGTTATATTTTTAAATAAATAAATATGATTATCAAACAAAATTGCTGTTACTAACTTAACAGCCTGTTTTTAGAAAACATAAGCCCTTTCGTTTTTATGTTTCGTTTATAAACGATAACGTTTAAAATTTGATTTTTATGAAACATATTCTAAAGCTTTCGTTTTGAAAAAAATAGCTTTTTAGGTATAACCAAAAATTCACACTCACAAAATTAATACAGTGAAGGAATACAAAAAATAATATCTATTAAAAAAATTTTCTATGAAAAATTTTAAATAAAATTTATTACAAATTAATTTTAAATTTTATGAATAACGGGGTAATCAATTTAATTTTTAAATGATTTTATCATTCAATTGAAAATCAATTTACCCATTAAAACAGGTTTTCATTGCATTTCATATTTTCCGTTGTTTGTTAGAACTATGTTTTTTTTCCTATAACCTTTACTTTATTTTGACTCAATACTTAAATTTTTTGTTATTTGTTTGACAGTTAAATTATGGAAAATAAAGCAAAAATTATCTGTTTATAATTTTGATATTGAATCTTTCACAGAAAAACTAGAGAAGCAAGGGGAACATCTTTGCTTTGTACGGAAGTCAAGATTCGTTCTTGTGGAAGTTAACTCAATCCGCTTATAGAAAAAACCATTTAGATTTTTTCGTTTATTTAATTTTTTGTAATTTATAGTAAAAAATAAAAGGAAAAAATAGTTTTTCACTATTTTAAGTCAGTTCACATTCTAACATTAAAAATTAAATAACATTTTCGTTAAAGTCAATTGAAAAATATGTAGACTGAATTTTAATTAATTTTACATAAAAAATTTTTTTGTGAGTGTGGAAATCTGAAAGCTCTTTTGTTGTCACACACATGAAAATAAATAAATGTTTTAAAAACGAAAACATGGTTTCATTCGTTATTTTAAAGAACGTATACACTTATTAATTTTCGAAAAACAGGCTGTAAATGTACGAAAATTTAAATCGAATTAGATATATTTCGGCTGGAAAATAAATTGAATTTTTTACGTCTTATTTATAACACATATGTACATACTCTGAATAATTTTAAACTCGTTAATTTGAATCTCTCGATAATTGGAAGCATGTCCCTTCAAAAAGATTTTATAAATTGAACAAAATCTATGGAATTTGGTCCCATCGGTAATTTAAAATTATTTGAATGACATCTTCTATACTAACTATACCCGCTGTGCTTCGCTACCCCTTCGTCTTTTGAATTTCATTTATATCGATTTGAAAGTGTCGGAGCAGAGAAAGGAAGAGATACCTATGCTCTAAGTTTCATTAAAATCAATTTCAAAGTTTCAGAGGAGCAGAAGTCATCCCCTGTCCCCTTGCTTGTCTTACTTTTGAGAAAGTACATATAGTATGTCTCCTTCTAAACGAAGGGTATCTTTATTTTAAACTTCACCAAAATCGACTTGAAACTCAGAAATTGTCCCCTTACTTCCTCCTGGTCCTAGTTTAGAACATTTTTACGGCCATTTTGGACTTTTTAGACGCAGATCTATCAATGTTCTGAATTTCATTAATATCGGTTTGAACGTTTGGGATGGGCAGAAATGTCCCCCTATCGAACTTCTGATCCTAGTTTTGAAAATGTACAGAGCCTATGTAAACTCTTAGATGCAGATCTATCTATGTTATGAATTTTAATTACAATCGGTTTGAACTTTACGGAGGAAAAAAAGATAGAGGAGACCTATGGGTACAAAAAATAGATTTTTACTTTTTGGTTATTCTTATAGTAGACAATACGCCCTTTCGAATACCGCAAACCGCCATAGATTATCTTCAAAATACAATTTTGTTAAAAAAAGTAGACAGAATCTGATGTTACAAGATTCCGCCATTTTTTATTTTTAAACTCTAATACTAGATTCGTAATCAGCGTTCCCGAAAACCACTGAGTGGCGAGTTTCAAGCCAATCCAATAATATTACAAAAAATAGTCCACCATATTGAATCCGCCATTTTGAATTTTCAAAATCATAATCAGCGATCCCAAAAACCTCGGGTAAGTAGTTTCAAGCCATAAAAGCGTTCAAATGCTTGTCAACTTCGAAGTCGTTTTTCGTCAAAACTCATTTTCTAAGCATAGGGTCCCTTTACCTTTCCGTGTCACATATATAACAATAAATCCCTTGTCCCTTGGCACGACATCACGAGTGAACGGGTGAACCGATTCCCCCATTTCATTTTTGTTTTGTTTGTTATTATCTGCAGAAAAATGATATGAAAGAAAAAGTTAAGAAAGTTTCAACATTACGCTGTGTAACAAAAAACCAATAATTGAAATTTCTATTGTAAATTTGAGTTTGTCCATTGTAAAACGAAAATGGCTTGAAGGATGTGGTTGAAATTCGGCAGACGGATAGCACATGGTCCAGATAAAAAAATCCAGGGGGTAAACGGGTGAAGATTTGTGCTTTTGATACTTTTTCTGTTTTTGTTAACTTGGTATAAGTACAATTTAAAGGATAGTTGCAGTTTCTTTCTGGTTTCGAGTGAAGTCGCGGGGAGATGCTATTAAAAAATAAAATAAAAACTAAATCATATGTTTTAGTTTATATTCTTTTCCCCTACACAGACAAAACTAAATTTCATTTTCAGTAACCAAATTCGTTGAATCAGTAAATATTTTATTTGAATGCGGTCCTACAAATAACTTTGTAAATTATGATAAAAATTTTGTAAAAATTTAAATTAATCCTCACAAAAACATAAATGTGAAAAAAGGCCAAGTTCCTATAAAAAAGTTCGGCCAGCAAAAGTAGTGAGATATAAATAAACAATACCTATCACTGAAATATGCTATGCATTATATAAATTTGTAATCGTGAGGTTGTCATATAATTTCTAGATAATCTGCTAACTTGACATCATTTTTACCGATATAAAGAAATGAACAAATATACATTATTCTCTCCTTTTCTAGAAAGTTAAAAATATTGCCAAGTTAGCAGATTACCTAGAAATTATATGACAACCTTATGATTACAAATTTATATAATGCATAGCATATTTCAGTGATAGGTATTGTACCACACAAGAACTTGGTCAAAATTTATATCTCACTACTTTTAATGGACGAACTTTTTTATAGGAACTTGACCTTTTTTCACATTTATGTTTTTGTGAGGATTTTTTAAACTTAAAATTTCTAAAATTCATGATCACTTTGCCAGTTAAAAATTTCATAGTTACATAAAATAATGGGTTAGAGCGTGAGTAAAAATGAATTATTGTGTTATTACAACGGGTCGCCAGTGTGCACGCAATTTGTTAAGAGTCGTCTTAAAAGAAACATGTAAAATACAGCGTCAATTTTAGTGGGAGTGATCCCGGCTATTTTCTCTATATATTTACATATGAAAGTCTGCTTAGCCGAAGTACATAAATCAAAAGGATATGCCCAATGTGCATGCAAAGTTTCAATAGGGTAGGTGGTGCATTAATTTTTGGATTTTCCGATTGAATAAATCAATTAGGATTATTTGTCTACAAAATGTCAGCTCTCTACGTAAAATTTTTATGGGCCTGCCCACGCCGACTTTGATATCTGTTAGTGTTTATGATTCATGTAAAGTTTTGTATGAAAAAGCTATTAAGAAATTCATTAGTAATAGACTAGAAACTGCTAAGCGGAAGTACATGAAAGAAAAAGCTAAGATTTATGGGTGCAGTCACGTCCACTTTTTCAAAAAGGAAATTTTTACTTTGAATTAGTGCAATGTGTATGAAAAGTTTCAATAAAATTTAACTTAATTTTGAGTTTACAGTGCTGATTGAAACTTCTGGTGTCTTAGATTTTTTTTAGTGATCTCTGATTTAGATTAATTTGTGTACCAAATTTCAGCTCTCTAGTGCGAATTAGAGTTTTAGCGGATAAAACTTCTTCGTTTTAAGATTTTCCTATTGGCTTACTCATCTACACTTGCTTGTATATAAAATTTCAGATCTCTAGCGTGAACTGTACCTTATAATTTTATGAGCATCACCCCTCCCACTATTTTAAACTCACAATATTTCTGTGAGCAGAGCTTATAATTCATGCTAATTTTCTTCTAAAATATGCTAGACCGAAGTAGATTAAACATAAGGCCAAAATTTTATGGGAGTGATTACGCCCACTTTCTTATGTGATAGTTTAAAGTATTCTATACGTGTAACATATATGCAAGTTTTCACTAAAATGGCTTAAAATAAAAGCTGCATATTAACAGCCTTATTTATAAAACTTTTTAAGGCTTTATAAAGGGATTTTGAGACAAATTTTCGTAAGAAATTTTTCTTAAAAAGCCTTAATAAGATTTATAAATAAGGCTGTAAGTTTTCAGGTTCAAACAATAGAAGCGTAGCCCCGCCCATTCTGGTAATATATTTTGGGTTTTCAAATTTTTCTAGTTGCTTTCTCACCTAGACCTACTTGTGTATCAAATTTCAGCTCATACGCGCAACTTTTAATTTTTAATTTTAATGGACGCAGCCCCGCCCCTCTGACTAAGATTTCTGGGTTTTCAGGTTTTTCTTGTTGTTTTCTCACCTATACCTACTCGTGTATCCAATTTTAGTTTCTTAGCACAACTTTTAATTTTTAATCTTTATGGGCGTAACCATGCCCACTTTTCCAAACTTAAGATCTTTTTTCGGCCAATGTTTATTATTTGTGCCAAGTTTCGTTGCAAACGGATAATAATACATACAGAAATAGTATATCTAAATATGCTGAGCCGTAGTGCACGAAAATAAAGTTGAAATGGTATTGGCGTGTCAACGCCCACTTTTTTAATGAAAAATTTTTAGGCTTGCCCTATCACAGTATGTATGCCGAATTTCAATAAAACAGCTTCCATTAAGCGCCTTAGATTTGCTTCTTTTAATTCTAGCCTTTATGGGCGTATCCCCGCCCTTCTAGCCTAAATTTTCGGATTTTTAATTTTTTTTAGTTTATTGTCCACCTAGACCTAGTTCTGTAGCGAATTTCAGCTCACTAGCACACATTTTAATTTTTATGGGCGTAGCCCCGCCCCCTTGGTTAAAATTTTAGGGTTTTCAGATTTTCTAGTTCATTGCTCACCTAGATCTACTTGTGTACAAAATTTCAGATCTCTAGCTATAGCGGAAGTGCTTCATAATATTGATGAGTGAGTCAGTAGTAGGTCAGTGAGTCAATGAGTATGTCTTAAAAAATGCACTTTTTGCACCTTCATATCTCCGGAACCTTTCATTGTAAAACTTTCAAACTTTGCATATGAGGTTACATGAATTTATTCTAATTATGTTTTAAATTTCATAATTTTACGGTCTCGGGGAACAAAGTTATGAGGGGGGTAAAAACAGCTCGAATGGCTTCCTGTAAATATACACACTGCGTGCATTGGCCAGAACTTGGCCTGGCGCACTGTCGTGCGCCTCGATCATAGTTCGGCTGAGAGAAAATGTTATTTTATTGTGTTGGTGTTTATCTTGCTTGTTGATAGGAACAACGTGCTGGTGTGCGGTTGTTGTTGTTTATTTTGATTGATCGTGTTGTATACATGTAAATGCCGAAAAGTAGCCGACAAATGTCGTGGCCTGTTTCTTCTCTACCCAGGTTTTTGGCACAAATTAATTTAGTGGAACAGTACTGAAACTAAGTTTGATTTCAAACAAATATTTGTTTAAAAATAATTTTTTCTGTGTGCTCATAAAAATATCATCTTGCTCATCGACGTAATCTAATTTAAAGCTTGGCTTTTCTACACAGAAAAAATTATTCCCAAAAAAATTTCAAACAAACGTGTGTTTTGAACTAAAATTTAGTTTCGGTAAATATTTTTTACTGTTCCAGTAAATTATTTGTTTCAATTTTGTTTTATGTAAAAAAAATGTATCATTTAATTTCATTTGTTTGTGTTGGTGTTTTCCTTGCTTGTTGATTGACTCAATGTGGTCATGTGCTGATGTTGTTGTTTTCTTTGAATGCTCGTATTGTATACGTGTGAATTCGGACAAGAAGCCGAAAAACGTCGTGGCTGTTCTTGTTTTTACTTATTAACAAAGTTGTTTTTAGATTAGAAGAAACAAAAGAAATCATGTTTTGCGTGTATTCATTATTTTCGTACCCAAAAACGATTTGTTAGTTTATTAGTCAAGATTGCAGGTTCGACTCATCCCAACCAAATTTAGTTCTACACAAAACAATATGGAGTGAAAAATTCTAGTTCATACAATTAGTATAAAGTAACATTTGTAACAAAACAAAATTGTTAAGAGAAGATTTTTGTTCCAATATAGAAATTGCATACTGTACAAAATAGTTAGTTATTTGTTTTATTTGCTTTTTATTTTCATAAAAAAAATTTTTATTGAATCAGACGATTTGTTGATTGAAAAAATCGGGGTTTTTTTCAAACAAATTATTACAAAATTTTGTATTTGAATTTACAATTTCTTTGTAGGACCTAAATTGAAAAAATTAATATATGATTCAGAGAATTTTGTGTTTGAAATGGAAAATTAGTTTCTTCTGTGTACACTCTATAGAAAAAAAATTAAGCAATTATATTTGTTGTCCTGTTCTCCGAAGGCCGATTTATATAAAAACTGAAATAACGTTAAACGAGTGAAAAAATAAAATTTAACTAAAGTAAATTTTCTTTCTCAATTTTTTTTTTGCAAAATTGCAAATGAAAAATATTTTTATGAAACCTAAAGGCCAATCATTAGCCCAATTCACAATCTTGTGCAAATGGTCTTGCATCGTTGCATGTGCAAAATGGTATAGTATATCGATATTCACCACTAAGAATGTTTAAGTGGTGAGTATAATATACTACACAATTTTGCACATGCAACGATTCAACACCATTTGCACAAGATTGGGAATTGGGCTATTGTGTTTTGTAGTTGGATTTTACACGATCCTAACAACTGTCAACAAAGTAAGAAAAAACAATTAATTAGCTATTATTTTGGACACTGATACTATATATTAAGTTTGATATTTATCAACTAATAGTTTTATCGTACATGAATACATATAGGACATGCAATATATAATTTTTGTTCCTAGAAAATTATTAAAATTAAATCCTACGCCATGTAATGACATAATATTATTCATATTTTGACTACATTTGATCATGGTAATGGGCTTAATTAAGAGTGTCGTATTTCGACTACGACGATTTTGTACTAGAGTAAAGAAAAACTGTTGAAATGTATTTTAGTCTAGTACGAAATCGTCGTAGTCAAATAAGGCCCAATATTATATACATACACACAGAAAAAAATACCAATGTAAAATCACCATGGAAAAAGTTTGATTCCAATTCATTCAAGTCACATTAAATTTACAAGAAATAAGATGTTGTTTCACCCTTTTGTGATTAGTTGTGTAAGTTGTTTCTGTATTGTTGTTTCTTTTTTGATGTTTGTAAACAGCCGACAAACTGTTGCTGGCTGCTAGGCAGTGTACGAGTCTTACAGTCAGAGGATTGCAGGTTCGAATCCTGGAGTCAAGTCAAAATATTTTTTTAACTAAAACTTTTCAAGTCAAAGTATTTTGTATTGTTTTCAACTAAAACTTTTGAAATAAATTGTAAATTAAATGATAAATTAAATAATATTGAATTAAAATTTTATTCATGGTGGTACATATTTAGTGTGTATCTAAAGAATATTTGAAGTTGTTGTGGCTACAGGGGTAAGCACGATGACAACCATGCGATGAGTTCCGAGTTCAAATCTTGGCCAGGGAAGCCAATTTATACACAAACAAACATTTTTCTGGTGTCTTTGTCAACCACACGTAAGTGAAATAACTAATAACACACATTTACTATATTAAATAAAATTCATGTTGTTCCAACTTAAAATAATTTTGATTGAATATGATTCGTCATTTTGATTTTAACAGCGCCTAAATGTTAAATCCTAACTCATAATAACTAGATGTTTTCCTATCGAAACATACAAACTCGATTTCTTTATCAAAGTAGCGATATGTTGTATTATGCTAAGTGGGTGAAACATTTTTAAGTGAATTTTTCGATTGATAATAACATAATTTCATAAGTTATCACACAATGATCTTAATTTATGATCATTGCAAACACTTTTTCGAAAACGGCTGGCTGTTCCGTTCAACTATGTGTTGTTAGTCAGAATATTTACAACAGACTTTGGTGTTATTTGTTCATTAATAATTATCACATGAAATTTGGCTTAAAAAGCAATACGAACCTTAGCCCGTTCAAATCACAAATATAGAAACAAATGGAGTTCGAATAATAATTAAAAAATTAACTAAAATTAATAGCCATGGGCCTGTGGCAAAAATTAAAAATAAAAAATATACTTAATAGTAACAAACCAAAAAAGTTTGTCTTAAGTAGAACAAAAATAAGCAAATTAAATAACATGTGCATAATTAGTAAAGAACAAACGACAATGGTAAGACTATTGTAAATATAGAGATGGTAAAATTGAGCTTTCATTACAAAAAAGCTTTCAGCAAACTGAAATAAGATGAACCAAAACAATTCACACATTCCATTTGCAATAATGCTAAGTAAGTATATAAAGCAAAAATCTACATCTACTGACACCACACACAGTGGACCAAACACAAAAGAACGCTGATGATGAAAGTTTATAATGGCCTTCGAAAACGGCTGGCTGTTCCGTTCAACTATGTGTTGTTAGTCAGAATATTTACAACAGACTTTGGTGTTATTTGTTCATTAATAATTACCACATGAAATTTGGCTTAAAAAGCAATACGAACCTTAGCCCGTTCAAATCACAAATATAGAAACAAATGGAGTTCGAATAATAATTAAAAGATTAACACTTTTTTTCTCTCGTTGAAACAAAAAAGATCATTGAAATAAAATTAATGATCGTACAAGCAATAAACTACCAGCAACGCACCATCTACATACAAGCACACACACATAAATATTTAAGAATTCATTAAGGCAAAACTTATATTATACAAGGCCTTTCAACAATATACAGATATGACATACTCTTACCTTTTTTCGATGGGGTCTTGTTAGCGTTCGGATTTGCTGGTACGAGAACAATTTTCTTACGCAGTTCTGATTAAAAGAAAATACAAAAATACATCACATGCAATACAAATACAAATATTTACGTACATACGTAAATTAATCGCTAATTTACAAATACACATTTGCACTCATCGACATATTCATAAATAAAATGAATCAGTAAAAGATAAACTAATAAATAAAATGTATAATTTTTTTCTTTTGTTTGTTTTTATAGATATTTTGCTATATGGCGCTAGTTACAACATTTAAATACAATAATAAACACAACAATAAAGACAGAATGTTTTTAGAAAATTATTGAAATGTTTACAAGATTTATGATTTAATTTTTTTATTTTTTGTTTTTAAGATTGACAACGAAAACAAGTATTTTTGACATGAATTACGAAATCTTTGTCTGTTTGTTTTTTTTAATGCCAAACGCAAAAAATATATATATTTTTTTAGTTTTCTTTGATCTAAAGAATGTGGTTGTGTTTCCTTAATCTTTTACTTTGTCTTATTTTTTTTTTGTTATAAATAATTTATTATGAAACTCACCTTCTTCCAGTTCGTCGTCGGGAGTACCTACAAGCTCTTCGTCTGAGCAAATGTTTAAAATATTAACCAGCATATCCGTAACCTAGAGAGAAATTTTAAGAGATATTCATAATATTGTGATGAAATTTATATACTTTATGTATATTATATGTACATATATCGCCAGCTGAAATTCAAAATCACATAACTTAATTTTTTTGAATTTTATATGAGTACTGCTGGCCCGGCAAACGTTGTTTTGTCACATAAATTATTTCAAAAGAGTACATAACAAATTTGAAGAATCCTGCTTTTATATCTTTCAATATATAGTATAAGATTATTAATAATTACTTTGCATGGGGGTGCTCCTTACCCCAGTCCTATTCTCTCAATATTTTGAATTACTTTGCATCATGCTGTCAAAGGAGTCCATACCAAATTTGAAGACTTGCTATTATAGCTTTCAATATATAATATTATGATTAATTACTTTGTATGGGGGTACCTCTTTGCCTGGTTCTATTCTACCAATATTTTGAATTACTTCGCATCTGGTTCTCAAAAGAGTTCATAACAAATTTGAGGACTCTAGCTGTTATAGCTTTCCCTTGGTCCTATTCAAACAATATTTTGAATTACTTCGCACCTCGCTCTCAAAAGGGTCCATACCAAATTTGAGGACTTTGGCTATTATAGCTTTCAAGATATAATATTAAGATTAATTACTTTGTATGGGGCGGTGCCCCTTCCCTTGGTCCCATCGGGTTGATTTGTAAATCTAAACCATCCAGGGCGCCAGCCAAACGCATATACAAAAATTCATTCAAATTGGTCCAGCCATTTAGGAGGAGTTCTATTACATATACACGTGCAGGAGAATGATATTTGTGTGAAAAAAGGAAAAAGTGCTTAAGTCGAGATAAACTGATTTTGAGGTTACCTCCGTAATCTGCATACTTAAAAGTACCCCTGGTCAAAATCTCAATTAATTTTTGTGATTTTTCAGGAATTTATATCACTATGACTTGTGACTTATATTTTTTAGACTTCTAGTCTCATTTGGAATAGCAGCTTAACTTAGGTTACACTTTGGCATATTTCAACTTGAATGTATTATTTACAGTGTGTAGAACGATGTTTGCTTTAAAAAAAAATAAAGGTTTGCAGAGAATTTCCCAACTTAGCTTTAAAAGAAATAAAATTCTGAAAATCGACTTAAACGCTTAAAACTGCTCTCCTGTAAAACAGCAAAATATGACTTAAGCACTTTTTCCTTATTGCCACAGATATATATGCATATATAAGGATAGGAGAGAGAGAAAACTCTAAACTTTTCTACAATAAGAAAAAAAAACACCTTATTAAAAGTTGCATGTCGTTACCTTAATATAGAAAGGCCCTGACTCGTTATTTTTTGGAAATCAAGATTTTTGCATTTTTCGATACATGAGATGTTCTTGTATCGAAATATACCAAAAACTCGATTTCAAAAACAAAATAATGAGTTGGGGCCTTTCTATATTAAGGTAACGATACATAAAATATCCCTGTGAAACTTATCTTTTACCTAAAACGAGAACGGAACTCAAAATATGAAAAAGTAGAACGCACTGTTTTCATGCCAAAATATCTTAATGACAGCATTATTTTATTTCCAGATTTGAAAATGAATCCAAACACCGGATTGATATATTACCCCATATTGTGAATGGCGTCGTCGACGTCACATCAAGACGAAAGTAAATATTATCACTTGTCCACTATTTATCGGCAACAATTGACAAACTCTTACTAACCTCAAAGGTTTTGTAAATTAATGTAGTATGTTAATTGTAGTTAATTGTTGTCGACAAAGAGTAGACAAGTGACAGTTTTTACTGCTGTCTTGATGTGACGTCGACGATGCCATTCGCAATAAGGGGGGGGTTGAAATTTTTTAATTTAAGATTTATCTGATGTTTATTTATTTAATTTAAAAAATATTTTACAAAATAACACAATTCCTTGCATTATAATAAATTTTCATTTAACTTACCTTCTCCCCAACAAATGGCAATGACCACGTAAAGACATCCATAAAATTTGGCAACCAATATGGATGTGGTGAACAATTAAATTGTCGTATATTCATAACATTATTCTCATATTTAAGTACAGCTGCCTTTTGTTAAATGACAAGAATTTATTTATTATTTTATTGTCATTGTGTGGAAAATGTGGAGATGTGCATACAAGTGAAAAAAAAAGAAACAAATACATACAAGAAAAATTATTAATGTTTTTTTTATCTAATATAAATGATAAAAAATTAAAATGTTAAAAAACTTTATATATAAATAGAAATTGAACAAAAAAAAACGGTATATAAATAAATATGTGTGTATATGGTTGTCATTGTTTAATATTAATAACACTGTGCAACATAATTAAAACTTTTCAAAAAAAAAACAAAAAAAAAAGGATTCTAGCGATGGAATGTGGCAAAGAAGACTCAAAAAAATAAATATATATTATCGGAAAGTTGAAGGCTTACGTCTGAGCTTCCCGCCCTTTTGTAAATTGTTATGACGCATTGGCTTAGGATACCATCTTGGAGGATGTTTTAATATCTTTTATATAAAATCTTGCGTGGAACATTTTTGCAAAACATTTCAACCCTCTTCTTTTCTTTTGATCTTTTTCAAAAGGAGAGTAAATAAGTAGCATTAAACTGAGATAAAACAGCTTAAAATGTTTACAAAAATATTCGTTATAGAGTGCTTTCACCAGCACAAAATCTAGCATATTTTAATTAAAATCTTTATGAAGATCTATAACGTTTACATCAAGTTTTTTTCACATTTGTCAAAAAAACCTATTAACTGAAAATTTTCCTAGACTACAACCAAACAACTACCATGTAGCTAATTTGTACACCTTTTTAAGTACCAAATGTAAACGCACTTTTATAAAAATCTATTGAGCAAGTGCCAAAACCTGAAGTCTGTTAAGCGTTAATTTCGTACTTCTTCACACTTAGGGCGAACAACGTTTCGATCGAACATTTATATTATAAACAAAAAACTTAAATTTGTTTTTGTTTCCAATACTAATGCTTGATCGAAACGTTCGTTCGCATTTAGACAAACAGGCCCTTTAATTTTTGGTATTGGGCTTCCAATTTTATGTTGAACATATTAACACTCTAGCTCATCACTATGTGGGCCTTTTTGGGTCCTTTCGTGAAAAAATTTTCAACTCATTATATGTAAGACTAAAGGACAAATTGACCCATAGAGAGAAAAATAAAAGGGTTGATGTGATAATTTTTTGTTTTTATCTATTAAAAACAAACGTCACAATTTGTGTTGAATATTGTATTATGTGTTATTATTTTTTAATATATTGTTAATTAATGCTAAGGGAATTGCATAAAATATTTTCATTATTCATTCTTTAGCAAAAAGGAAAAAGTTCTAAAGTCAACTTAAGCTAAAATAGAGTTGGTAACGTCATCATTATTTCTCAATTAAAAATTGCCCCTGAGCGAAATATATATCATTTAACTTCCAAATGTCTGAACAATGCACATTTCGTATATCTTGAACTGCACTCACATGATAGAATTCTCATTTGATTCACATTCAAATTAATATAAGTGTGAGGGCGGTTCCAGGACTAAGCTACACAACGAATAAAACGGAACAAATATTGGGAACATTTTTCTTTATTTCTAAATATCATTTCCTTTTACTCGATACATTTTTCCCAGTGACATTCAATAGATTCGATATTGTGTATATAGTAAGAACTGTTTAGCTTCTTAAAATAGCCACCAGCAACTGACTCCACCAACTTTTCATTGTAAGCAAAATGTTGAGCTATTATTTTAAGTTTGGACATATAAAATAGTCAGAGAGAGCTAACTCTACCTAATAAGTTGGGTGATAATAATTTCGTCACATAATTGCTAAAAGAAGTTTGTTTGTTTTTAGTTTTTGGAGATAATCAATAAAATTTATCTCATGCGGATCCCAAAAAAACAGATACCATGAAACTGTGTTCGACTTTGTGGGTTGTGATTGCCTCATTTTATTCCACTGCTTTGACTGTTTCTTTGTCTCAGCTGTAAAGTAGTGCACCCATGTCTCATCCATGGTTACAAATCGACACAAACATTTGGTTTTATTGCGCTGAAACTTGACAAACTCTATCTGGAAACAGTTTCACGACGAAGGTTTCGCTCAATTGTGAGCAAACGCTGCAACCACTGTTGCCGAACAATTTTACTAAAATTGGTTTAAAAATCTAAAAAATCTGAAGATAATTTAAAAAAATCGGCAAAAAAAATTGCAACAATAAAAACACCTTCATTTTGAATTGTTTTTCATTTTTTTTCGAATTAACATAAATTATCTTCTTGCTATACAAAAATATATGTTGATATTACAAGTTTTTGAATAAAAATAAACATTAACAAGAGGATAGGGAGAAATATATGCAGCAGTTTTCGTCATAAAACTTAATAAATTCAGTAAAGTGCGACTCTAACTCGCGCACGAAGGGTTCCGTACGAACACTAGATATGTAATTTAATACAAACTTCATTCTATATAATATATAGTTTTGGCATTTTTTTTCGTTTTTGGGGTCTCTTCGGTTTTTTTGTTTTGTCGGTTCTTGCGTTTTTTCGGTTTTTGCGATCTTTTTAATTTTTGGCTCTTTTTTTAGTTTTGACACTTTATTTTCTTGTTTTGGCGATTTTTTTCGGTTTTTGGCGTTTTTCCATTTTGGCGATTTTTTTTTATTTTTGGCAATTTTTTTAATTTTTGCGATTTTTTTTAATTTAATTTTTTTTTTAGTTTTGGCGACATTTTCGCGATTTGGCGATTTTTTTTCGATTTTTGGCGTTTTTTTTCATTTTGGCGTTTTTTTCATTTTGGCGACTTTTCCGAATTTGGCGATTTATTTTAGTGTTAGATTTTTTTTTTTAATTTTGGCGATTTTTTCGTTTTGGCGATTTTTTTCGTTTTGGCGATTTTTTTTAATTTTTGGCGATTTTTTTTTTGGGTTGGCGGTTTCCAAGATATAGCAAATTGTCAAAATTACATAGTCAAAATTGCATTAACTGATGGACCACCCTTTAATTAAAAGTTTTTAAATTTTAGTGTTAATTGTTGTAGTCTGTATAAAAATACACTAATGTTACAAATTTCAAGTTTCAATATAGATATGTTCATACAATTGTATGTATATTACATAGGATTTTAAAATTTTTCGTTGCTCGTTTTGGAACACCCTTTAATTTTTAATTCTCATGTATTTGTTGTTGTAGCGGCCAAGTTTCTACATACTCTGTCCAAATTTCAGATCCGTAACTCTTACGGTTCCTGAGAAAATACCGTGTGACGGACAGACGGACAGACGGACAGCGTAGCGAAAACAATAGGGTTCCTTTTCACCTTTGGTGTACGGAACCCTAAAAAACTGATACATATAAATACAAATCTGTTGAAAAAATTATACATACATATCTCACACTAAATCATAAGCAGTCACAACTCGAAAAATTCCAGATGTTCAGGAGTGGCAAAAAACTGTTCAAGAAGAAAAGAATTTGGCCGCAAAAGAAATTTTTGCGGTCCATGAAAAAACCAAACCGCTTTCATCATTTTGAGTTGTGGGTGTTTATAATTTATTGTGCAATATGTATGTCCTTGCACAGAATTGTTAGTTTCTTTTTAACATTGTTATGGTAGGTACAGACTTAGCAACGTGTTTATGCAACTAGGCAGGATGCATTGTCGGTCGCATAGTCTGTAGTCTTGTTTATATTTGAGTTCGAAGTTGCACTTGAAGTTTCGAAAATATCAAAATGTTTTGATGTTTATGGGTTGTAGGTTGCATAGTCTGTGTCAAAATATGCAATATGTAATATAAACGTGTTGCGTAAACACGTTGCAAAGTGTGTACCCACTATTATATTGGTAGTATGGTAACTGCAAAATTAAACGTCAAAAACTACTTATTTGTTAGTGAGAAATCTGGCAACAGTGGCTGCACCCATTTTGCGCACAACTTTTTCATATTCAAAGTTTAGTCAATATCAAAGTGTATTAATACCAAGTGGCCTTATTAGCGCAAATGATCGCCAGCTGATTTTACCCAATTCGTCAAACTCCATATAAAATAGCATAAGATCTTAACCCGAACTGTCAATATAAAAATAAAAATAAGCCTACAACTCCACTTGGTATTAATACACTTTGGTCAATATGCGACGCATTTTTTTAATTGTCTATCATTTCAGCGTTCAGTTGAGGTATCCAACTGGTCGACCACTATGGTACGACCTCATTTAGACTCTGTCGCCCAATATCTTATACATAGTCATAAATAAAGGAGAAGCTTCTCCAGAGTAAAAGCCATTTTGGCTTTAACTTCAACTTTTTAACTTATACCTGATTTACATTAAGCATTTTTTCATGAAATTTCATGAATTTTGTTGCATGCAACTTTTTCTATTTGCTTATTGCAGCGCTATAAAAGAGAATGTTATATAAAAAATAGCGTAGAATGAATCTCTAATGTATTTTTGACAACTTTTTTGATATAAGTTGCTCATCCAGGCCTCCTATTGACAAATAAAAAATTCTCATGCAACTAATTTCATGAAAAAAATGCTTAATGTAAATCAGGTATTAAAGTATGGAACTAAATAACGGTAAAATTTGGTTGGAATGTTTGTAAACTTACTTAGAACGTTTATTTTTTAAGGCTCAAAAGAAAAATATTAAGCAACTTGGCGCGTTTAAACTTAAAACAGATGTTTTATAAGGTTGCCACTTTTTGTAAATGTAATTTTTTTCTATCTACTTCCACCATCTATACGTTATTTCGTCTAGTTTTATGATCGCAAACAAAAGAATCATTTCATAAAATCAAATTTACTGTCCATTTTCGTAAATAAAACAAAAAATTTCATTTAGGAATTTAGATTGAAACCACAGTAAAAAAGACCCACCACACAGACAAAATTATTCCCAAAAAATTTTCAAACAAACGTGTGTTTTGAAATATAATTTAGTTTCAGTAAATATTTTTTACTGTTCCAATAAATTATTTGTTCCAATTTTATTTTATGTAAAAAAAAACTATATAGAATGAAAATTTCTATATAAAGTAAAATTTGTAAAAAAAAATTTTAGATTTATTTTTTTTATATTTAAATTTGTTATTATCAGTTAATACTGTAAAAAAAATTTGTCTGATTTTTTTTTTAATTTTTTCAGTTAAATTTATTTTTATCGGCCCTGTTCTGTAAACCGAATCGATTTGAAATCGAACGATTTTACAAAACTAACTCCGTTAAGAGAAATATTTTTTCAGACTTTTTGTCATAACAGAAAATTCAAAAGAAAAAAAGCAATGTGAGTCCGATCACAGAGGAGATGTGTAAACATCTAGTAATGAAAATTTTTATTTAAGTTGGAAGTACTTATGCTTTTAGTATCTTTTTTTTAAATTAATTAATTAAAAGTATCAAAACTTTCAATATTGTAAATACATATGAATTTGTTGGTTTTTGTTTGTTTTATTAAACTTATTTGGTTAGTAAATGGGCACATTGCAGTATATGTATATGTACTGCATTCAAAATTGCAGTAAGCAGTAAATTTACTGATTACTAAAAAAATTCAGTAAATTTTTACTGCTAATGAAATTTAATTTGCATTACCAGTAAAATCGTAGGGCCGTAATCATAATAAAATTGTAGCAAGTGGCAAAGTTGTTTCATTCAAATTTTGAAACTTTTGTATGAAAAACATTTAGCCACTTGGTAGAATTTCATTATGAATACGGGCATTACTGATTACTGAAAATTCAATGCACCTCATCATATAACAAATCATTTAGGCAATTTATAAAAATTGTAGAAAAAAATTTTAGTAATCAGTAAAAATTTACTTGTTAAAAATTTTTTATTGTTTTTACTGAAACTTTAGGGGTACTGCGTGCTCATCTATGGTAAATGCCTTTACTTTTACTTACTTTACTTACCCCCTTTTGACTTTGATTCTTTGCTGAGATTTCTTTGCTTTTCTTTCACAGCATTGTCAAATCGGTGTGAGCTATGTATGAGTGTATTAGTGTTTGAAAGAAGCAATACCAAGCAGAGAAACAAGTCGGTTTTGATCATTTTTTTTTTTTGATTTAGCTTTCTTCCTTTTTTAAGTTTTTTCAGTTTAAAAGATTTTTTTTCAGTTTAATTTAATTTAATTTAATTTATTTCGCCATAAGAACATTAAGAATATAATTCTTTTAGAGTTCAATAACAATACAATACAAATACAATGTTATAATACGTTTTTGGTTATATGAAGGGATTTTTGTAATAATTTTTGTAATAATTTTTTTTGTAATAATTTTTTTTGTAATAATTTTTGTAACAGAAAACATATATATATATATAAAATATAAAAACAGTAATTAATGAGTATATATAAAAGATAAAATAAATGAAGAGTTACATCAATTTTAATAAATAGTCTTTGAGAGGGGCTGCTAAGTAATATTTAAAAAAAAAAAATTGAAAAGAGCTTTAGCAAAACTGTATTTTATATGTATGATCTTTAACCTTACTGGTAGAGCATTCCATAATTTAATAGCGTTTACGAAAAAAAATCTTGACGTGTTAAGGTGCAAATATCTCGGTGTCAAAAGTGTCATACAGCGGGTTGAAGTTCCAAAATTAATTTTTTCATATAAGTAGAATGGAGCCTTTCTGTACAAAATACCATGCAAAAATAGCAAATTTCTCATACGTAAATAATCCACCAAATCACAGCCCAGAATCATCTTCTGCCATGAAGAAATACTGCTGTAACGTCTTATTTCATAAACATAGCGGGTAGCATTATTAAAAACAACTTGTAGCTTATGTAGCGATTGCGAATTAATTTTACTATAAACTTCTGCCGAATAAGTTATCAATGGAAGTATAAGTTGGACAACAAGTCTTCTTTTGACTGGTATAGGCACATATTCAGAAGACACTCGCAAGTTAAGAAGAAGAAGAAGTTTTATCGCTTTCTTTCTCGTTTTGGCGTTTTTTTTTCTCTTTTTGGGTTTTTTTAATTTTGGCGATTTTTTCATTTTGGCGATGTTTTTTCTGGTTTTTTTTTTGGTTTTTTTAATTTTGGCGATTTTTTCATTTTGGCGATGTTTTTTCTGGTTTTTTTTTTGGTTTTTTTCATTTTGGCAATTTTTTCTGTTTTTGGGGTTTTTTTATTTAGGCGATTTTTTCATTTTGGCGATTTTTTTCATATTAGCGATTTTTTAAGGATTTTTTTCATTTTGGCGATTTTTCCGGTTTTTTGCGATTTATTTTAGTCTAGAGATTTTTTTTAATTTGGGTGCTTTTTTCGTTTTGGCGATTTTTTTGTTTTTGGCGATTTTTTTATATTTGGCGATTTTATATTTTATTGATTTTTTAGTGTTACCGTTTCTGAAAATTTCAAGAGTTTTGCTCTTACGGTTTCCAAGATACAGCAAGTTGTCAAAATTACAAAGTCAAAATTGCATTAGCTGATGGAACACCCATTGATTTAAATTTTTTAAATTTAGTGTTAATTGTTGTAGTCTGTATAAAAATACACTAACTTTTAAAATTTCAAGTGTATATATGTACATACAATTGTATGTATATTACATGGGATTTTAACATTTTTCGTTGCTCGTTTTGGAACACCCTTTAGTTTTTGACTCTCATGTATTTGTTGTTGTAGTAGCCAAATGTCTACACATTGTGCCCAAATTTCAAGTCCGTAGCTCTTACGGTTCATTTTCACCTTTGGTCTACGGAAATATACAGAAAAATAACCGGCGGCGGCGCACCGTCGGCTTCGAGCCGGTCGACTTGTTTCTCTGCTTGGTATTGCTTCTTTCAAACACTAATACACTCATACATAGCTCACACCGATGTGACAATGCTGTGAAAGAAAAGTAAAGAAATCTCAGCAAAGAAATCTCAGCAAAGAATCAAAGTCAAAAGATTTTTACCCCCTAGCGTATAGATGTTTACACATCAAAAAAATTTGCTGAATAATACAAAAAATCTGCAAATTTTTATTTTATTTACAAAACCAGGAAGTTGGTATTCAATATAGAACTGAATATACATATGTATACTGAATTCGGCTAAAATTCATAAAACAGTGAATGATAATGAAGTGTATAGGAATACAAAAACATGCAACCATTCTACAGTTCTTTAAATTATACTGTACAAACTTAAAAAAAATAACAATAATCTTTCGACTGATTCTGGCAGCTGAGACAGAAAGTTATAAATATGTTTGTACATAAAGTCCCAAAAATATCGTATTTTATCGATAATAGTTTTGAGAGTGCAATCGAATTGGCACACAGTATTATTCAATTTATCAACGAACAGAAAAAATTATCCATTCATTCGATGAAGTTTTTAAAATATGAGTATTTAATTACTATAGTTTCAGTGAAACATGCATGATGTTCTTTCTATTACTTCATTTTAAATTCTTAATTTGCAAAAATACGAAAATTCCTTCAAGTGAGTGTTTTTAAATACCTTATTATTGTAAACGTCCAAATAATTGGGAGCGGAAAAAATGGTTATTAGTGAAGGAAATCCAGTCACTTGATTTTTTCGATACATGCGATATCTGTTAAACCCAAATGAAAGAAAATATGCATTAATAAAACAAATGAGCCGTTAACTTTAAATGTGAGGCAAGTCCATTAGAAATTAGTTTCTGCCTCGCCTTCAAAATGAAGCGCTCATATCTTACCCAGCATCTTGTGCCTCATGAGCTCTGACAACGGATAAAAGATTATTCTTTTGCAGAAATTCACAGCAAGCTAAATAACTGAAAATAGAAAAAGACAAGTATTTTCGAATTAAAAATTTGCTAATAAAGCAACACTATTTGCTAAAGTATTCTTGGTCTGTTTCAGTCGAAAATTTATATTGAAAGCAAACAAATTTTTTCACATCTTATTGTTGTTTTCAATTATAAATTTTCAATCGAAAGTTTTCTTTCGATATGGTGAAACTGGAAATCTTTCTACGCCTATTTGCTTACCTGAAAAAATATGAACAACCACGCACTGAATTGTGTGTAAAATAATCATTATTTTTTTCATTGCCAAAATCTTCCAAAGGATCTGACCACAACATATCGCACATTGGACCAAAGGCAGGTGGTTCACGGAATCTGTTAAGCTATTAATTAATTGTTTGAGTTTGTAAAGAAAGTTTTATAAATACAATAGATAAGATGTTTAATAAATAAATAGATAATAAAATTTTATAATAATGTTTAATCAATAAAACACCTTTCTGATATCGTCCAGTGTGAAAATTTCCGGCGATAAACCGCCATGTATACAAAGAAATTGTTGATTTAATAAAGCAGCCAGTGGCAAGCAATCAAATGCTTCCATAGTGGCATCATATACTCGTTCAGAATATTTTATTTGACCTAAACGAAATATTGAACAAATAAACAAAAATTTTATTTGTTTGAAATTTAAGAAAAAAAAAAAATTAAAGTATTTCTTTACAAAATATTTTGCTTAAATATATTATGTTAGATTATTTTACACTTGTTGATCATAATTTTATTTATATTATTATTATTTTTTTTTAATGAAGCAGAAGTGTGTGAAAAAAGTTTTATAAAGGGTGTCCCAACAAGAACGCAAGATTTAAATTTGGCGCGATTCGAAGTGTCATTGTTTGAGATTGTTATTGTGTTATTGTTTGCTAGTAGAAGGTACGAGGTTAGTAAAAATAGAGCGCTAGACGAATGAACAACGCATTCTCATTGTGAAATTGTTTTACCAAAATGGTGAAAGTTTTGCGGCTACAGTTCGCAAATTTGCAATCAATTTGGTGTCACAATAAGTAAAGAGTCAACTGTAAGGACATTAATGGATAAATTTGCCGAAACTGGGTCTGTTAGTGATGTAAAGACAACAACGCGCCTTCGACCAGGTCGATCGACCGAAAATGTCGCAGCTGTACGTGATGATGTCGCTCAAACGCAGGTCAAGCGCAAACAGTCAATGGTGTTCGGTATCGTAAAACGATAACCAGTTTTTTCGTGCCTAGAATTAAAGAAATGAATGTTGAGGGCATGTGGTTTCAACAAGACGGCGCCACATGTCATACAGCCAGAGAAACAATTCCAATGCTACATCAGTCATTTCCCGGTTGTGTTATTTCGCGTTTTGGAGACCAGAATTGGCCGCCTAGATCGTGCGATTTAACACCATTAGACTTTTTTCTTTGGGGTTTTTTGAAGTCGATGGTTTACGCGAATAAGCCGACGACGACTCAAGCCTTAAAAGATGAAATTGGACGCTGCATTAATGAAATACCGCAGCATTTATGCAAAACGGCCATTGAAAATTTCATGAACAGATCGCGTGTGTGCCAGCAAATCCACGACGGCCATCTGCCCGATTTGTTGTTCCACACATAACCTCATTTTGTCTACTTTACGATATAATAAAGTTTCACGATTTTTTTTTTTAATATCTGTGTTTTATTTAAAATTTAAATCTTGCGTGCTTGTTGGGACACCCTTTATATCTTGAACAAAATACACAAGTTAAAATTCACTAACTATGTAAATCCGATAGAGAGCTGTACAGGCTGTAAAGGAAGTTGTTGATTTGCTAAATAAATTTCAACAAATTGCTAATTACAAATGTATTGAAGGAGTTTTATTTGTCGATTTTTTTTTTAAGTTTTTTAATTAATTAATAGCATTGTACAAAATAATAAAAAATGCAAGGATCTAACGACTGATTTTTGCAGGGATTTTTATTTTTCAAAATAATTGACCCGACTTTCGGTTAACTAGAATATTACTATTTATATATAAATTTTTTTGTAATTATTACTTATTATCAATATATTAATGAAACTACACCTTTTCCAGTTATAATTCAGAAAGTGTCAATTGTTATTCAGATTTGTCAATTTAAATTCAGAAAGCGTCAATCGTAGTTCAGAAAGTGTCAATTCTAATTCAGAAACCGTCAATATTATAAAGAAAAATTAATACATAAAAATTTTATTGGGCAAAAAAAATTCCAAAACTCCCAAAAATGGGATTTTTTCAATATTGTATTGTTGTATTCTTTTTATTTTTCGCTGGGCGCAGATACTGTTTTTGGAAATATTTAAAAACATATATTGACTTAAGGTAGCATAATAATTTGAGAAAAAAAACCTTAAATTTGATATTTGTAACAAAAATAGGTATATTTTGAAACAATCTGGCTCCTTCAATAACGAAAATTTTGAACAAAAAATTTCTTTGTAATATTTCTTATACTATCCTATTGCCTTTTGAATAAGTAAAAATACGGGGTTGGAATTTTTGCAATTTTTTTTTTATAATAGCGAAAATTAAATTTAAATTGCGCATAACTGTTGACATAATTGTGATTTTGGTACCAAATTGCTTTTTTAATGTTACTAATTTTGTTTTTAATTCATAATAAGTTTCCTTTTCTAAATCGAACTAGATTTGACTACTCCATTAGCAGAACAGATGTGCGATAGCTTTCCGTGAGCACCTGCCATTACGGCCTTATCTCACGGGTGCCAAAGCACCGGATGTGGGTTAGACGCCAGACCAACGCCACCATGCACCCTATTAGAATGAACCTATGGCCCACTCCATAAGGCACATAGGTTGCAATCTTTGAATATAGTTATCCCTGTACTATATTCAATTACCTTGCTGAGGTAATTTGAGCTATCTAAACTCTGCTGCTATGTCCGTGCCCATAGCAGCTTCTGTTGAATGGCAACAGCACCTAGAATAGTGTCTGGCTGACCACGTCAGACCAATCACTAGCATTGATTTCACACTGGGAAGCCAAGACTATTCTCCCAGCGATTTTGGTAGCAACCACAGCCACCACGATAATTCTCCGGCTTCCACGCTAAGGTGTTGTGTATACACCCATAGCGAGGTCCCCAAGAGAATTCCTCAACCATTGCCGGCACAGCTCAACCACTCATCCATAATGAACGCATGCCTGTGTCGCCAAATAACCAGTGCCTACTCCACACATACCAAAATCATCCCTTTAACCCTTGGGGTATACCCCATTGGGGTAGGACGAACTCGGCATTTTAGCAAAGGAAACTGACGACCGCTACATGCACTCAAAACTTCAAAGCAGCCCGGCTGTCGGGCAACCGGCACCCGTGGCACCAGAAGTAGCCTCTGGTTAGACCTCGAAGTTCCACCACAAGGGCTTCACCTCTATCGTCTTTTGAACTCAGGGGCAGTTCTAGGTGACGCTGCACCTAACTGACATCAACAGGACCTGTCTTCCTTTTGTTATAAATATGTGCACATCCGTTACTCTGTTTATATTCAGAGATTGGGTAGTAACACATAAGTTCTATGGGTAATGTACCAAAGGTACGTCAATGGAAAAAGCCACATCACCCCAGCTGGGGCCCTGGGGTTGCCACACCCCGGGGGGCCATTAGCAGAACAGTGGACCTTAGTTCTGGTAAAAACCCCAAAATTTTAATTTTTTTCTAGAATATTTTCTAAACTGTAAGCAAGACTCATAAATGTAGCAGACTTCAAAAAAAAAAAAAAAAAAAAAAAATTGAAAAAAATCCACTTGTAAAAAATCTTTTTTATGAGATCAAAAACATCAGCTTGGCATCGGTTTTAATTTGTCACTAATCCAAGGTTACCCATTTTGTGGCTCCTCAAATGCTATATGAAGTATCGTAACAATTAACATAAACAACCGTTTAAAAACTGCAGAATTATTAAATTTAAAAAAACCCCACTGTGTCGGGTACTTTAGGCCCCACTAGGTACCAGAAAGCACCGTCGGATCAAGCTAACAAATTAAGACCGCAAACCCCATATTTTAGATAGTTCAAATATGTATGTATATCAATTAAAGAAAATAAATTTTTGCGACCAGTCTAGTACACAGAAAAAATTATTCCCAAAAAATTTTCAAACAAACGTGTGTTTTGAAATATAATTTAGTTTCAGTAAATATTTTTTACTGTTCCAGTAAATTATTTGTTCCAATTTTATTTTATGTAAAAAAACTGTATAGAATAAAAATTATCTATATAAAGTAAAATTTAAAAAAAAATATAGATTTATTTTTTTTTTTATATTTTAATTTGTTATTTTCAGTTAAATTTATTTTTAACCCCCGATTAAAAAAGGGGGTGTTATAAGTTTGCAGTGTGAGTCTGTGTGTCGGTGTGTCTGTGTATCTGTGTATGTGTGTATCTGTGTGTCTGTCCGTGTCCATGTATAGGCCAAACGGCTAGACCGATTTTCATTTAGTTTTTTCTGTTTGAAAGATAACTTGATCGAGAGGGTTCTTAGCTATGTTTGAAGAAAATCGGTCCAGCCGTTTAGAAGATGTAACATATTTTCTGAAAAAAGTCGGGGGTTTTTAAAATTTTTAATTTTTGTTATTATATACTGTAAAAAAATTTGTCCGATTTTTTTTAATTTTTTCTACAAATTATTTTATAGGTATAAAAAATATTTTATTTTTTTGTAATAATTTTTGTTTGCGGTTTTCAAATTTTATATGTTTATATATTGTGATTCTCAATATAGTATTAAGAGTCTTACTATAAACATACGGAGTTTGTTAGCTAATTTCAAAAATTTTTTGGGTTGAAGTCTACTGACGAGTTCCAAAAGCGGGAACGAAATGCTTAACCATAAAAACAAACCAATTTTTGAAAGTAAAAAAAGTATAAATAAAAAAAACCATGTTGATTATTGAGTTCTTGTTTCAACTTTGTTATTTGTTGTTGAGCTTCTCATTTGTTTAGATGAAAGTCCAGCTAAACCCCTCAATAATCAATTTCAATGTATTTTTAATAAAAAAAATATTTTACTTAATAAGTACAATATTAATTTGGGATTATTAGTGCGTTTAAAAAATTTACAAAAAAAAAAAAAAAAAAAAATAGTTGAACCTTTTATTTGATTCAGTTATTTTTTTTTAAATAAAACTTTTACTAATTTTTTTAGAAAAATTGGTAAGAATTGTTATTGATTCAGTTAATTTATTTTCTGATAATACGAAAAATTTTAGTGAATGTGTTTGTAAATTATAAAAAAAAAATTGCTGAATAATACAAAAAAAAATCTGCAAAAATGTTTTTCTGTTCCTATTAATACAATTGACTGAACATATTTTGAATTTCAGTTAACTTTTTTCTCTAATGCCATAATAAGTTAACTAAAAATAAATATTTTTTTCCACTTAAATTTTTACAAAATTGTTATCCGAATCTACAAATTTCTTTGTAGGTCCGCATTCATACAAAATATTTACTGATTCAATGAATTTGGTTACTGAAAACGAAATTTAGTTTTTTTTCTGTGTATACATTTAGTATTATGTGACGACATCTTAGCATGATTACGCATGCCTATATATCCTTTCATTGCTGCTTAAACGTAACTCATAAGTAGACTTTAAGCACAATTCAAAAAAGCTATAAAAACTTCAATGTTTATAGAAAAACTCACAATATATAATTGAGAATTACAAAAATATGAACACGCTAATCTAATAGAGGTGAGCCCAAGACATTAAAAAGTGCACAGTATCGCATTTTTTCAACATCGAATAATTATTTTAGTACTAATTGAAATTGATTGTAAAGCAAATATAGGAAACAATAAAACAAAATAGCGCTTTAGAAGGTCGCCTAAACTGAATATAAAATGGAATAAGTGAATCGTGCAACCTTTGAATTTATATAAATAAAATTTATTAATCTGCAAGCGTTGTTCATTTGTAAGTCGATTAATTGAACGGTAACATTATACACGAAAACAGCTGAGTTGCCAAAAACAGTTTTGCCAAAAAAAAAAAAAAATTGCAAAAAAATCAGACTTCATGATGTAGAAGATTAAGCAAGCAAATGTTTTATGCTCACCTCTATAATATAGTAAACTTTTTAAGAAACCCAACAAACAATAATATTACCCAACATGAATTGTATATTTTATTTATACATTTCATTTATCTTTGGTTTTCAACAAATGTATTCAAAAACTGTTGTGAAAGAGGAATCTCGTTTACGCACACTTTTCTTAACATGAGATCCTGTCTATATAAAACTCAAACCAGTTGAGTATAAAATCATGAAAAAGAATATTAAAATTTAATGGGTAAGGCTCCGTCTATCTTTCTAAATATAAGACTGCGTCATCCTTACATCCTAAAGTGTGGACAGAATTGACATTAATGACATAATTCACCGATTCAATGAAAAATTTCACAGCTGGCACGAATATTTTCCTTTCAGTGAAGCAAACCAATTCGATGTCATGAAATATGACATTTTTAATTATACAAAATATATTGATTTAAATGAAATTTTTCATATTTGATTTTACTATTGTTGGTGGTGAGTTTTTTCCAACTCTATTAAAGTAATGAAAATTTAGTTCCTTTGCACTCATTAAAAATATAATGCAAGAAATCTGATTTACTTAACATCATAAAAATGACCTCGGGCTCACTGAATAGGTATCAAAACAGATAATTACTTGCAATGACAACCATGTCCCAAGTTATGGATCTTACTGACTTCCTTGGAAGTCCTTTTTTTTTACTGGGAATGTATAGTATTTTTAATAATACGTTAAGGATCTAACAACGAAATTTTACAGCTACCACTATCATATTCAGCATATTATCTCAACTGTGTATAAATTAATTTTTTTTATTAAAAATAGTTCAGAAGTTGGTTTACTTACATTCTTGTTTAAAAGTGAAATACTCCGTTAAGTGTCGACACTCATGATTTCCACGCAGTAAATGTAATGTCTCAGGGAAGCATATTTTCAAAGACCATAAATATAAAACACACTACAATACGAGTGTTATTAACTTTTAATAGCCATTCCAAATTTAAATAAAAAAAATCTGCAAATTAAACTCACCTCAATGCTAAAGTAACCACGATCAACATAATCACCCAAAAATAAATAATTTGTTGACTCTGGTGGACCGCCAACTTCGAACAGTTTCACTAAGTCAAAAAATTGTCCATGTATGTCACCACATACTGTTATGGGCGATTCAACATCGATCATATTTTTCTCACTGCGCAACAAGGCAGCGCCCTCATTGATTATCCTTAAGGCAGGTTCCTCCTCAATGCGTCCCTCTTTAAGAAAATGTTGTTTCAAAACTTCATAATTGGGCTTTTTAGTTTTCGCATCGAATACTTCGTCCATGGTAAGTTTGTGGCTGGGTGGTAGGGGTACATCTAAAAATTAAAATTATCATTTTTAATTTTTGTTGCCTAAGCATAATTAATTTAATTACAATTTTGTTGTAGTTAAATATTGTTTATGAATGATTATAAGACATCTTATTTCAGTTTATGTGCTTACGTGCAGTAATTCATTATGCTTTTCACATTCCTTTCGCCACCACATTAATCAAAATATTTTAATTGAAATAAATATTGTCAAAATAATATATATTTTAATGCATGTAAATATTTCTATTAATAAAAATTATTTTCTTTTACAGTCTCATGACCAAAAACTGCACAAAATATAATTTTTTACATTTGATTTTATAATGTGCTTTCGTTGTACATACTACGTTCAGTGCCCACTTGAATATAATAGAACTTTTATGTATGACAACAAAAAAAAAAAAAAAAAAAAAAAAAAGAACACATTGTTGCAAATTTTTATGAAAAGTTTTGATATCACATGTGAGATTTTTCAATTCACACAAATTAAATAAATTAAAAAGTGTAATAATTCATTCAATATTATTGTAAATTATAAAAAAAAACATTTGAAAACAGTGTTGATTATTATGCCTAAATACGAAAGGGAAATTTTTTTAAATTGAATTTTATATTAATTTGTTTTATAATAAGAGTCAAAATTAATGATCAAACAATTCGTTTCATATAGGCTAATGAAGCAGCATATGTGTGCATATATTGGGAATTTGACAGTATGACACAAAAGGCAAAACATACTTTTGGCTTTACAATGTTATAACACCTTTTTTTTAGTGCAAAAATTATTATCATAATTGTCATAAAGAAATAGCATCCTGCCATCAGCAACATATTCATAATTTTACAATTCAAGAACATATCGACCCCTTTGCGCGAAATTATCGTATGTTACAAAAACCAAATTTTACAGGACAGCCATTTTTCTACTTTTCTCTGCTTTCGCTTGCAATATCAAAATGAAAATATACATGTGCTTAGATAATTAACTAATATAACTACACCTAAAAGTATTCCGGTGGAAAAGTTCAAGTTTTCCGACAAAAACGTATTTTTGGCACATACGATAATTTCATTCACAACATTTCGTAGATGCGTGTGTAGAAAATAGCACTTACGATATCATTTGTCAGTGTTAGAAATAAATTGAAACTAAGATTTATTTGTGGTTTTATGTATTTGTTCAGTATTTTTTAACTTAGAATTGTACAAAGTAATAAAAAAAATGTAATCAATATTTAACAGAAGCATGAAGTCATTAAAAAAAAACTAAAAAAAAAACCAATAATAATAATAAGTGAGTTAATCTTCTTCGTCGGTCTTTCATTTAACATATATTTTTCGCGTACAGAATATTTTAAATTTAAATACTCATTGTGGTATTTTGACGGTATGCTATTTTTTAAACATAAATTTTTCAAATCATTAAATTTTTGCAAAGAGATACATAAAGGCGAATTGTACAACTTTTGTAACTTACAAGGTAAAATTAAAGTTATTTATAGTTTTTTAGTGGAATTGTCGAAATATCCGTAAATGAGTTCAATTGATTTTGATTTTTTTGTCTAATAAGGCTATGCGAACTTTATTTATGTTTAGTTTAACTTGGAGTGGTTTACAATAACTGATTACCTCAAACACATGATCAGAAAAAGAATTCATGCTAAATGCTTCTCTTCAACTTTAATATAAATTGCGTTCGCATACTCAAAAGTTTTTAAAAATTTTTACTGAACTTTACTGCATTTTACTAAATTGCGTTCATTTACCATGTAAATACAGTGAATGAGAACACAAATTGAGAGAGTAAAGTGACAGTTCTTGACTGAGTGTTTTGCAAATTTTTACTGCATAAATTTGTCGTAGTAAAGTTTAGTAAGATAAAAACATATGATTCAAAATGTAAACAAATGAGAAGTAAGCAAATGAAAAATGCAAAAATTTGAGAAAAGGTTAAATAAAAGTCGTGAGTCATTAAAAAACAATTCATTTATAAATCATAGTAATAAGAGCTGTTCCCAGCAAAAAAGTTTGCCTACTAGAATGCAAAAAAGTGTATGTACTCTGCAGTCGTGAGTACTTACAATTTGACTGAATAAGCCATTATTTTTGTATGAGAAGTTCAAAAAGTATGCGATACCCTATACTTTTTCTTTACAAATATCCAAAAGTTAATAGATTACTGATTGCTTAAAAGTATTCAAAATATAATGGGTTATTTTATGCTCACAGAAATGCAAAATTTAATAAAATAGCCAAAAATTATAAACAAATAGAATTTTGTAACATAATTATAAAATTTGAACCTTTTTTGGGATTGTTAAAAATCATAATTTTACAAAGCAAATATATGAATACGTATATTGAAGAATAGCGAAAATACTTAGATTTTGTAATAAATATTGTAGTAAACCAAAGTTATTTTATTGTTTTCGAAGCTCACTTTCACGATCAATAAATATTTTTTAGATAGATTTCAGGATTAACTAGGAAGTACTACAATAAGTACCTTCATGTTATGATATAAATAAGTTGTTATTTTATTCATTACAAGACAGTCATTATTATACACATAAAATAATTAAATAAATAAGTACCACTCATTACTTTGTAAGCCATTAAAAGAGTACTACCTTTTACAAAATCTTCAAATTTTTTTGCTGGGTTATATATATTTAGTAATATATTTTATTAATCCTTTTGTTTTGCAATTTATTTTAATTACTCAGAGTTGTAAAACTGTAAAGTATCTGGGTACTTAGTATCGCACTTGCTTTTAAGGTAATCAGTAAAATTAACAAATAGTCATGTAATTTTTATTAATTTAGCCAAAAACAAAACAAGGAAATGAAGAAGAAATTAATTACAAACAATTACATGAAATAAATTACAGAATTTATTCTTAGATTGACCGTGTTATAATAATATTGTATCGAGTACCAATAGTTGAAAGAGTTGCATAGTCAAAAGGTTATATATTTTTCAACACTATGTGGAGTTAGAGTCAGCTGTTTCTTTAGTCTTACTAATTTTTACTATTTTTCCGTTCGCGTACTTTTTTCGGTAACAGCTCTTTTTTAGAGTAAATCTTAAAATTTTCGCAGTAACTACTCATTTACTGCATTTTACTGCAAAAGTAAACGAATACACTTATAGCCTTTTCTGTAAAATTAACGATAAAACGAATAGAGGCAAAAAACAAAATAAAGCGAGCAATTCCTTTTATCTTCTAATTCTAACTTATACCTGATTTACATTAAGCATTTTTTCATTAAATTTCATGAATTTTGTTGCATGCAACTTTTTCTATTTGCTAATTGCAGCGCTGTAAAAAAGAATTTTATAGAAAAAAGGGCTTAGAATGAATCTCTGATGCATTTTTGACAACTTTTTTGATATAAGTTGCTCCTCCAGGCCTCGTATTGGCAAATAAAAAATTTTCATGCAACTAATTGCATGAAAAAAATGCTTAATGTAAATTAGGTATTAGAAAGAAATATGTAGTAAATATTGTAACATCTACAATATGCAAAATATTCTTCATTGGCAGATACGATAAAATCGCTCACAAGAAAAAATTGAGTGTAACATACGATAAAGTATTCAATCAATTTTTGAAGCGACGAAGTGGAATTCGCCTACAATATTTTGTCAGGTGATGTCTCTTTGAATATAGAACAAGATTGCATCAAAAACTCAATTTCAAAAAAATTGGCATATACGATAATTTCGCGCCAAGGTGTCGATATTATAGCATATAGTGACATTTGAAGTGGACACTGTTGTAGTAAAGGACTGTGTAATCAGCCAATGTCGTAATGGTAAAGCAAGAAAATAAGACATGTTAATTATTGAGTTCTTGTCTCAACTATAGCATTGCACAGATGCATCTATTTGCACCAGTTTTGTGTGTTTTTTGGTTCTTGTATGAAAAAATATGTTATTTAGGGTTTCTTTTACTAGTTGTAAATGTTGATTTTTAAAGCAGTTATTGTATGGTTGTGCAATGACCAAATGAAAAAAAAAAACACGTTTGTATGTATTTGTTTTTCTAAATATAACAAATAAGATACATAAAACTGCTTTTGACATACATAAGTACCACATGGTGTGTTGAAAAAAAAAATCCATGGTTGATGAATGAATGAATGAAAGTAAAATTTCACATACACATGTAAGTAAATGATATATGTACATGAAACACATGCATTTGTAATTACTCTCAGAGCAAAATTGTCTCTTTAGGTAGAATTAGTAAAATCGTATCATTCTACTTTACAGCTTGCCGTATCGTTCAAATTTGTGCACAAGTTATAGAAAATGTAACAGTTTGCATAGCAAATTTTTTTTGTCTGGCATTAAATAAATGCGGCGTTTTTGACGTTCGCTACAGAAAAATCTGTTTTCTGCAGATTCCTACGTCAGCAGTGCTACCACCACATATTTTATAACTAGTAACATGCATTGTATATGGTACGGTTTTTGTCAGCTGACACGCAACATCACGATACGATTTTACTAATTCTACCTTTTCTCTCTCTATACTTTGGCTGCGCCACAAAATAACATAACGAAAGTCCGCACATACATCTGCACATCATGTATTTGTTTCAATAGTGGTTTTTTCATATATTTGTATTACAATATGTATTTTTGGGCAAAAACAGATCAAACACTTGCTCAGCAGCAATACAATAAGCAATTGTTATTTGTTTTAATTGTATTTTAATTTGGAAAAGCACGCACACACAATAACTCTTATACTAGTTCTGTCGCTCACACTACAATTATATGGTACATACCATGGTATATTTGTTTTGGCTATACAAACGAGTATACAAATGCAACCCTATAGTCTCAACCATATTATAGTTGAGCGTTGAGCTTCCTTATTGTGTGGAGTACCCCACGTACAAAGTAATTTTTAATTAACTAAAAACTATTAATATAAGAAATACCGAAGCATTAACGAAATGCATATAAACGGTGCTTAACCAACAAAACAAGCACAAATCCATGATTTTTTTTAATCTCGCACGCTCCTAATGAATTGGCTGCCATTGAATGACTTCGGATACGATTTATGAATCTAAACATAGATTTTTTTTTTTAGCAAACCTAAGCTAAAATCATACACGTTATTTTTTAAAATCATTATTGTATATATATGTGACCTTCTCCGAGAAAAGGGACCTAGTGTGTGAAAATTAAGTTTTGAGATGCGATTTGGTATGGTTAATTACGATTAGGTGCCGACTTTGGTGACGTCATGCCTATGTGGTGAATTATTATTTTTTCGCTTTTAGTGTGACAATACCTTTGCTATTGTTGCTGCTCTGTACGCATTGTAAAAATAACTATGAGAAAGGAAAAAAAATAAAGTGACGCTTCAGTCTTGTGCCAACTGTATAACGAGTGTTATCAATATCTCAAAAGTTGTTTTGAAATTTTGGTTCTTTTGTAATTTTGTTACTAAGCTGATGTTAATTTGAAGTAATTTTTATAAAAATTGACATTGACATCTGACAGTTTTGATGATGATTTAAAATGACTAGAATCGGCCTATGGCGATGATGAGATCGATACTTCGGGGTGCTAATACTTCGGGGCTAACTGAAAATCAAAGTCTTTTTGCATGATGTTTCCGAATCCAATATTATATCCGAATTGAAGGAATCCGTTGAAGATATACAAGTGTCGATGAACATCGTTTTGATGTACGGAGAAAAATCCGAAGCATTTTGTTCGAAGGAATGTAATAAGATAATTCCAGAAAATCTTGCTATACAAAGCAGGCAATTTTTATAAAAATTAAGTAAACCAGAACAAGATTTAGTAGATTTGAGCCATTTGGAATTTCATTCGTCGAAAACGTTTATAACACTAAAAGTCGGAAAAAGTATGGCCAAAGCGTAAAAAATAAACCCAGAGTTGATACAATGTAATTATTTCGTGGCATTCATATATGTAGAAAGATGTTTTGTCTTATTCACGATGTTGGTTTAAAACGTTATAAAAATTTGATTCGACATAGTGATAATGTTGGCTTTTCTAAGGGAAAACATGAACTAAGTGGCAAGTATTCAAAACAGCAATCACGTGTATTGCCAGCGGAATTACTTACTCGTATCGTTCAATTTATTCAAAATTTTGCTGAAAAATTCTTAATACCTCTTCCTGGTAGAATGCCAAACTACAAAGACTGTAAAGTAATGCTGCTACCATCCAGTAGTATAAGTATTTTTAAGAAATTAGAAATCAAACTGACGTGATTTATGAGCGTGAGTGTGGTATGACTTTGATTTCAACGTCGCATTCATATTTATTTCAACCTATACTTATAAATCAATGTCATCGTGAGTATGCTTAAATCAGAGTAGTTGATTTTAAACGACGCCTTTCTACGGCTTTATATTTAAAATTTCATGAGTCAGTATGAATGGCAGAAAAACGATTCATTGCCGATCACTGATATATATACATATGTCCGAAGATATTATCAAATGTTAATGACAAATTTTTTTGTGCTGTTTTTAGCAATTTAAAGTTCAATCGGACTTAAGAAAACACCCTTTGTCTTCTGTCATCCAACCTTTTCTGCATAAATTTATTAAAAATAAAATTTATCAAAATGATAGATACTTTTTACTTAACCGTTTGTATAACTATGTATGTATATGTAATTTGTGTCGTTAAAAATTATATATTAAAAAAAAAACACCGCATTGCTTTCTTATTCTCTCCTTGGTATAGCGGAATAGAAAATTTGATTTACTTTTTTATTTTAAAAGTAATTAAATAATAAACCCTAAACAATTCACTCTTTGCAATCGCACTTTCTTTTCTGGAATTAAGAACAAACGTTTCGGTTTACCGCTCTTCTCTGAGTACCATTCAAGAAATGGATTAAAATTTAATTTTAAATGTGTTATTCACTTTATTTGATTTATTTTTAGATTTATTGTTGACTGCAAAAAAAAAAGAAAAACCAAAACAAAACAACACATGTATACATACATATGTACATACGTCACAAATATGTCTGGAATAAAATAAATTAATAAAAGTATTTCAATTATGTCAAAAGTGTTTTCATTCATTTGACACTTAATTACAGCTTGTTAAGATATTTGCTAAAGTTTGCATATAAAAAATATATATGGCCTAATTTTATACATAATTTTTTTTTTGCTCAAGCACCAACTTAAATCGATTAAATACCGGACAATATTTGTCTAAGAAATTAGAATTGGTTTTTATTTAGTTTTGGTGCAATTTGTTGTTTTTGAGATTTAGATAAATGATATATTTATTATATTTTTTTCTGGGTACTGTTTGAACCCCCCAAATTTATATTTATAAGAATATTGATGACATATATACAAAACTGAAATAATCACCACTTCACTTCACTTTTTTGTACTCTCAACCAAAAATAAAATGATATATGTGACCTTCTCCGATAAAAGGGAAAAAACGTCAACTTGGGAAAATCGATAAAAATGAGAAAAACATTAAAATTTTATTTTTTTAAATGCGTTTTTCTCAAAACTTCATTTTCACACACAAGGTCCCTTTTCACGGAGAAGAACACATATGTGTATAGGTTTGTCATCCCGTAAGCAGTTCATATATAAAATACAGGGTTATGCAATAGTTTGTTTAAATAATTTTTCGAAATTTTTTTTATGAAAATATTTTTTTTAGCTTAATATCATTTATATTTTTATTTCGATATTTCGTTAACCTTCGGATAACTTCTTCATTTCCATTGCATTCCATTAGTAGTTTCAAAACTGCCGCTCTGTCAGTTGCTAAGTATCTGCCAACTGAAGTGTCATTTATTCAGTGAAGGTATTGCCATTTATCCATATGGATCGTTTAACAACCCAAGAACGCGTATACTTAAAACTAATTACAAAAATGAGGGTTCAAAAGTGGTCCTTTCAAGCATTACAAATTGATTATGGTCGTAATAATTAGGGTTTGCCAAAAACCGAGGAAACTAGAAAACCGCGGTTTCCGGTTTTAAGCTACTAAAACCAGTCGGTTTCGGTTCGGTTTTGGTTTTAAAAATATACATGTATATAAATATGTATGTATGCTAGAAAAACAAATGGAATTTTTCTTCATGTGAAATTTCATTCCCCTCGAAGAGAAAAATGCTATCTTGAATATCCTGTGAAATTTTTTCCCCGCAATCAGTCCACGTGAATGTAAATAAATTCAGTAAAGTGCGACTCTGACTCGCGCACGAAGGGTTCCGTACGAACACTAGATATGTAATTTAATACAAACTTCATCCTATATAATATATAGTTTTCGTTTTTTTTTCGTTTTTGGGGTCTTTTCGGTTTTTGCGTTTTTTCGGCGGTTTTTGGGTTTTTTCGGTTTTGGCGATTTTTTTAAGTTTTGGCTGTTTTTTTAGTTTTGACACTTTATTTTCTTGTTTTGGCGATTTTTTTGTTTTTTGGCGTTTTTTCATTTTGGCGATTTTTTTTATTTTAGGCGATTTTTTTCATTTTTGCGATTTTTTTTATTTAAATTTTTTTTTTTAGTTTTGGCGACATTTTCGCGTTTTGGCGATTTTTTCAATTTCTGGCGTTCTTTTTCATTTTGGCGTTTTTTTTCATTTTGGCGAATTTTTCGAATTTGGCGATTTATTTTAGTGTTATACCTAATTTACATTAAGCATTTTTTTATGAAATTTCATGCATTTTGTTGCATTCAACTTTTTCTATTTGCTTGTTGCAGCGCTATAGAAGAGCGTAATGTATAAAAAATGATGTAACATGAATCTCTGAAGCATTTTTGGCAACGTTTTTGATCTCAGCTGCTTCTCCAGGCCTCCTATTGACAAATAAAATATTTTCATGCAACTAATTTCATGAAAAAAATGCTTAATGTAAATCAGGTATTAGAATTTTTTTTTTAATTTTGGCGATTTTTTTCGTTTTGGCGATTTTTTTTTAATTTTTGGCGATTTTTTTTTTGGGTTGGCGATTTTATAATTTTCGGGTTTTTTAGTTTTACCGTTTTTGAAAATTTCAAGTGTTTGCCTCTTACGGTTTCCAAGATATAGCAAATTGTCAAAATTACATAGTCAAAATTGCATAAACTGATGGACCACCCTTTAATTTTAATCTTTTTAAATTTTAGTGTTAGTTGTTGTAGTCTGTATAAAAATACACTAATTTTACAAATTTCAAGTTTCAATATACATATGTTCATACAATTGTATGTATATTACATGGGATTTTAACATTTTTCGTTGCTCGTTTTGAAACACCCTTTAATTTTTAGTTCTCATATATTTGTTGTTGTAGCGGCCAAGGTTCTACATACTGTGTCCAAATTTCAGATCCGTAGCTCTTACGGTTCCTGAGAAAATACCGTGTGACGGACAGACGGACAGCGTAGCGAAAACAATAGGGTTCGTTTTCAACTTTGGTGTACGGAACCCTAAAAAGGAACAATTTTTGTAAAGCTTAAAAATTACATAATTGAAAATCGAACAAATTTAAGTTGAATAAAAAAATTCACACATTTAAGGTTATAAATGAAACTTATTTAACTTTAAAGTTGTACTCATGGAGGTGCTTCTGTTGATTTAGCTATTTTTTCATTTTAGTATACCACCGTGGTGCACCACCATAAAATTTACTGTCTGTGAACCAAAGAGATTCATACTCTATGAAAAAATGTGTTATAGGGAATTATTGTCCTAAAAATAAATAATTATAACTTTTAATATATAATTCGAAGAAAAATATCGAAATTATTCGATGTAATAATTCAGTTCGCCTACAAAAATAAAATAAACAAAACCAAGGGAAAAGTGAAAAAATTCACGTGAAAAATATTCTGCCTTATCGTGGTTGGCGTATTTCAAATACGACTACGACTGTTTGGTAATAGATTAAAGAAGACAGTTTTTCTTTAAACTATTGCCAAACAGTCGTAGTTGTATTTGAAATACGCCAACCACGATAAGGTAGATTATTCATGATAAGGGGAACCAAAAAAGGGAAAATATTTCTGGGAAAAATTTTTCCAGGGAAAAAATAGTCACTATAGGGGTGATAAAGTTTCTCTGGTTTGTATTCAATTCAGGTACTTATCAGAGAACTGCAATGAGTACCTGTTTTTATGATTTAAGATACTCTCTTAAAAACGAGTTGCGGTGTAGTTAATACAGCATATTGTTTTTGTATCTGCTCGCCATACTCGTAAGAATTTGTGTTTGAACATACGAGCCTGTACCAATCATAATGCAGTTTATACACGTTGTCTATTTAGTATTGTTTCCTAAATATTTTTTTCAACACTCGGCAATGGCATTCGTACATCTGATAAACAACACGAGAAATGTTTGTCTAGGAATTTTGAAGACACACACTTAAGCTGAAGGTCCATACCATCCGTTCAATGCGTAGTTGCGTTTTATGCATGTGCCAAAAAGTAGAATCAAGGTAATTGTATGTGGCAAGTTACAGAACAAAACGCAAAGAACGTGTAAACGCATAGGATGGATAAAGTAGGTTTACTTTCTACTTTTGTATCTGTCGCATGCATCATGCTCTCTTTTATAGCCAAATGTTCGTGTGGTGAATTTAAATATTCTCTCTTTTTGCATTAAAACAACAAAAATACTTGCGCATAAGATGTATTGCATGTAACTTGAATTTAGAATCGGAGAGAACGTACAGCAACGCATACAACGCATATGCAAAGAACGGATGTTATGGACTTTCAGCTTTACATTATTAACTAGAGTTATAGTTCTCACAGTTCATAAGTATTTACTCTCAGCATTCGTCAATCGTATTAATACTTAAAGCAACGTTGCCAGAAGGTTTGGGAAAAAATCAGTTATTGTATATTCAAGTAAATATGTAGGGCTAAATTCATAATGAAATAAAATGTATTTAAAAGGAATTATAAGAAATTTTTTCATAGAACATTTTAATTAAAATATATTAAGAATGCGACAGGCTTATGATATTAACTGCCATTTTATAGAAGCCATGTAAAAATTCTCGTGTATCTATTTATATTGAAAACAAAAACAAATTTGAGTGCTTTGTTTTTGTTTTCAATATAAATAGACAGACGAGAATTTTTACATAGCTTCTATAAACTGGCAATAAAAGGAGCAACTTTTTATGTAACGTTAAAATCACAATTAAAAAAAAAATTCCACAAAATATTGCCTAAAATCATATTTGCTATTTTATAAACAGTAGGTTTGAAATAAATTTTGTTTTTTATTAAGTTTATTTTAAGTTTGAATTTGTGAGAAGTACACAATACGTTTTTATCTTTGATCTTAAAATAAATAATTTTGAAATATATAATAAAACAGGCACTAAACTAAACTAAATCATCAAAACGGCTAAATTCGTCAAATCTACAACAAATCATGAAATCTGGCAGCCGCGGCTGCAGTGAATGTTGAATAATAATACACAAATATATATCAAATGAATATGTGTTGAATGGTGTTGTTACAAGCTGATCGTAACACCAAAGTAGTGTTAGTTAAATACAAAGAAGTTACCTAATACGAAAATAGAAAAAACACGAAACTTTGCTCAGAGTGGATGTGCTATTGTTGTTACTTTTTTCTGCGCTCTTACTTCTTTCTGTAATCAACGCAAGTACAAGTTAAAAAGTTATTGTGTATATTTTCATGCATGAAGCTCGCTGTATATGAATAACGAGCGAATAAAGCAACAAATCAATAAAAGCGAGTGCTGAAAAGTATTCGAGACTAAAAATCATATAGTAAACAGTGAGTGCGCTCGCGAGTGTTATGTATTCTTGCAGATCTCTGGTACTTATATTAGAAAAGGAACATTTAGTAGTGTGTACATATGTGTATAAAAAGCTTAAGACTAAAAAATTTATATTTAATTATCCAAGTAATAAAATTTCAGAAACGTTAAAGCGTTCAATGTAGAGTCGTTTAAACGAAAACTTATTTTTGTGCAAAAGTTACCAGCGACAGAAAACACTCTTTCGCTTTAAGTTGAATAGAGTTTTATTGTGTTATTGCTTTGTTAAGCAATAATATGTTGGTTGTTTTGTTGTTCCTTTTTTTATAAGGTACACATTCTTGTCGAAGAACGTTAAAGTTATCGTCTTTTTTGCTTTACATCTGCTAGAGATTTTTTGGTAACAAAGAGGTGTTATAATTTTCTTAAAATTCTACAATTTTTTACCTTTCATTGTTACAGAATGCTTAGTAATGTATAAAAGTCTTCAATGTAAAGTACTGTATTTTTAAACAAGATAATAATGTTAAAGTAAAACTTAAAAACAGACGATTTTTTTGTCGGTTTCGGTTTCGGTTAAAACCGAACTGCAATCCCTAGTAATAACAGATCTACTGTGCAAAGAATTGGCATGAATATTAAGGAATATGAAGAAACTGGAAGCGTTACATATTGCTTCTGTAAGTGACGGTATGGTGGATGTACGAAGAACCGTTGCTATCAATTCAGAGCGCTATGGCCTATGATAACCGACTTTTTTTTTGGACTGCAATTAAAGATTTTGAACTGAATGATATCTGTGCAGCGTTTTAAAAATTAACATTCGCCAAGCTATCGCAGTGGTACCTCCCGAAATGTTCTTTAGAAACCCACGTTAAAAGGATCGACTGCTGCAACCAATCTATAAGCGGTTCATTAAATGACATTGTATTTCGTATGTAACGTTATCGTTACCTTATTATAGAAAGGACCCATTTCATTATTTTTCTGAAATCTAGATTTTTGCATTTTCCGATACAATAAATGTTCTTCTATCAAAATATACAAAAAACTCGATTTATAAAATATAATGAGTTAGGCCCGTTCTATATTAAGGAAACGATATATATCTACGTTCCTTGTGATTTAGGTAGTCGAGTAAGCAAAGTGTATTTGTTTGTCTCGAAGTACCCAGAGAAACTAGAGATTTTGAACTTAGATTGATGCGTCAGATTTCATAGTAACTGGATTGGGTATTAAAAGTCAGTGCAATAAAGAAAGTTTCCAGGGCTGGAACTAAAATTATTTTTTTTTGATTTATAAATTAAACATTTATACATATTACATATTTAAGAAAGAGCTTTTTTATATTTTTCCAATTTGTATATAAAAATATGCAAACTTTAACTACTGAATCATAATTTGTTATTGCTTCGCTGCTATAAAATATGACTACTCACTAGTTGTACGAAGCATTGCTTACTATGCTCTAGGCAGTAGCATATTTAAAAACCGGTGGTCATACGTTGACAGCAATTAACTGAGTTCTTATTAATTTTTAGTAAATGGAAAAAAGTATTAAATATATCGCTTAAGAACATTCATTGAAACTGTTTCTTTCAGCTGGACAAAATTTTGCCCAATTCTGTGGAAATAAAATGTTTACCTAATATCGCGATATAAGGTAATATTGGCAATGGTATGTATATTTATTTAAAATTTTATTTTATTTTATGGTATTTTCTTTTCTAAAAGAAAAGTGTAACATATATGCTACATGTGATTTGGCAACATTTTTAAATGCTCACCTGATTTTTAAGAAGTGTTGCATATTTTACGTTTACAAAAGAACAATTTTCCAACAAGTTTCGGTATACAACAATCACGAACTAGAAAATGCTTTATTTTTTTCATATACCTCGTTTATACGCAAATCTTATTTGCAAATAAAACTATTTGCAAATACTGAACTCACCGTTTATACGTACACAGAAAAAATTATTCCCAAAAAATTTTTAAACAAATATTTGTTTGAAATCAAACTTAGTTTCAGTAAATATTCTTTACTGTTCCACTAAATTAATTTGTACCAAAAAACTGTGTAGAGAAGAAACAGACCACGACGTTTGTCGGCTACTTTTCGGCATTTACATGTATACAACACGATCAATCAAAATAAACAACAACAACCGCACAACAGCACGTTGTTCCTATCAACAAGCACGATAAACACCAACACACTGAAATAACATTTTCTCTCAGCCGAATTCTGATTAATTTAAATTTTTACAAAATTTTTATCAGAATTTACAAAATTATTTGTAGGACCGCATTCAAATAAAATATTTACTGATTCAACGAATTTGGTTACTGAAACTGAAATTTAGTTTTTTCTGTGTATACAGAATACATTGCTATCTGTGAATGATATTGCCACACATTGTTAAATTTGTATTACATTTTTTACAAAATAAAAATAATTGGCAACATTTTACACCTTATTTGCAAATAGTGCGTTATTTGAAAATAGTTTTCGTGAGTTATTAACTTAGAATAAAAAAGTTATACGGCAACGATTTCCAGTTTTATTTGCAAATAAGAAGTGCGTATAAACGGGATAATAGGCAATAACAAAAACAGCTGTTAATATAATGCTGCACTCATGCCCCTTTAATGAAAATGAGTGTTGAACATGTAGCATTTTTCTTCTTTTTAAGGGTAACATCGTGGGAAAAGAACGCGTACAATTTTTAAAATAATACATACTTTTCAGAAAAGAACACAAAGAAATGTAAAAGGCAACATAAATGCGGTATATTGCTCAGAAAAGAAAACACCATTAGTTATAAATAGTTATAATTTTTTCATTATAGGATTAAGAGGGACCGTGAAATGTATTCCTATATCATGTGGTATGGTTAATTTATTTTTATTGCGGGATTAACAGGAACCCTGTAATGTCGACAGTAAATATTTAATTTTTTTCAAATATTATATATATGTATATATTTTTTCAACGTAGAAGAGTATTTGAAAAGAAACCACTTGTTTTTTTGATTTATGTCCACTAAGATTTCAGTAAATAATTTATTATAAAATTGTTTAAAATATTATGAGGTTTTTTTTTCTTCTTAACATTAAATTAAACAAAAGATTTGACATTGACTGAGAATGCTTGTACGATATAAATTTAAAACTAAATTGGTCATTAATTTGTTTTATTTTTATGCTAAAAAATGAAATAATTAAAAATAATTCAAATGATTTGCTTGTATATATAACTAAGCGAGAATTATAAACAAAACAAACATATCGCTACCTTAATAAAAAAAATCCCTAACTCATTATGTTTTTTCAAATCAGGTTCTTCGTATATTTCAATAAAAGAACATTTAATGTATCGAAATATGCAAAATATAACGACTTAGGGTCTTTCTATATTAAGGTTAATATATGTATGTGTGTATGTATGCATGCATTTATTTAATTAAAATGTAATAGAAATATTCCTTAAAAAAATGTTTGTTTACCAGCAACAATTCGATCCTTGGTGTTTGCATATTTATACTTTTGTTTATTTCCGGACGTGACTGACGTCGCAGAAGATGTTGAATTTGTTTCGGCAGATGACGGTGTTGTTGATGAGGGTGTTGTTGATGATGATGGCGTCGTCGTCGCTGATGATGAGGGAGATCTTTTTACTGAACTCGTTGTCGAAGACATTTCTATTTTATATTTTATGTATCAAAAAATATTCTTTTGTATATTTTCTGATTTACGTAATATTTTTGTCTTAATTATTTTGTGTTATGTTTATATTTCTGTTGTTTGCTATTTTAAAATAAATAATTAAGAAATTTTGAATGGCACCGAAGACTTTTTCTTTTTACTTTTGATTGAGTTTCTTTATTACAAAATTATCTAAATTTTAACAAGTATTTTTTACGCAAGGTTTTTTTTTGTAAAATCTCATTTTTTTATTTTTATATTTTCTTGTATCACGCTCGTCATAGAATTTGAGCGAAATCAAACCGTTTGGATTTGGTTATTCACCCCCTGTTTGTGTAAAACGTTTGAGTTAAAAATCTTGGCGTTTTTGTAATAGACTAAAGGAAACTTGTACAACTTTTCTTTAATCTATTACAGAAACGCCAAGATTTCTAACTCAAACGTCAGGGGGTCAACTTTTATATTTGAGTATTTTTTTAAAACTAGATCTTCACATATTGACAAATGGACCATGTATATATAGTCTATTAAATTTTTTCCATAAACAATTTTTTTGCATAAAAAATTTAAGATGTATAGTTAGTTCATTTAATTTTTTGCATAAAAAATTGACAATGCAAACTTTTTTAATAATTTTTTTTTTGCATAAAAAATGGACGATGTATATATAGTGCATTTAATTTTTTCCATGAAAAATTGAAGATGTAAAGTCCATTTAATTTTTTCCATAAAAAATTGATTGTAAAATTTTTCTTTAAATTTGTAATAAAAAATGTGCAATGTATTATGAATTTTTTGACGATGTATAATAGTTCATTAATTTTTTTTCATAAACATTTTTTTTCATCCAATTATTTTTTTGCATAAACAATTTTACTTCTTCAATATTTTTTTTTTATTTCAGAATTTGTTTTCTGCAACATATTCGTCTATTACAAAGAAAATAGTATTTTAGTTATTTATTTTCAAAAAAAAAATTTTTTAAATATGGCCTAGTTTCTACATTACAAACGATTTGATTGAAGTTCGTTTGATAAAGTGGCATCAGCATCATCGAAATGCAGCATAATGTTTACCTTAACCAACGAACCAGTCGCAAATATTGTTTTAATTTGCAGTAATACATAATACGTGTTTTTATTCAAATAATTAATTATTTACCTAATTGGGTTTTCGTTCGATTTTCAACTAACCTGTTTATTTTTTCAATACAATTCTTTAGTTTATTCTGGTCAACATTTTAACTAATTACAGCGTTGCTTGATTCAATCCTTTCGATTAATTAATTTTCAATTAATATTCTGGTTCCTTCAATTAAACATCTTAACTGATATTATGCATATTTTTAATTATAAACAAAATTACAATTAATTGTTAAATATAGGTCTGTTCATTTACTTTCCCAGCAGAAAATAGCAACGAGAGCGTAAAGAAGAAATTTAAAACATTATTCTCCCAGATACGAAAAAAAATAAATGAACGCTTTACTTGTAAAAATTTGTAAAAAAATTGTATTCATATCAGAAGCATGGATGGAAATCATGATACAATTGTACTTTTTGTAATGTATTTTTGGATAATATTGTTTGATAATATTTCAAATTACAAAATTTTTAAAAATCGACATTTAATATAAAATACTTTACACAGCTTCATGTATTATTTACCATTTTTATGCATTTTTCCTTATTTTTTAATTCTATTCTATTTACAAATACAAGAAACCAATTTTCCATCTCTGATCAGATATGATAAACAAACAAAGTTGACAATAAAATTAAACTTATGTAGCTTAATTAGTGAAAAACATTAAATAAAGAATATATGCCTTCTTTTTTCATAAGTATAATTGTTCTTTTAATAAAGAAATTCACATTTTTGAGTTTTTCTTTTCCAGATATTTTTGAAATAATTAATTTGAAAAGTAAAAATAAAACAGCTGTTTGGATAATTCTTGCAAGTAAAAATTTTACTGTTAATAATTTGTAAGAATTTTTTTATCTCTCAATTTTTTTCTCTCTTTTGACGCTCTCTAATTGCAATCTTTTTGACTTAATGAACGCCTTCCAGTAACAATTGTTACAAATTCGTAAAAATTTTTAGTAAATGAACAAACCTTATGTATACCAATTTTGAACTTTTGCAAATGTAATCATTTATTTTTTATCAGTTAGATAATAACTGAACTGAGTAATTGGTTTGGAGGATTTTTGCAATGTGATGATTAAAATTGTTTTCTAATTTTTCTAAAGTATTTAGTTTGCGGTCACTAGACGTTAAATATAAAACTCATTTTACTTCACCAGACAATCGATTAATAACCTAATAGTGTTGTAATAATCACCCTAGAAAATTCCATTTTGCCAACTTGAATTTACAAATAATATTGCTTTCAATGTGCTTCCATTTCTAATAGGACAGATTGGATATTGTGTAGAGTATTTTTTGTTAAAAAAAAGGAAAGTTCCAAAAAATAAATAATGGAACTTTAGATAATTTCCCTTAATCTGCAACTATTCATCGACGTGACGTCAATACAATATCAACAAAATTGGCGCTTGTCTACCGCTCTTGAGAACAACTGACTGCTATTGACAGGCTCATGCTGTTGTCAAAAACCTCTGGACATATTTTAATGTGATTTTATTCCTAAGTATTTATTTTAAAGTGGTTAATATAAATAAATAAAAATAAAAACAAATAAATAAAAATTAAATGTGCCAAAATTACAAGAAAGAAGAAAAAAAAATATATAAATAAAACACATACAGTCTGTCAAGAAAGACAAATTTAATTCTTCTTTGTTACATATTGTATATATCCTCTACATATTGATAATACTTAGAGCAAAAATAAATAAATTTTATTTTTTCCTTTCAAAAATCGGTTAGCGATAATGTCATAATTTATGACTACCCAGCTAAAAAAATTATATATGGTCCATATATTTTTAATATATGAATGTATATGACTATATATGAGTATGTATGAATTCATGTATGGAAATATATGGGATTATACATGGCAAAACTATTATATATGAACTAATATATGGACTAATATATGAAATGTGTTATAATATATGAGCTCATATATGAAAATATCATTATGAAGCTCTTCATATGTGGATCCATATATAGAAAAAAGATTTAATATATGGAGCCATATAAGAATGTATGCATACATGATATCTCAAATAAGATAGTTTTTGCAATCAAAAAAGCTTGGTATTTTATCACTGGTGATTTGGAAATCCATTAAAAATTACATACGGTATGCAAAGTTTAAAAAAGAAACGTTTAAAAAGGAAAAACTTTTGTAAAAAAAACCATTCTTGTATGATTTTATACATTGTGGCCAAAAGGATAATCCAGTCATTAATTTTATAGAAAATAACAGAATTCTCTATTTATATTACTGCAAAAAATTATATTGAAAACTATTGTTATACAGATTACTTTTTATTCTATAATTAATTGCATTAGTTTTTAATCTAATTTCTTAATTTAAATTTAATGCACGAATATTAGTTTTGTGTTTTTTAAATAATTGACTTTTGACTTAAAATGATGAATGGCTTTTAGTTCGTTTTTCATTATTTGTTCAAACAAATGTTCCCCTATTCAAAATCTATAAAAAAAGTAATTTAAGTAATTTAATTTATTGCACAGCAATGCGCTTTTATGAATCTAGAGAGTATGAATATGAACTTTGCATGCTGCAGAGGGAATATTTACACATACTTACATTTATGAAAATGTATGAATATATATGATCATATATACGCCCATATACGCTCATTTTTCGTATCCGAACCATATATATGATATCATATATGCTCCATACATATTTTTTTTAGCTGGGCAGCTATGCAAATGTGATTACAATATAACTTGTACTATGTATTATACCCCAGCAAAAGACCACTTACAAAAACTTTTAAGACGAGCGATTTTTCAAATGCTTTAATACAGCGAAATCTTCTAAAACAAATGCCAAACAACACTGTTGGCAAGACATTTGTTTCAGTTATTGCAGGTGTAGGGGTAAAAAAGAAAATACTTCGAAACGAAAAAATTTGTGAATCTTGGTTCTTCATACGCATGGAAGCGTATACAAGCATCATGCATTTACATCAGCGTTACCATATATATTTTTTTAAAAACTTCTTATTTCTGAAAAAAATTTTTTTCGAAAAAAAAACTTTTTTTCTACAAAAGTACCAATTTTTTTTTAATTTTAATTAATTAGCATACAATAAAAAAACATAAAATAAAATTCATATTTAAATTTAGAGTTATTTAAAAAAACTAACACATACGAGTACATTAATAAATATATTTCTTATTTGTACTTAAAAGAAAGTAAACACAATAAGACACTGCTGCAGTAATAAGGGAGTGAGAAAATATAAGATCGTTTTATTGCATACACACACACTTAAAACTTAAAAAATTCAGTAAAGTGCGACTCTCAATCGTGCACGAAGGGTTCCGTACGAACACTAGATATGTAATTTAATACAAACTTCATCCTATATAATAAATAGTTTTGGAATTTTTTTTTCGTTTTTGTTTTTGGGGTCTTTTCGGTTTTTGCGTTTTTTTCGGTTTTGGCGATTTTTTTAAGTTTTGGTTTTTTTTTAGTTTTAACACTTTATTTTCTTGTTTTGGCGATTTTTTTCGGTTTTTGGCGTTCTTTTAATTTGGCGATTTTTTTATTTTTGGCGATTTTTTCATTTTTGCGATTTTTTTATATACAAATTTTTGTTTGTTTTGGCGACATTTTCGCGTTTTGGCGATTTTTGGCGTTTTTTTTTTCATTTTGGCGATTTTTTCGAATTTGGCGATTTATTTTAGTGTTAGAAATTTTTTTTTAATTTTGGCGATTTTTTTCGTTTTGGCGATTTTTTTTAATTTTTGGCGATTTTTTTTGGTTTGGCGATTGTATAATTTTCGGTTTTTTTAGTTTTACCGTTTTTGAAAATTTCAAGTGTTTGCCTCTTACGGTTTCCAAGATAAAGCAAATTGTGAAAATTACATAGTCAAAATTGCATTAACTGATGGACCACCCTTTAATTTAAATTTTTTTAAATTTTAGTGTAAATTGTGATGTAAAATGTACATACCATTGTATGTATATTACATGGGATTTAAACATTTTTCGTTGCTCGTTTTGGAACACCCTTTAATTTTTAATTCTCATGTATTTGTTGTTGTAGCGGCCAAGATTCTACATACTCTGTCCAAATTTCAGGTCCGTAGCTCTAACGGTTCCTGAGAAAATACCGTGTGACGGACAGACGGACAGCGTAGCGAAAACAATAGGGTTCCTTTTCACCTTTGGTGTACGGAATACTAAAAAAAAGAAAACTTAAGAGATGGTAACGCTGATGTACATACGCACACATTTCGTTTGTATGATCTTTTATTTTTCCGCGCACATAAAACGCACACATGCATTGACATTAGTTGTGTGTGTTTGCTTTAAGAAACCACCCTTACCCATTCGGATTTTTATTAGCTAGCTCAAAACATGGGTGACTTTTTGATAACTTATTTACCTATACAACTAGCTTCTGAACTAATTCATAAATGATACAGATGTGAGTCAGTTGTTTTTTGCACAACTGTGGTTCTTCCCGATTAGTATTGAACTAACTTTGAGCTAACTCAAAACTGATGCAGAGATTAGTGAGTTGTTTTTGTACAACTAACTTCTTCCATAAATTTTGAGCTAACTTTTAGCTAACTCAAAGCTGATACAGTCAATGTTCAGAGAGAAGATGTCAGCATAAAATTCATGTTTATAATAACTCTGTGCCGTTTTTATTTTATATGGCGCGATGGCAAAGTGTTAAGTATGATGGCTGACAAACAAAGTTATCACGGTTCGGTACCCGTTCTCGTTTCTTAAAAAATAATTTAAAATTGTTTAAACTTTGAGCTGACTAAAAAATGTTAATAAATAATGAGCTTAATTAAATCATAATTAACTAAATTATTTGGCACAAGCTAACTCATAATGAGCTAACTCATGGTTAGTTCAAAACTGATGCACTCGTCCTACGGCCACTCAATGTTAAATCTGATCACTTTTAACACGCAGAATGAGTGCTGATTTGAACCACCTCTGACTAATTCTTGGCTGATAATTATCATAATTAACTAGCTCTAAGTTAACTCAAATCCACACATAATAGCTTACCAGCTACATCTTACACACACACACACACACGCGCACACACACACACACACACACACACACACATACTCAGACGTACAATATGCAAAAGAACAAGCATACACGCATCAACACTACTTCTTTTGTTTGTTTGTCACGAACAAGAAGTCTTCACGACATTGCTCGCTAACACTCATGTACACGAACACCAATGCATCCATTCAGCTTCGATTATTAAACGACAACATTTAATATTGGTTTAGTATAATACACGCCACGAGAATTCATTTAAAAAACAAGACGTATTTACCAGCGTTGTCAACTTTTAAATTTCAAAAAGCACCGAAACCAGGAAAAAAGCGCGTAATTTAAGTAAAAAAGCACTAAATTTAACATTTTATTGTTTTATTAAAAAAAATTTTACACATCGTCGATTGGTTATTGGTTTGCCGTAAACATGTATAATTATAATTATGTATTTTGAATATACTGTGCCGCAAACGACGACATGTACATACAAAATATAGGAATCGGTTGACCTTGCAATCTATTCCTAAAACTTCGAATTAGAGGCATCCGATAAACATTTTATTTCTATAAGAATAAGTGAATTCTTAAATTAATTTGACGAAGCATTTTCAAGTAATTATAAAAAAAAATTAAATTTTTGTTCGCCAATGAACAAACGAATCTCTGGAATCAGATGAACTATGTGACAAAGATAATAAATTTTGATCGAAATAAAAATTGTGTAAAAAGTGTTGTGCAGCAAAAACAATATAAATAACAAAGTTAATAATTAAAAAAAGTGATTTCCAATTTTATCAAGTTATATGTATATAAAAAAAATATTCATATCGATTTATTCGATAGACCTCTGCGTTTCAATTTGGAAGTAACAGAAGTTTGATGGGAATGCAAGTTTTGATAATTGCATTAAGTCAATCAATCTTTCTCCATCCATTGTCTCTACGAGAAAAAATATCGCTATTAGACTATATTTTAGTAAATACTTGTATTATGTCTTCTTTGTTGTATGGCAAAACACTGTTTACATGAATTATGCTCAAAATGTTAAAGTTTAACTTCAGATCTTATGTTTTTGAATGAAAGACTTCCTCGAAAAAAAAATATTTAAAGAACTTTTCCTATGAATTTTTCGTTTAGTGCCACCGCCTCGAAACAAAAAGCACCGAATATGAATTAAAAAAGCATTGAGCACTAACTTCAAAATTTGTCGCGTCGAAAATTTCAAAAAGCACTAAAAACGGTGCGAAAAGCACCGAGTTGACAACGCTGGTATTTACCACTAAACGTTCATCATCAGCGTTCTTTTATGTTTGGTCCACTGTGTGTGGTGGCAGTTGATGTATATTTCTGCTTTATATACTTAGCATTTTATTGCAAATGGAAATGTGTGAATTGTTTTGATTCATCTTATTTCAATTTGCTGAAAGCTTTTTTGTAATGAAAGCTCAATTTTACCATCTCTATATTTACAACAGTCTTACCATTGTCGTTTGTTCTTTTACTAACTATACACATGTTAGTTAATTTGCTTATTTTTGTTCTTAAGACAAACTTTTTTGGTTTGTTACTATTAAGTATATTTTTATTTTAATTTTTGCCACAAGCCCATGGCTATTAATTTTAGTTAATTTTAATTATTATTCGAACTCCATTTGTTTCTACATTTATGATTTTAACAGGCTAAAGTTCGTAAGACTGTTATAAATATAGAGATGGTAAAATTGAGCTTACAATACAAAAAAAGCTTTCAGCAAATTGAAATACGATGAATCAAAACAATTCACATATTCCATTTGCAATAATGCTAAGTATATAAAGCAGAAATCTACATGAACTGACACCACACACAGTGGACCAAACACAAAAGAACGCTGATGATAAGGGTTTAGTGGCCTTCGAAAACGGCTGGCTGTTCCGTTCAACTATGTGTTTTCAGAATATTTACATCTAACTTTGGTGTTATTTGTTCATTAATAATTATCACATGTAATTTGGCTTAAAAAGCGATACGAACTTTAGCCTGTTAAAATCATAAATATAGAAACAAATGGAGTTCGAATAATAATTAAAATTAACTAAGACGTATTTACATTTAAAAATTGTTTACCTACGCCTCTAGTATGTACATACATATATACCAGCTTGAAGTCTGGATTTTAGTTCGCTAAACATCATCGGACTAATATCACAGCTGAAAGGGCCTCAATACTGGAGGATTGGTGAAGTTTAACGGCCAACTACGTTTTGAAGAAGTTAATTCAGTTGATGAAAGAGGGAGTAGAAGGCGTGACAGGCGCAAAGGGTGGTCATACCAAATACTAATGCTACAATATATACATATGTATTTATATATACATACATATTTTAAATTAATGCTAAATACAAATCTAAATATTTGTGAGAAAGAGTTTCTTGATATAAAAAACATTGAGTAGCAATTGTTATGTTGATTTTTTTTGTTGCTTTTTTTTAATCAAAGCGGGCTTTTTGTTTGTTTTAAATATTTTTGTAAACAATTTAAATAATTAGATTTTTTAAATAAAATAATATTTTTTTTTAATGTGAAAACTCATTCTTGACATACTGTGTATTATGTTTAAATTTCTTTGCATATAAATTTGTTGCCCTTGAATAGTCTACAAAATAAAATTTCTTTTGCTCTCTGTGTTGTTTTCGTTGTGTTGTTTTTGTTTGGATCATCGAATGAAGAAATTTTCTCAAAAACCAAAGAGCGAAGTTAAATGAATTTTTATTTTTGGATTTTAGTTGTGAAAACTAATTAGTTATTTTTGAAATAAATATTTCAAATGAATAATTTATTTAAAATTTTATATATTATAATATTTGGTTTTTAGGGCAAGGCATGTAGTTGCAAAACTAAGTTTGTTTATACATAGTTTTCAACTGATGCAGGTTCTACCATACCCATTAATTGTGGTCCCTAAAATATTAGACTGCTCAAACGGATCTATGAGGAATTGGTAACGATTTTAAAGAAAGAAAAATAAATAATTATAAGTAATGAATGACCAGAAACTCTTACCAACCCAAGGGGCTACTAATGCTCTAGCATACCTTCAGGTACGCTATTAGTACAGAGCTTTACTCACACCCCAGTACTTCATTACAGGAAAAGATTTCGCACTTTTAGATGCAATTTTCATTATTCTGCCAAACACTGAATTATTCTTGTGTATAATCTAGATTCTTAGAAACGCATTTCTTTATATTTCTGTGCAAATATTTTCAGTTCGCAAACTATTATGTTGATTATAATAAGATGTCTCAAAACAAGTTTATATTTCTAGAAATACTCGTATTTAAAAACAAATAAGCTGGTGATGGCTCTTATTTTGTAATGGATTTTTTTGTTTAAAAGTGGGAGGAAAGTCGGTTTATTGGTGCAAAGCACTCACAAAAAATCAAATTTAACTGGAATTTAAGTTCAATTCGAGCTTTTTTCATATATTAAAAAAAACAAACATACATTTATGTTCAAACCTTGTCAAATATCGACAAAAATGAACATTTTCTGGAGAAGGTTTTTTTAATATTAAAATATGTTTTATATTTACGGTCTAATTCATAAAAAATATTTCAGGTTTATTTGACAAATTTCTCATAGGAATATGTCAAATAAGCGCTTAATAAGCCTGAAATTTTTTTTTTATGAATAAGGCAGTTAAACTGTTGCTTAGGAATAAATTTAACAGTCTGTACCTTAAATGTTATCAATAATTTTGGCATTTTGATAATTATAACTTTTAAATTAGAATTTCAAGTATTCATGGCTTGTTAATTAATGCTTGAATCAGTGTATTCTGCATTCGTAAAATTTCTTGCATCATGCTAGTCATATTTGTTGTAAAGTTGTTAATATTTTGCACCAGATTATCAATAGTAGTTTCAAGGCGACTAAAATTAAAGCTTCATTCAGTTTGAATTTGTTGAATTATTTGCCGGTAAAACATTTTGTGCAGGAAGAGAACTAGATTTAACAGCATCGGCATACGATACACCTGAAGTAATTGGTTGGCTCATTTGGGCAAAAGTGGCGAAGTAAGCGTTTACTAATTGAGGTGGAGCTAACTTAGGTTTTTGTCTTATAGTTCAGTGACCAGTGACTATACCTTTAGCACTTCAGCTTTCCTACAACAACTGATACAAAGGGACACAAATGCAAATAACAAAAATTCATGCTTTTGTTAGTTTAACATGACTGTCGGACAGCAGGCTCGAACCCAGGACCTTCGGTTTTGTTGTCAACGTGCTAACTACATCAGTCAACGCCAGCCTCAAATTTGAGTCGACACATTATGGATATAGGCTCTCGATATGATTTATTTTATACTCGTACTTCCTTTTCTCTATCGTAAAATAAGTTCATAGAAATAATCATCATTATTACTACGTTTATACGTGCACTATTTGCAAATATTTTTATTAGCTCACTGTTTATACGACATAATAAATGTACAAAAACTTGGTAGCACTTCTATAGAAAACTTACATATTTTGACAATAAAAAAATATTGTGTAAATATACAAAATATCAAATAATTATTTGTTTTAATCATGCTATCAATGTTTTTTGTGCAATATTTATCCACCCTGCAAAAATTTGCACACAACCATCAGAACGACTTGCCATATATAATGACTTACTTTTCTGATTACCAAATTTTATTACTCGCTTACAAATCACATTACATAAAACTTAAAAAAATGCTGTACAAGTTGATGAATGAGAAGAATGATTATTTTAGATTTAATAGATTACGTGAATATGTTGACAAACAAAAAAAGTAAGTACTTCTCAAGAATCGATTATTTTAGTCTCACGCCTTGTTAAGATCATTAAGTTAGTAATCCAGTAGGGAAGTGCTTCCACCAAAAATGCTTAATTCCAAACTCGATTAACTTTTTTGAAATTTTTGGCTGGGCATTTATTGCTTTTAGCTATCAAACATTTGTGGGCGTGGCAACCTCAAGCATTTTATTTTCGAATAGTGCGTTAATCAGGAATTAATTTTGTCAGTTAGCTATTTGCAAATAAAAAATTAATTGACCGTTGATGCTGCAAAATTCTCTACATATTTGCAATAATTTTATTTGCAAAAAAGTCACCCGTATAAACGTAGTATATGATAAGCTATTTTTAAGTACTTTTACTTAAAAATTTTCTTACAATTTATATTCCTTTTACACATTTTGAAGCTTTGTTTACATTATTTTTAGTTGCCAATTTTTTTTGATAATTTTTTTTTTTGGCAATTGAAGAAAGTTGCAACTACCAATTTTCATTTCAATTGCGTTGCCATTTAACATGGCAACTGAAGTTTGGTAGCGATCCATAATCAAGCCATTAATATCCTCTTGGAAATAATTCACGACAAACTAATTATTCATTAATAACATAAAAAGTGGCCAAGAACTTCAAACTATTGAAGTCAACTTCCCAGGGATTTTTTTTTCTAAGCTAAGTTGATAGGATTTTTGAAGCAGCATTTGTTGTTAAATATTTTTTTACAGGTTTTTCCTAAGTTTGGAATGATTTGCCGAACTATTTAATAACACAAAATAATGCAACTTTGCTTATCCCCCATTATATTATACTTATACACAGGCCCATTTATAATCAATTTATTGATTTTATTGATCCATTAAGCCGCGACTATTTATACTATAATGTGCGCGGACGGACGGTCACGCTTGGTTCATGTTAGTGCATTCCATCTCTAAATCAAATCATAAACATTTTGACTCATAAAAATTTATAAATTATTAAAAAAAAATAGATTTTTTTGTAGGTGGACACAGAATACTCGACATATATAAAAAACATTTTCATTTGAAATTAAAAAAAAAAAATAATAATAAAAAAACTAAAAATAAACACCGGCCACTTAATTAAATATATGAAAATTTAATTTCTAGCTTCGGTAAACACATTTTGTGGTGACAAAGTTGCTTTTCCATTACGAAACATACTAGCAAAATAAAAAAGATTTATTTTAATATGAAATCATATTATTAATATAGTTTTTGCTTAGTTTCGTTTTTTGTAGTTTACATAATATTTTTTTTTATATTTTGTGATTTTATTTTATTTTTTTTTGTTTCCTGATACGGATACAATTTATCATATAATTCTTGTATAATTTTAAAAAACAATTTTATAAAACATTAATTACACTTTTCAAATTAGTTTAAGATGAATTTGTATGAATATAATTTTTTGATGTGAGTAAATTTTACATAACACACGCTCATACATATGTATGCTTGTTTCCTTTACATTTTAAACGTTTTCTTGTTCAAAGTAATTAAAATTTTACACTAAACAATTAATAAAACACTTTTCACTTTTTCTCGTATTTGGTCGAGAAATTTATCATTACCAAGACCAAGGAAATTTTTGCAAACGACTATGAGGTGTTGTCACAATGATTATCTGGTCAGTTGATAATTTAACCAAACCACTCATCCATTTATCTTTATATCACATACAATAGATGTTGAAGCCTTCTTTGCACACATTTGACAGTTTATGTCAGTGTAAAGAAATTAAATTTTATTTAAATTCAAAGGCCAACACCATGTGCATATATTTTCAAAATTCTATTCTTTATACAATTTGAAATAAATTGCACTCACTAAAAATTTAAATACACTACATTATTTTTAAAGAAAAAAGTAATTAATAATAATTCTTTTGTTATAAATTGCTAACGATATTGAACTTGAACTTTTTGTGCGCTTTTCTTTTGTCAAAATTATGTTACAAAAATATAATTTTTTTCCACTTGATTTACTTTTTAATTCAAAATTATTTTTATTTTTTTTTTATTTTCACTCATTAGTTTTAATTATTTTGTAAATATTTAAAAGTACATATTTCGCTTGTTTCAACACGCACGCATCTCGTCAACGACTCGCGGTTTGTCTACGAGAAAAAAATAATGCGACTGTGCGTTCATATTTTCGCAAAGAAATTTTAAGAAAAAAAGAAAAAGATCTCATTAAATCTTGGGACGGCTACGCTCGCTCGCAACGCCAACAACCGAAAAAGAAAATATTCAACATTTCGTTGCCCTTGAATTGTATACGAAATAAAATTGTTTTTTTTTCTAACAAAATTTTGGCCAGTGTTGCCATATGTGAGAGTTAATTTTTTTTTCGGAGAAATCGAAAAAATTTAAAAATTAAATTTGATTTTTCGAACAGTAAATTTCAAGCGTTTTTAAAAAAAAATTCTCTTCTCGGAGAAGACTATGAACTTATTTCTTTTAACAATTATATATTGTGATAGGTTAGCTACAAATACAAAAATAAAAGAACCTACATATTTCACTCCTCCTTTTTATTACAAGGGTAAAGAAAAAACACTAATTTTAGCATAATTTTAAAAATTTAAAATTATGTATAAAATATAAAAAAATTAAAAATCTAGTTTTATTGAAAAATAGTCAAACTTTTAAAAACAATAAAAAAATTGTTTTGGTTTTCATATGTATTCTTATGATCTGCCTTCAAAAATCGGTGTTCGATTTGTCGAACGCTGGGCACTAGTTAGCACATTTTTTTTATAGGAATGGCTTACTAAAACACATTGAATTACCATATTCCACTATTTTTTTTCTAAATGTAACTAAGGGAAAAGAGAAAAATACACATATGGTAACATTGTTATGCTCTTTTTTTATAAAAAGGGGATTTACATAATGTTAGACTGTGTGCAACAGGCACTGTGCGGGCAAACAGAATCGGAGGAGATGAGCTCAAATCCGGAAAAGCTTTGGAAAGAGGCGATCACTATCAAGTTTGACAGCAAAAATAAAATTATAATTTGCCGTTGGCAGGATAATAAAGAAGTCACAGTGGCCACTAAGTTTGATCAAATCTACCCAACTGTTTCAGCGAAGAGATGGAAAAAGCAAAAGTAAAATAATGACGGCAGCATTATACAGGGTGGGCCAAAAGAAACCAAGGGGTGAAAAAGTTTAATAACTTTTTTGTTTATTAATTTTTTTATTTTTTCTTTCAGATTATATAGACAACACTTGGAGAATTTATAATGGAGAGGTTCACAACTGAACAGAGAACCAGAACAATAGAATTTTATTATTTAAACCAGAGATGAAAATTTGATTATGAGTGATGAAGCTCATTTTCATTTGAATGGCTTTGTTAATAAGCAGAACTGTAGGTTCTGGGGTTCTCAAAATCCAAGAGCCATTCATCAACGCCAATTGCACCCCATCAGGTGTACAGTATGGTGTGGGATCACATCTGAAAATGTCATTGGGCCCTACTTCTTCGAGAATGAAGATGGAAGTGCTGTAACCGTAAATGGAGAGCAGTATCGGTTTATGATAGAAAATTTTTTACGTCCTGCTCTTGAAAACAGACCTGGTATGTGGTTTCAGCAGGACGGAGCCACTGCCCATACTGCCCGAGACACAATGGCACTTTTAAGTCAAATTTTTGGAGAGCGAATAATTTCTCGAAATTCGGAAATTATTTGGCCAGCGCGATCGCCAGATTTGACAGCATCCGACTATTTTCTTTGGGGTTTTTTGAAGGAGCGAGTGTATGTGAACAAGCCAGAGACAATCCTTGAACTGAAGGCAAACATTGTTGCAGAAATTCGAACGCTACAGCCACAAGTTTTGAAAGATGTTATGGAAAATTCTCTAAAAAGATCCCATCAGTGCGAAGCTGAAAACGGTGGTCATTTAAGAGACATCATTTTTCATACTTAGTGAAAAAAAATTTCCATTTTGTATATTATATAATCTGAAAGAAAAATAAAAAAAAGTTAATAAACAAAAAAGTTATTAAACTTTTACACCATTTGGTTTCTTTTGGCCCACACTGTAGAACACGGCCGGTTTGTGAATTATAACCAACCCCAGCTATTGAAAAATTAGAACAAAGGAATGGGAGGAGTGGATTTGCACGATAATGCTGTGCAAAATTATAGTGTTGCAATTCAAACAAAGAAGTGGTACTGGCCTTTATGGATAGCTAATTTAAACTCTTCAATGGTAAATGCTTGGAAACTTGACTGTTTCCGTCGTCGTCAGAAAAATGAAAAAATTAGATCCCAAAAGGAATTCCGAATTCTTTAATGACTCAACAAGAAAATATAGATTCATCTTGTGATGGTAGTGCTTTTGATTCTCCAATAGATATTCTTCCCGTATGAAAAACTGAGCATCTAATTATTAAAATAGAGGGAACCAAGAAGTGGAAATGCAAGCATTGTCATAAACCAAGCTCCTTTTTATGCAAAAAGTGTATGGTTGCACTTCACACACATTGTTTCGAGGAATATCACGAAAAAAATTTAACATATAAGTATGTTTTTAATATAAATAACTTTGTTCTTTCATTTTGATTTAAATGAATTAAATAAATTATTTTAAGTTTATTTTTGATTAAAATTAATTAAAAAATTATTGTCAGTTAATTTTTGATTTAAATGAATTAAATAAATTAGTTTGAGTTTTTATTATTTACAATTTATAGGAGCAATAAAACCACTATGCTAAATAGTGCCCAGTGTTCGATTAATCGAACACCATTTTTCTCAAAAACAAAAAATCTTAAAAAAATTTTGACTTCAGATTTGTATTTTCTGGTGGCAATTACCTTCTAACAAACAAGTTTTAAAAGTTTATTCGAAAAAAATATTCTCTGGGACGATATGGGTCAATATTTAAAGCATAAAACGATAATGATAACACTGTGTGTAATTTTGTAAGTCAAGGAAATGTAACCATATACGGATACCATAGCATGATAAATGACCAAAAGAAGACCCGTGCCTCCCAGTTTTGCCCCCCAAGTTATCTACTTTTTTTATAGGCCCACAAGATATGTCATTTTTGCATTTTCTCAGGCTCATATCTTGCAAACTGTTTGGAACTTTGATTTACTCTCTGAGCAAAAGTTGTAGCTCCTGTCCTAAAGAACAAAAATTGTGAACATACAAAATCAAAAAAACTTCATCTTTCAGATCAAAATCTTAAAACAATTTAAAAAAAATTCGACATTTTTTTCAACCTTTTTTCCCCTGTTCAGGTCCATAGCTAGCAAACCGTTCAAAATTCAAGCGAACAATCAACCACAAAAATGTACCCAAGATCTCAATAAACAAATTTCTAGAACATATAAACTTCCTAAGAATGCTTGTTAACACCGTTCAGGTAGCGCAAAAGTGAAAAATTTACCGAAAAATTTTTTAATTTCATTTGTTTGGAATTTTTTCACTTTTGCGACTACTTAAGCGCTATCTAAACGATATTTGGAAACTTTTCTAGGAATATATACATAAGTTCTAAATAGTCGTTTATTGAGATCTGAGGTATAAAATTCAAAAAGACACTGAGTTAATGATCCACCCTCGTATTATGTTACGCTATTTTCGGAGTTTTTATCCCTCGCCCTTAGTAAAGATTTTTAAAAAAATTTCGGTATAAGCTTCCCAAACAATAACAAGTCCTTAACACATTTTACTGCAGCGAGATAAAGCTGGCATTAATTTTTTTTGAAACAATATGTGGTAACACTGTTGTTATTTCAAAAGAAAAGTTTCTCAAAAGAAGAGAGGAATGTTTTTATTTTTTATTTTGTATTGTCAAAATTAATTCTTTTCAAAATCTTTTGAATGAATTTTTTGTAAAACTTTTGCACTGGCAATATTAAATATTTTTAACGTTTACTATAATCTATCTTTAAATAGATAATTTTGATAGAAATTTTTTAAAAAATATAAAAATATTATTATGTAATAGAATTAAAATATTTTTTTGGGGGTATATACAAAATAATAATAACTAAATCTGAGCCATGAAATCTAAATAATAATAATCTATAGTTAAAGTGCGTAGATATTATTTTAACTTAATATACGAGTATGCCTACTAGAGACCTGCGCTAGCATAACTTAAATGTCTTACAAGCATACAATTTTATTTCAAGTACTACCTCTCACCGTCTCCTGGATTATAAAATAAATAAATCATTGACTTAATATTTTGATATACTTAGATGGCTTTTCCACACCCAAATTTTATTTTAAAAATTCTTGTGTTTGTAAGAAAGAAGGTATATGAGCTCACATTCTCTTGCTTAAAAGAGCTTGAGCAGCTCTCTAATGATCTCTAAAATTAAACTAATTAGGGCCTAGTCAAGGATTTCGAAACTATACGTTCGTTTTATAATATGCATTGAAAACAACAACAACAAAATCAAATATTTTTGTTTTCAAAATAAATATGTAAATAAAATTAACACATTCTTCCGATATTGTTGAACAGAAGCATAAAACCCAATATAAAGTTTTGAGTTAAAGTACACGGGGCAGTTGAAAACTCTTCCAATCGAAGAATGTAATACACATATGGCGAAATTTCGAATTAAAAATTATTACAAACTCAAATTCTAGAATTATTATTTTTGTAAAAGCAATCCTCACAAAAACATCAATGTGAAAAAAGGCCAAGTTCCTATCAAAAATTCGGCCATCAAAAGCAGTGAGATATAAATTTTGACCAAGTTCTTGTTTGGCACAACACCTATCACTGACATATGCTATGTATTATATACATTTGTAATCGTAAGGGTGTCGTATAATTCCTTGATAATCTGCTAAGTTGACAACATTTTTACCGATATAAAGAAATGAACATTATTCTTTCTTTTTTTAGAAGGGTAAAAATATTTTCAAGTTAGCAGATTATCTAAAAATTATATGACACCCTTACGATTACAAATGTAAATAATACATAGCACATGTCAGTGAAAGGTGTTGTGCCAAACAAGAACTTGGTCAAAATTTATATCTCACTGCTTTTGATGCCGAATTTTTTTAATAGGAACTTGGCCTTTATTCACATTGATGTTTTTGTGATGATCTGACAACTTTTTGAAAAATTTTCTATGATATTTCTATTCATGATCACTGAGCGAGCCAGTTAAAAATTTCATAGTTACCTAAAATAATGTGTTAGATCATGATGAGTGTTAGACTGTACACCCTAAAAATGAATTATTGTGCTATTACAACGGGTCGCCAGTGTGTACGCTATTTGTTAAGAGTCGTCTGGAAAGAAAAAATGTAAAATACAGCGTCAATTCTAGTGGGAGTGATCCCGCCTATTTTCTCAATATATTTACATATTAAAGTCTGCTTAGCCGAAGTACATAAATCAAAAGGATATGCCCAATGTGTATGTAAGGTTTCAATAGGGTAGCTGATGCTTTAATTTTTGGATTTTCCGATAGAGTAAATCAATTAGGACTATTTGTCTACAAAATTTCAGCTCTCTGCAGTATAATATTATGTAAAATTATTATGGGTATGGGGCCCCGCCGACTTTTATATCTGTTAGTGCTTATGGTTCATGTAAAGTTTTATAGGAAAAATCTCATGAGAAATACATGACTAAAAACTGCTAAGCCGAAGTACATGAAAGAAAAAGCTAAGATTTATGGGTGAAGTCACGGCCACTTTTCAAAACAGGAAATTTTTACTTTGGATAAGTGTAATGTGTATGAAAAGTTTCAATAAAATTTAACTTAATTTTGTGTTTGCAATGCTTGTTCCCAACCCCTGATTGAAACTTATGGTTTCTTAGATTTTTACTAGGGATCTCTGATTTAGATTAATTTGTGTATCAAATTTCAGCTCTCTAGTGCGAATTAGAGTTTTACCGGTTAAAACTTCTTGGTTTTAAGATTTTCCCATTGACTTACTCGTCTACACTTGCTTGTGTATAAAATTTCAGCTCTCTAGCGTGAACTTTACCTTTAAATTTTATGAGCATTGCCCCTCCCACTATTTTAAACTCACATTATTTTTGTGGGCAGCGCTTATAATTCATGCTAATTTTCTTCTAAAATATGCAAGACCGAAGTAGATTAAACACAAGGTTAAAATTGTATGGGAGTTATCACGCCTACTTTTTTAGGTGATAGTTTAAAGTTTTGTATACGTGTAACGTATATGCAAGGTTTCACTAAAATGGCTTAAGTTAAAAGCTGTATATTAACAGCCTTATTTATATAACTTATTTAGGCTTTATAAAGGGGTTTTAAGACAAATTTTCATGAAAATTTTGTCTTAAAAAGTCTTAATAAGTTCTATTAATAAGGCTGTAAGTTTTCAGGTTCAAACATTAGTAGCGTGGCCCCGCCCATTCTGGTTAATTTTTTTGATTTTTCAGATTTCTCTTGTTGGTTTCTCACCTAGACCTATCAAATTTCAGCTCATAAGCGCAACTTTTAATTTTTAATTTCTATGGGCGAAGCCCCGCCCCTCTGACTAAAATTTCCGGGTTTTCAGGGCTTTCTTGTTGTTTTCTCCCCTATACCTATTCGTGTATTAAATTTCAGCTCCTTAGCGCAACTTTTAGTTTATAATTTTAATGGGCGTAACCCCGCCCACTTTTCCAAACTTAAGATTTTTTCGGCCACTGCTTATTATTCCTGTCAATAATACAAATAATACATACAGAAATAGTATATCTAAATATGCTGAGCCGTAGTACACGAAAATGAGGTTGAAATTGTATGGGCGTGTCAACACCCACTTTTTTAATGAAAAATGTTTAGGCTTGCTTTATCGCAGCATGTATGCCGAATTTCAATAAAATATCTTCCATTAAGCGCCTTAGATTTGCTTTTTTAATTCTAGCCTTTATGGGCGTAGCCCCGCCCTCCTGGCCAAATTTTTCGGGTTTTCAATTTTTTTTAGTTTAATGCTCACCTAGACCTAGTTCTGTAGCAAATTTCAGCTCACTAACACAGATTTTAGTTTTTATGGGCGTAGCCCCGCCCCCTTGGTTAACATTTTTAGGTTTTCAGATTTTTCTGGTTCATTGCTCACCTAGATCTACTCGTGTGGCAAATCTTAGCTCTCTAGCTATAGCGGACATACTCACTGACTCATCATCAATTTGATGAGTGAGTCAGTTAGTATGTCTTAAAATATGCACTTTTTGCACCTCCATATCTCCATATCTATATTGTAAAACTTTCAAACTTCGCATATAAGGTTAAATGAATTTATTCTAATTATGATTTAAATTTCATAATTTTACGGTCGCGGGGAACAAAGTTATGAGGGGGGTAAAAACAGCTCGAATGGCTTCCTGTAAATATACACACTACGTGCATTGGCCAGAACTTGGCCTCATATAGCATAAGTTGACCTTTCAAACTTATGTCTTTTTAAACTATCCCATTTTGATGTGTAAACATATATACGCTAGGGGGTAAAAATCTTTTTCACAATACAATCACAAATTTTGAGTAAGTTGCACACCGCGTTATGAAATCGGTGTGAGCTATGTAAATATGTATGAGTGTATTAGGGCCTGTCCCACGATATCAACAAGTCGCACATTTACATTCAAAACAAAAACAAAAACAAATTTTATAATTTTGTTTTTGTTTCCAATGTAACTGTGCGACAAGTCGAACGTTGGTGACATCGTGGGATAGGCCCTTAGTGTTTGAAAGAAGTTGTGTTGCTTCTTATTTAAAATATTATAAATACTTAAGAATTTGCTGGTTTTTGTTTGCTTTATTTAACTTGATAATTGCTTTATTTTAATTGCAGTGCGTACACAACAACACAGAAAAAAAATGATTTTGATATTTGAATAGGAAAATCGTTGATTCAATAAAAAAATCTTTCGAATTTTCTGTGATGACGATTTTTGCATTATTGATAAATAATTATTGATCATTACAATGTTCGTGTTCGGTTCGTGTCGTATTGGTCGTGTCGTATTGTTCTGGTCGTGTCATATAATTTTTAGTAAAAAATCCAATAAAAATAACATTCCCAGCTAAAAAAATTATATATGGTCCATATATTTTTAATATATGAATATATATAACTATATATGAATGTGTATGAATTCATGTATGGAAATGTATGGGATTATACATGGCAAAACTATTATATATGAACTAATATATGGACTTGTATATGAAATGTATTATAATATATGAGCTCATATATGGAAATTTAATTATGAATCTCTTCATATGGGGATCCATATATAGAAATACGATTTAATATATGGAGCCATATAAGAATGTATGCATACATAATATCTCACATAAGATCGTTTATGCAATCAAAAAAGCTTAGTATTTTATCACTGGTGAGTTAGAAATCCATTAGAAAATAGATATGGTATGCAAAGTTTATATGCGTACCCTCAACGTTAAAAAAGATAAACTGTTGTTAAAAAAACCATTCTTGTATGATTTTAAAAATTTGTGGCCCCATTTAATGTATCAAATAATCAAAAGCATAATCCAGTCATTAATTTTATAGAAAATAACAGAATTCTCTAGATAAGAAGCAAAGTTCATATTACTGCAAAAAATTATATTGAAAACTACCCAGCTAAAAAAATTATATATGGTCCATATATTTTTAATATATGAATGTATATAACTATATATGAATATAAAGGGTGTTTTTTATTGAGGTATAGAACTTTAAGTTGGCATCACTTTTTTAACTGGCGGCTATTTTGCCAGCTGTCAAGTGATTAATATTTAGTTTGGTTTGCCATTTCATCATGAACATGTAGACAAATCGTGCAAATTTATTTCGAAAATAATGGTTCAGTTCGCGAAGTTTACCGCAAGCTCCGTCCATTTTATGGTCGACATAATCGTCCATCAGAGCAATTAATTCGGTTAACCATGGATCGTTTTCGCACTACGTTTACTCTATGTGATAATACGCATTCGCAGAGACGTCGAACAGTGCGCACCGAAGAAACAATTGCCGCTGTAGAGCAAAGTGTTGAAGAGGACCCGAATGAATCGATTCGCCACCGTGCACAGCAATTGGAGCCGACTAACCGACTATTTTGTTCCCGAATTGGATGGCATGAATGTGGATGAGTTGTGGTTCCAACAAGACGGCGCTACATGCCACACAGCGCACGTCACAATCGATTTATTGAAGGAAACATTCGATGAGCGCATAATTTCGCGGAATGGACCTGTCAATTGGCCACCAAGATCGTGTGATTTGACACCATTGGATTATTTTCTTTGGGGATATGTGAAGTCGCTCGTCTACGCCAACAAACCAGAAACGTTAGGGGACTTGGAAGCCAACATTCGTGGCGTTATTGCCAACATACGGCCCCATATGCTCGAAAAAGTGGTTGAAAATTGGACCTGTAGAACTAGCTTTATTCGAGCCGGCCGCGGCGGCCACATGCACGAAATCATATTTAAACATTAATGGCATAAAATTATCCTTCCAATAAAGCCAAATTGATGGACATTAAAACGATTTTCTTGTGTTTTCTTTCAATTCGAAGTTCTATACCCCTCAAAAAAACACCCTATATATGAATTCATGTATGGAAATGTATGGGATTATACATGGCAAAAATATTATATATGAATTGATATATGGACTAATATATGAAATGTATTATGGAAATTTCATTATGAAGCTCTTCATATGTGGATCCATATATGTATAGTAGTGATTTAATATATGGAGCCATATAAGACCGTTTGGAATTAAAAAATCTTGGCATTTTATCACTGGTGAACTGGAAATCCATTAGAAAATACATACGGTATGCAAAGTTTATATGCGTACCCTCAACGTTTAAAAAATTAAAACTTGTTACAAAAAAACCATTCTTGTATGATTTTATACATATTGGCCTCATTCAATATATCAAATAATCAAAAGGATAATCCAGCCATTAATTTTATCGGAAATAACAGAATTCTCTAGATAAGAAACAAACTTCATATTACTGCAAAAAATTATATTGAAAACTATTGTTAGATGGATAATTTTTTCCTTTTTTTATAATTAATTGCATTAGTTTTTAATCTGATTTCTTAAATTAAATTTTATGTACGAATATGGTTTTTGTGTTTTTTAAATAATTGATTCACCTTTTGACTTAAAATGATGAATGAAATGACTTTTAGTTCGTTTTTCATTATTTGTACAAACAAATGTTTCATTAAATACAACCTCCCTTTTCAAAATCTAAGAAAAGTAATTTTAGTAATTTAATTTATTGCACAGCAGTGCACTTTTGTGAATTGAGAGAATATGAATATGAACTTTGCATACTGTAGAGGGAATATTTACATATTCATGTATGAAAGTGTATGAATATATATAATCATATATGGCCATATATCCTCAATTTTCGGATCCGAACCATATATGGGATATCATATATGCTCCATACATATTTTTTTACCTGGGTTGACAAAGTTTTAGGCAGAGCAATCCCCCTTATCATGGTTAAGCATATTTCGTCTTCTTCGACTACGACAGTTTGGTCCTAGATTAATGAAAATATATTGCGGTGATCTTCACTCTATTCCAAAAACGTTATAGTCGAAATCAAAATACTCCAAACATGTTGCCTAAAAATTCGTTGATTTTATTTTCATTGATTTTTTGTACTATGTATAATACATTTTTGGACTAGTTAGTTTAACCATTTGATGCAACTTTAACAGCAAGAATCGGTCAGATTTACCAAAGAATTTGCTATGAACACACACTCAAAAAAAACTAACTAAAATTTTGGGAAATTTTCTAAATTTGAGTAAAAAAAGTTATAGTATGGCGCCAAAGCTGTTTCTTACTTGAAACAAGTAAAACATTTACTAAATTTCTATATCATTCATGAACTAGTTTATTGTAGTTATATTTTTAAATTTAAGTACAATTTTTCTAAAACTACATAAAATTTTCCCATAAAATACGGAGCTTTGCAAAAATTTTTCTCATCTGTGATCTCAAATTTAGTAAATTTTTCAAAGTTATTTTTGTGTCTTTAATTCTGGTACTTATATTAATTTTTAATTAAATTTTATACCACATGGTATACTTTTTATTATATATTCATATTATATTATATTCTTAATTAATTCACCATACACACATATTAATTCTTTGAGAGAAGACAAGTATTGAACCAAAAACCTTCTGACTGATAGGCAAGCACTCTAACCAATTGCCTAACAGGACAGCCTTAATAAGCATTGAAATTTTTGAGAAAAAGTTACTTACTGCCTCTACCGCTATGTCGAAAGCAAAACTCTGCGAAAGAAAACTAGTCACTCGAACTTTAATAATAAATTTTCATTCGACTACGTCGTCAGCTTTCTTTCGCTTATGATTACGTTTGTCAATTTTTTCTTTTACGTGTTTGTAACAGGGACCGTAACTGTTATGACTTTTGTTGAAAAAGTCAAGAAAAAAAAGTTATTTTAAACTTTTATTTTTTAAGGCAGAAATAAAAGTTATTTCTTAACTTTTATTTTTTAAGGCAAAAATTAAAAGTTATTTTTGACTTTTATTATTTTACTCAAAACATAAAAGTTATTTTTTAAATTTTAATATTTTAAGGCAAAAATAAAAGTCATGAATTAAATATTGCATAGTAATACGCTAGTTTTATTGCCTCCAATTTATAGGTAATAATAATTGATGTATATTACAGAAGTCTATAAAAATTATTGTTATTATTATTATTGCGATAATGGATGTTTTATCATTTTTTTTTTAAAGAGAAGTAACACTCAGGCTTAATGCCTACTACTATTACTAGGTGTTACCTTCTTTAGGAAAGGGATAGTGATAGAAGACATTGAAAGCAATAAAACTTGCGTATTACTATGCATTATTTAACTCATGACTTTTATTTTTGCCTTAAAATATTAAAAGTTAAAAAATAACTTTTATTTCTTGAGTAAAATAATAAAAGTCAAAAATAACTTTTAATTTGTGCCTTAAAAAATAAAAGTCAAAATTAAAAGTTATTTTTTGACTTTTTTCAAAAAAGGCACAAATTTAAAAGTCATACAAAAATTTGCATGTATATACATCACCTATGTATCATAATGATAAGAACCAAAATTTTCTACGATAATTTTTTATGTGTGCGTTTTTGATAAAAATTTTTAAAAATAACAGTTATTTTCTTTCTCTGGTTTGTAATTCAAGAAATGTGCGAGTACTTTATACAATGAATGTAGAACAATAATCAAAACAAAAATGCCCAATAGGTTAGGTTAAGTAGGGGTGGCAGTCGGAAACCCGTACTCACTTAGACCGTGTTGGTCCATTGTGATGCCACGGAGACTCTGCTTATACGGAGTCCCCACCGTCAAACCAACCAGAGCTCAATATAAAGCTACTCATACATTGCAGTTCAACACTAGCTACGTCAGAAAGTTCCCTGAACTCAAGAGCTCCCATTGTGGCCATTCTGTTTCTTTCACGTTCAGGACAGTGACAAAAAAATATTCTACACTTTCCTCTTCATCGATATCCTGAACCAATCTTTAACCTTTGTGCATGCCTACGTATGAGACAGCATTTGGTTAGCATGAACACTAGAATCGAGATTTGTTTCCTATTCTTCAAAATTAAAGAAACCGTATTTTTCCTCTTTAGGTGAGTCCATAACTGCCTTGTGATCACGCAATCATTTCTTGTGATCCACCTTCTGTTTGTTTCATCCTCTGTCCTGCGCCTGAGTTTGCAAGAGAGTAATGGTAAGCCCACACATTCCAAATTCGGTGGAACGTAAGGTTTCCCAATTCTGGCAAGCTCATCAGCTCTAGAGTTCCTCTGAAAGCCTCTATGCCCCGGAATCCAGATGATCCCAATATCAAACTGCTCTGATATCTTATTAGGAGATGATAAACAGTCGAGGGCTGTTGTTGTTCTTAGAAGTGGGGATTCGAGTGCCATAATAGCTGCTCGACTATCGGTGTATATGTTAATCAAATTTGTTGAAGTGACATTCAGTTTCAACAAATCCGTAAATTCTCTTATGGCAAGGATCTTTGCCTGAAAGACACTGCAGTTATCCGGAAGTCGCTTTGAAATACAAAGACCTAAATCTCCCGAAAAGACTCCATAACCCACATCTTCTTGTGTGTACAATGACATTTTTATGAATATTTTATGAGTTTTTCCTACAAATAAAAAATAAATTCAAGTAATTTGAATAAAAAAAAAAAAAAAAAATAATAAAGTGATAACATATTAATATCATAAATTTTATCCGATTGCTTGCAAATAAATTTTACTACACGAAAGCAAAATAGCAAGTGCTGGATTCTGACATGTTGTTCGCTTTGTTGACAATTCATTCGAATAATTGCTACCAAAATTTGTATGAAAACACTCACGTCACTCAAGTTAGCTACCTGTCGTTCGAGTCAAATTTCGTACAGAGGTAAGATAAAGAAATGAAAATCATTTTTCTTTCACTTAGAATGCGCATGAAGACATTCTTTCGAAATAGTGTAAGAGGCAGTTAAACTTAGAAAATTTTTTTACTTAAATTTAGAAATTTCTATTTTCTTACTGCCACTTCCACTATGTCGAAAGAAAAACTGCACAGAGAAAAAACTGCCTCATAGAATCAATAAGATTTTCTCTATGAAATGTTTTTAGGCTAAGGGGTATCCCAGCAGAAAGAAGCGAACATTTTGTCATACAGATTCCTTATTGTTTTTATGTGGTAAATCTTATTAATTTTATCAAGAAGAAAACCACATAAAATCAAGAAGAAATCTTATTATTCCCAACTTTTTTTACTCAATTTCCGTTATTTTTGGCATCAAGAAAACAATCCATAGAGAAAAACTTCTTGATTCTATTAGGTTTTCTTATAAATTGTAAACTATATGGATTTCTTATTGATTTTATTAGGTTGCCTTATTGATTTTTTTAAAAAGGTTTTCTTCTTGATTTTATTAGCTTCCTATATGATTATGTGTAAAGCATCTTATTGATTTTTTTATATATTTGTTATTTCATATCTATAAATCGACACAGACAATTTTTTTTCATGATCTTTTTCGTTTTTGTATAAGCATGTTTGCAAAATTATTTCAATGGTTATTCAGACTGCTTGTTAGCATATTGGTTAGAGTGTTTGCCTATCAGTCAGAAGTTTTCTGGTTCATTACTTGTCTCCTTTCAAGTAATAATATGTAAGTATGGTGAGTTAATTAATTAAGAATACAATATAAGATGTATGTATCTATGTAAGTATTGTTACGAAAATAGCCGTCGACAAGGTTAAGCAGCATTACACAAAAATATTCCAACAGAGTTAATGTAAGTGTTACGCGAAAATATTCCTACAGGCTCAATATAACGAATAATCTAGAATAGTAGCAAACAACTAAATAAGCATGCGCAGCTTGATTAAACGTAAACAAGCAAAAGCAACAACAAAAAGCGTCTGCTTATTAAGAAGATTCAAATATTTACACACATACATACATGCCAATTCAAACGAAAAGCAAAAGATAAACAACCACCGTGTATTGCTTAGTTAATGATGAAAACACGTATGCATATACACATGTATGTACATAGTTACCACATGAACTTAATTAGGCAGCATATAAGATGATAATGATCATCTAGACATTGCTTGCAACTTCTAGTGGAATTTGTGTGAAATATAAAAAGAGTTGACGCATCCAATGAGTTAGTTAGTAGCGAGTTAGTTGCGAGTCAGTTATTGTTGTGTTATGAACGAGTTGCAGTTACGAACAAGTTAGTCAGTTGCGAGTGAACAAGTCAGTTGATAATTAAGTTGTGAATTAATAATAGTCTGCGATACAGTAATGAGTTGATAGTTAAGAGCAGTCTGTGCTTTACTCGTGAGTTGGAAAAAAGAGAAACTATAGGACAGTCTATAGTGACAGCAAAGTCTGTCGAGGAATTGAGATTATTGTGGAGTCTATCGTGTCGACTGGAGTAAAGGGAACAGCGCAGCGAATAGACGTGTTTAAGGGTATAAGTAAAGCCAGTGAGTCTTTATTGGTGTATCAACTGTGAGTGTCGGCAGAGTGAGTGCCGTGTGTGACAAGCAGCAGACAAAGAGGTATTGGTATATCAACTGTGAGTGACGGCAGAGTGAGTCTCGTAAGTGACGAGCAGCAGACAAAGAGGTGTCGCGTGAATACTTGCGCAGCCAGCTAAGAAACGTGCGTAAACTACAGCGAGCAAGGCATAGTGGTAACCAGTTGTGAATATTTGTGTGTAATTCAGTAGTTTAAGTTGTATTAGTTTTTATATAAGCTCTTGATTAATTTAGTTTAAGTGTATTTGTAAATAAAACTTGTATCATTCTTAACCCTAATTACTACACTCGGCTCTTGTATTCATTTGCAAATCTTCGGATCTACGGAAAAGCGTTTTTATAGAGAGAAAAACGTAAACGTATGTATAGTATGTATAGTATGTATAGTATAAATAAATAACATCTACATATACTACATACATACATAAGTATATGGTATAGAATTTAAATGAAAATACAGAAGCAAAGCACAAAGAATAAAGAAAGACATATTTTTTTTATTTTATGAGGTCGCCTCATAAAATCAAGAAGAAAACCTTATTAAAAAAATCAATAAGATAATCTCATAAAAACTACAAGATTTCTTCTTGATTTTTTCAAAAAGATTTTCTCTATGAAATTAATAAGATTTCCTTATTGAAAAAAAACCATAGAGATTTCTTATTAATTTTGTTTTATTTTATGAGGTATTTATTAGGCACTGTTTTCTCTGTGTGTGCTAAAGAAACCTAGTCGCTCGAGTTCTAATACATTTTCATTCCACTATGTCTTCAGCTTTCTTTAGCTTGTGATTACGTATGTCACTTTTTTGTTTTACGTGTTTATAAATTAAAGTAGTGTCAGTTTCTATATTTGAAGTGTTTCTAGCGATTTTTTTAAACTTACTAACATTTACATGGAAATAAATACAACCAATATTGAACAACGATAAAGAATTCAGCAAAATAGTCGCACAGCAGCAGCATGTTATTACTGTTTTGCTTTACAACTATATTCGTTTTGTATAAAATATGCGAGTACTTTTTATAATGAACATAAAACAATAATCAAAACAAAAGTGTTCAATAATATTTTGACGAATATTTTATGACTTTTCTCCACAAATAAAAAATAAATTGAAAAAATGTGAATAAAAAATAAGAATAATGTGATAAAATAATAATTTTACAAACTTTATTGAATTCTTTGCAAATAAATTTTATTACACGAAAGCAAAATAGCAAGTGAGTGATTTTGACATAGTGTTCGCTTTGTTGACGACTCATTCGAATTAGTGGTATGAAAATCTGTATGAAAACACTTACGTTTTCTTGCGACTTGTCGTTCGAGTCATTGTTCGTACAGAAGTAAGATAGAGGAATGGAAATTAGTTTTCTTTCGTTTAGAATGCGAATGAACGCCTTCTTTCGAAATAGTGGAAGAGGCAGTTAATAATACTATGTATATGTCTTTTTTGAGTGCATGTTTTCTGTTTTTTTTTTTGGTCTAAGTATCGCAGAAAAAAATAGTACCCATAAATTGTTTTGCTTTCTTAGAAATAACGCAAAATAAACTATTGTTACTAATTAAATAAAAAAATACTGAAGTAATACAATGTCCCGGGGCGGTGGTATGTTTCGAAAAGGAAACTATTCGAATTTATTAACATTAAAATTTGTAAACATTTCCATATGATTTGAGTTATATAATAACCCCCTGTTGTTGCTTAGTTTGTACTCGTCTTTAAGAAGCTTTTTGTTATAAAAATGTCAGACATGAATTTCTTAAACAAGAAAAAATCAATGTCAATGTTAGCATATAAAAATTAATTTCCATGTTTTCACAGGTATTTGTTTTTTTCTCAAAATATATGTACGTGTAACATACTTTTTTACATATGTACATATACATATATGCAGATACAGTGTAAACAAAATTAATTGTCTTTTATGTGAAAAAGAGTACAACTATTCGTGTCTGTCTATAAATAATGATGTGGGTGCTAAAGTAGTCTAAATTAGTTTTTTCTTTTTAGTTTCAGCCATATTTCTATTATATCTCACAACAGACTTAAGATAATTAAGTTGAAAAGAAAATATAATGAAATTGAGATGTTTTCACATGATTTTTTTTTATTCTACCTTGTACGCGGACAAGAACGAGTGAGACGCCTCATTTATTTAGCGTTGGCGTGGAAAATGGTTCAGTTCGCTTGGTGAAATTATAATTTGTGACAATGCCACTGTTTTCGCTTTTTCCTTTCTACTCTGTGTTTATTTTTTTATATATATTTTTCACTATTTTTAAATATATTTTTACCCCTTTATTTTGTTATTTTCTTGTGTTCGTTTGTTTATTTGTACATCAATCGTTAAGCTGACATACATACAAATTTGTGTTTCAGTGACGAATTGATTTTATTTTGGCAAATTAAAAAGAAATCATATTTGTGTACATTTAAGTTTATTAAAAAAAATAAATACATATAAATAATAAAAAAATTCAACAACAACAACAAATTAATAAAAGAGACACAAAATTTTGTTTTTGAGGACGACGATTGAACTGAAATTGTATTTTTAAATTAAAAGAAAAGAAAAAAAAATCGACTGTAAATTAGCTGCGTATTTAAATATCGATTTGCCTTGGGATATTGTTGGCATAAATTATGCATGAAAAAACTTTAATCCCAGCGAAAGCTTCTAATCAATCAAAAGTTTTTCACAAATTATATCTGATTTTGACATTTCTGTTTTTAAAGTTTATATGGATGTATGTATGTGCATACATACATTCATTTAAATATTTAACTTGATATACATATAAATAAATAATACCCTTCTAAAAAAATATTTGGGTCATCACGAATTCGGTGTATAAACATACACAAGCATACATATAAACACCTGTATGTACATATGTATGTGTGTGTGTGTGCTTTCATTAAACTACAAAAATAACAAATTGAAACTGCGTAATTAGATTTTTTTGATTGCGGACATTTTATGCTACAAGCATTTATGTGCACTAAGGTTGAACTTTTTGTTTTCCTAACATATTGCGAGTTTACACTGTTAATACGAGTATCCCAGCAAAAAATTTCCTTTAATTTACATAAATATATAACACATACAATACTTAGTTTCATATCATGGAATAAATTGATAGAAAAATGCGTTCTGAAGCTCATTTGGTTTCATAAAATGTGTTTTTATGAAATTTTAATTTTCTACATGTTGATAAGCTAACTTTATTATTTACATTAAACATGTGTTTTCTTTTAGAACTATCAAAATTTTACAGTGCTACCACACTTTCATGGTATTTAAGTGAGCATTTAATTTTAGTACTGAAAAAATTAAATTGCATTTAAGTGCAACTTAAACTTAAGTGGCTATTAGCTAAATGAAACTTAATTGAGAAGTCAATTATTGGGCCTTAGTTTTAAAAATATATTTAGAATTTATGTGCATTTATCCAAAATGTATCTTTGTTTTAAATTTCATAATTTGCTAGTCTCGGTGGCCGAAAAAAATTCACCTCTGTTCCCTCTTAGTCATAGTTATTACAAAATACATATCCTTTGTGTCTTTCTAAATGCAGATTATTTTCTGGTATTGAACGTTTTTTAGAATTATATATAACTCGTCATTATTTTCTTTTTTCAAAAACAGCTGACAAAGTTTTAAAAAATGAACGAGAGAAATATAAAGAAATGTAAAAATACATATTTTGATATTTGTTATACGGTGTAATCATACTTAACGAAAAATTAAAATTAAAAAAAGAAAAGCAGCAGCACTAGCAGCTGCATTTGCACGAACAGCGAATGATTGGCAGGTCATTAGCAAGTGTTTATTATAAACTTTCAAAATAATCTTTCAAATAGTTGCAAACAAATTTAATATTCTCTATTAAAATTAAGTCACTTTTACTAGATATACATACATACATATATATATATATATATATATATATATATATATATATATATATATATATATATATATATATATATATATATGTATATATGTATATAAATATATATATCTATATATGTTTATATGTACAAATGTATACAAAAAATATATATATATAAATATAAAGACTGTCTGATCTGCATAAAAATGAATTTGGCAAATGTTCGATAATGCTCACATGTCCAACTGTTGCTATAAATATTTAAATGTGTGTCCGTATTCGTATATATTAAAAATTAAGTGTATATTTATATGTGCAAGTTTGTTTAATTGTTTGTCAAAATTTGCACACTGCGCAACAATATTTTGGTTTTTTTTTATACAAAAGTGCGACTAAGCTAACGCAAATCATACTATTTATCAGTGGATTCAATTATTTTGAAGCCTTAGTAAGAGGGCAGTGAAGTAGGAGAAAAAATTGATACTACTACATACATTAGTTCGCTATAAAGAATCACCTGATAAAATAAATTTTTGATTTTAATTGTTAAAAATATTTTATATAAAAAAAAATACTTTTACTGTACTGATTTCTGCTAAACATTACACTAAACACATAAAAAGTTCATATCAAAACCTACAAAAACGAAGTTAATTCAAAATTTGTTGGCAATGATTCAATATGGCTTAATTCAATATAATTTACAGTAATAATCAAAGAAAATTTTTACTTTTTAAATCAAAGTTTATTCAAGTTAAAAGAACATGAATTTGATTTTATTTTGTATTAACATGAACAACCATGTTGAATCAATGTTATTTCAAGTAGAAACAACATGAATTAAAATTAATGTAGTCATCTTGTTTTATTAATTATTTAACGTATGTGATATGCACAATATTGGAACAGGCATCCGAAAAATTGTGTATTGTCTGTTGAGAGTTGGCTTCCCCAGGCTTCCAGGCGCCTTAAATATTAACTAGATACACACCCAATACATACCATCGTTAATTAATTAAATTTTAATTTAATATATTTACTTGATTATATAACATAAAATTTATTTGACTTTGGCTAGTTTACAGACAATTGCCTATTATATAGCAGCAGAGAGCTTTCGATAGTAATGAAAAATCTGTCGGCTAGGTATGAACATCAAAACAAAAAAAAAAAAAAAAAAAAAAAAAAAAAAAAAAAAAACAATAATAAGTCACATAACTGAGCACAACAGTGCATTGTAGCTACCTTGCAGGAAATTTGGTGACAATTGATCCTAACGTACTCATCCTATGACTTGAGAAAATAGGGGAAATGCCCAAAGTAGGGAGTAGACATATCCTGTAAATGGTTACATATTCACCATTGTCGGATGTATCGTGTGGATTTTTTGTTAATTTAATTGGGAACCGGTCTAGTATTATAGCAAATGGCACTGAACTAGTTCGAAGTGGATCCAGATCCTATCACATAGTTTAAACATAATGTAAATTTTTTCCTCCAATAATACCACCCTGGAACCAGTCCCGTAATTACAGTTAGATTTTAGCCTAAGTATTAATGCTTTTAAAATATTAGTGACCCCGTGGGCGAGTGGATAGTGTGCAAGCCTGTCCTGACTGACGAAGGTTGTCAATTCAAATCCCAAAAACATATCTGCTTAAAAATTAAAAAATATAAGTGATTGCATTTGTAACAATAAAAAAATTATAAGTTTTCGTTTCGTTTATAAGTGTCAGAATGACATTTTTAAATCATTTATATTATTCTACACCTATTAGGTCCTTATGAGATAGTTGAGTGACAAATCACAAGATGCATACGAAGTATCAATTAACCCTATCCTAGGTCATCTCCATGCGAAAGTGACTGGTCCGCTTCATAGGAAGTGTTAAAACTCGCACTGATTACGTGACTAGTATTTTGTCAGTTCCATTTCCTGCAGGGTATGAAAAAAAAGCAATTTAACACCAATGCACTTAAATAACATATTATTTTAAAAAAATTTAGAAATTTAATATGATTTCCTAACACAACTTTTGCTTGGTGATTTTACATTGGTATTTTTTTGTGTGTGCGGAATTAGCTTTCCAATGGAGTTTCTCAGCAATTTAAAACTTTTTATTAATTTTAGAAATTTTATTTCCTTCCATTAATTAATAAACATGTTAATTTTAAAAAGTTTTGCTTCTCTTTTTTTAATAAGCAATGCATGTATGCATTTTGTTCCTGCTTTGTGGAACTCGTTAGTAGACTTTAACCCAAAAGATTTTATATTATTATTTATACGTCCGATAAAATCCTACTTTAAATTAACTTTAAGTTGTAATAATGGCCCTTAATACATTATTGAGAATCACAATATATAAAAATAAGAAGTTAAAAAGCATGAAAAATTCGTCTTTATACTGACTAGTAAAAAAAAAATAATAATAAAATAAATAAGAAATAAATAAAAAATTATTTATTAATCGAATGAAAACTGACTAATCGGCCAATCGCCTAAACTAATGTATGGTGCGATATTATGCTGGCTTACATTTTTAAAAGTATCAATAGGTGGCTAAAAGATAATTGAATGAATCTTTCGTACCTCCGCTTTGTTGATAACTGATGGCTGAAACAACATACGATGTCAATCATGATAAGATTACGAGCAACCAATGAGTGGATAGAGGCGGTAACTGGACATACGTTGATATTGCACCAACTAAGAGATTTTCCGGGGAATATAGATTATGACTCGTCGAAAACGTTGTCAGATAGAAAAATTGATGTCCACACATATGACACGTAGGGTATGATGATCAGAAATAAGTATTTATGGCGTTCTTGATGGTTTTAAAGACGCATCGAATACGGAAAAAAAGGTTGGGTGGGCGCCAGCAATACAAACACGGTTCATTGCTGTTTTGTTTCCGGCTTATAAGCATATGTCCATGATCCGTCACCTGTCACGATCTTATATACGTCTTTTGAAGCACCACGGTTGAACTTTTTAATAATTTCTTGACAACACTTGCCGCTAGCCTTTTTTTTTGAGCGATTGATAAAATATGGGATATCCAATGAGAACAAACTCTTTCACAACTAAGTGTTCATGCAAAATCGAATGTATTGAAATAAAACTAATATACAAGAATGCTTCTATCTCACAATATGTCACATGATGATCTTGCATTATCAGTTCACACACTGCATCGATGTTTTGTTGCACAATAATCGATTTTGGACGACCTTCACGGAATGCGTCGACGACAGAAATGATTTAATTCACTTTACCAACGATATACTGTGCTTTTTAATGGTGCTTTACCGCCATATAAAGTACTGAGTTCACCGACACATTCTTGTTGAGATAATCTACTTCGAAAGTTGTGAAAAATAATCCAACGAAAACCTCTTGAAATTTCCATCTTTTTTTTTGTCAAATTGATTTTCTAAGCTCACTATAAATAAAAAAATAGCACTTTTACATTAAAACGTTGTGGGTATGCTTACGCTAAAAAATTTCAAACTTTATTACGCTGTTGTCAGATTTTAGCTATTGGTATTAGTGTTGCCAGTTCCCGAAATATAAATAGTGTAGCCCTTGTATATATTTGGGCAAAATTATTGAATGCAAAATGAAATAACAACAAATGTATAGACACAATTGTAAATGCTTTTTTGCCAGTTTTTTTTGTAGTTTTTATTTTTATAAATTGTTTAATAATATATAGAAACTGCAAGCATGAACAAAATGCAGCTGTCAATGGTGACGAATACGTAATATGAGAAGTAATTAAATATTGTTCATACGTCATGCACTTCTGTGCACATGAAGATTCAAAAATATAAATAAATACAATAGCCCAATTCACAATCTTGTGCAAATGGTCTTGCATGGTTACATGAATTTGTTCTAATTATGATTTAAATTTCATAATTTTACGGTCGCGGGGAACAAAGTTATGAGGGGGATAAGAACAGCTCGAATGGCTTCCAGTAAATATACACACTGCGTGCATTGGCCGGAACTTGGCCTGGCGCACTGCCGTGCGCCTAGATATTAAAAAATATTGTTTTATTTTTTAAACAGAACAAGCCAAAAAAACTATATAATTCTCAACCAGACAAAATTTGTTCAATAAATTATTAAATTAAATTTGTTGTTTTATTTATTAATGTTACCAGATTTCAATAAAAATCGTATCCCTGAAGATGTTGGAAAATCCCAACGAAACGTCGGATATAAAAAAATGAAATAAAATTGTCTTTTATTTGCATTTGAATCAATTTGAATGACCTTGGAAGCCTGAATAGAGTAATTCTATAAAAAACGCATTATAATTTAAACAAAAAGGTCGCTTAATTATTTATATATATATACAAATGCAATTTTAACTCATCTGTTTTCGTAGAGAAGGTAACACCTAGTAATAATAGTAGTAAGCATTCATATCCTGAGTGTTACTTCTCTTTATAAAAAAAAAATTTGTTTTTTGGGTGGAGCAAGAAAAAAATATTATTTAAAAAATATTTTTATTATTATCCCGAAAGTATTTTAATGTTTGGGGTCCTGTTCGCAAAATGTTAAGAGAATTATACAAAAACCCACTAAAAAAGACACTCCAAAGAAGTCATGAAAATGTAGAGTTTGCGATTTAGAAGTAGTGCAAATTTCGATCAGTTCTAGTGATTTTTACATGGGATTGTCATTGCAAGACGTTCTCTTTTTCGATGCCTAGTCACCGAATTGGAAGCGATTTTAAGAAAAATTTAATTTTTTGTATTCTATGATAATATTTTCATATAGGAAAAATTTTAAAAAATTACCTATTTTAAAAATTAGTTTCTTTTTATACGAATTTAAACGCGAAAGAGTGTTTTCATGTAATTTTAAGTAAATAACTTTTAAATTTTAGGCCAAAATTAGTTCATAAATTTCTTAAAAAAACGATTTTGTAAAAATTCTAGAGAGTATTTTCTAAAACTATGGAGAAATTACAAGGTTTTGTGTGACTAAAATAAACTTCTACTTGGTTTTCTGCTAACTATCGGAAATTTAAAATTTCAATTTTTTGGAAGTAATGAAAATGTAGTTCCTTCAGAATGACTTAAATTTTTTTAGTGTAAATTATGCAAATGATAAATGTCACTATATATTTTTAAGACTATCGCTGCTAGAGAAAAATTAATGATGCAGTTGTAATCAGCAGATACAAATACATAGGGATCAAGGATTATTATTTAAACAACAAAACCACTGTTCCGTGGTGTTATTAATAATTATTAATATTTTATTTTTGTTATATTTATTTTTTTATATACATACATACATAAAAAAATCGAATAACTAAAAATCAAATTAGTAATTAACTGCCACTTTATACACGCAAAGAAAAAATATGGTTGAGGTAATCATAATCAAACAGCAACATATTATGATTGAATTATATGGGCGCAGTCAAATCATATTATTGTTAAAGAAAAGCAAACTTTAATAATATTATTATCTGAGTTAATAATAATATTATTTAAAAAAATAATGAACTTTGTTACACCTAATCTTAGTATTATAAATATGACAACGCTATTGTTGGATGTGACTAAAATATAATTGAGACTCACCATACAATGTTCTTATATTATATAAATATTGTTAAATACGATCACAGTATTATTTAATATAATAATACTATTTTATTTTTTAATCATATATTTGTTGTAGAAACAGCTGTGCGTTAAATTCGAAATAAGAATAAATTAATATTGTTGAAATAAAATGTGTTTATAAAGAGATTTATACTTACGCGACATACAGACATTTCTGTATAAAGAAATACACAAATATTTATATATTTTTAATGATCTACTCTTTTGTTTATACTTTATTTATTTATTTATTTATTTAAACCTACCCTTGCACTACCGATAGTTTACAACCGAAATACTTTACTGACAGATGTTTCTGAAAAGATTTTTTTAAAACTTAACATAGTATGGTTTCGGATAACATTATTTTGTTATTTACATCATATTGTTTTTAAATAATAATACAAATTATGTCGTAGTCATAACTTTTTAACAAAACTATATTGTTAAACTCTAACCATATCGCAGTTTCTATGAATATAATAATATAATTATTAAATTCAAACATTACTTTGTTTATCGCAATAAAATAAATGTTTAAAATAGCAATAACTAGTTTTCAACGACCACACATTTGTTTCAGAGAACATAATATTGTTTTTTCAACAATTTTACAACCATATCTTTTCTTTGCGTGTAGAAAACAAGTTAAAATTCTCGTCTGTCTATTTATATTGAAAACAAAAGCAAATCACTCAAATTTGTTTTTGTTTTAAACACAAATAGACAGACGAGAATTCTTCCATGTATTCTATAAACTGGCAGTAAATTTTATTACTTAGCTTCCCGTGCCGCTGGTTTAAAAAATTATATTTGAAAAAATTTAACCATAAAGGTTGGTATGGAGGTTTTATGGAAATTTACCTTCCCCATAAGAAGTATGTAAAATAACTTACGGAAATCCAGGTTAGTAAATATTGTTTTGTAGACTTTAACTGTATCACTAGCCCAGCTGTGAACAATTATGGGTGATTATGAAGAGCCAGAGCTTTAAGGACGTGTTAGGATGATTTATTGCGTGTTAGCGTGATTTATTGGTCCTCTCGATGATGAAGTTTGGGGATGGAGGATTGACCAAACCTCCTCTGTACCCTGCTCTACTACACGAACTTCTTTATAAAACCTGGATACCATCCACAGAATTGTGGGTGAATGGAACTCCAGGTAATAGAAAAAGTGTTGACTTTTATACGGACGGAAATAAAACATAAGAAGGTGGGTGTTATGGAGTCTTTTCAGGGGCTTTAGGTGTTTGTATTGAAAAGCGACTTCCGGATCACTGCAGTGTCCTTCAAACAGAGATCCTTGTCATAGGAGAAGTTGCGGATTGGTTGAAAGTGAATGTCACTTCAACAACTTTAATTAACATATACACCATGATATAAATATAGAAGGTACTTCCATTCTCTCATTTTTGCTTGACATTCACCATCTGACAAGTAAAGGGTGTCCAAACAAGAACGCAAGATTTAAATTTTAAATAAAACACAGATATTTAAAAAAAAATCGTGAAACTTTATTATATCGTAAAGTAGACAAAATGAAGTTATGTGTGGAACAACAAATCGGGCAGATGGCCGTCGTGGCTTTGCTGGCACACACGCGATCTTTTCATGAAATTTTCAATGGCCGTTTTGCATAAATGCTGCGGTATTTCATTAATGCAGCGTCCAATTTCATCTTTTAAGGCTTGAGTCGTCGTCGGCTTATTCGCGTAAACCATCGACTTCAAAAAACCCCAAAGAAAAAAGTCTAATGGTGTTAAATCGCACGATCTAGGCGGCCAGTTCTGGTCTTCAAAACGCGAAATAACACGACCGGGATATGACTGATGGAGCAATTGAATTGTTTCTCTGGCTGTATGACATGTGGCGCCGCCTTGTTGAAACCACATGCTCTCCACATTCATTTCTTCAATTCTAGGCACGAAAAAACTGATTATCATTTCACGATACCGAACACCATTGACTGTTTGCGCTTGACCTGCGTTTGAGCGACATCATCACGTACAGCTGTGACATTTTCGGTAAATCGACCTGGTCGAAGGCGCGTTGTTGTCTTTACATCACTAACAGACCCAGTTTCGGCAAATTTGTCCATTAATCTCTTTACAGTTCACTCTTTTGGAGCATTATTGTGACCCCAAATTGATCGCAAATTTGCGAACTGTAGCCGAAAAACTTTCACCATTTTGGTAAAACAATTTCACAATGAGAATGCGTTGTTCATTCGTGTAGCGCTCCATTTTTACTAACCACGTACCTTCTACTAGCAAACAATAACAATTGTCCAAATGTCAAACAATGACACTTCGAATGGCGCCAAATTTAAATCTTGCGTTCTTGTTGGGACACCCTTTATAAGGATTGTGAAGTTTCCACTAAAATTGTGCTAGCGTATTAATTTAATATTTTCCCTATGTTTCCTGGTTGTTTAAAAATTTTATTCAAAAAATATTTGTTTTTATAAAATATAGAATTTATAAATTAAACAATTAATGCCCTAATTCTTTTGGACGATTGTATCGTCTGGTCTATGGACGAAAAAAAGCCGCAGATTCGTTAATACAATTTTTATTTATTGTCTATGCTAGAAGGTTCGTGTATTTGCTTTATGATTTTGTTCTAAATATTATATCCAACACAAATTTTTCATACATTTTTCAAACTTTTATATAATAATTTAATTTTATTTTTATGTTTTAAAAACATGATAATAATATTTTAGTTTTTCATTATGAACAACAACAACCATTTTTGAAGAAAATATTTTCGAGAATTCAAAAACAAGAAAATTATTTTCAAACAAAAAAGCGTCCTAAATCTTCTTACTAAATTAGGGCATAAGTAAAGAAATAAGAGTGCAGCATTTTTTAAATTCCCTTCATTTTGTGGTGTTCACCAACAGTGGCTAAAAGCCTATAAGATATGTGAAATAGACTTGCCAAAAGATTTAACCAAAAGATTAAACCAATTTTTTAGGAAAGGATGTTACAATCAACAAGAAACATATTATGTAGATTAAACAGAATGCAATATCAATTAATATTTGTTAAACTTAATGAAAATTCGTTGTCAAATAATCCAAATCATCAATCAATTTGTTTTCTCAATGCCAAATTTAGATGAAAATATACATAGTTAAAAGATTTGTATTAAGGCAGAAAACTTAAAAATATGAGATAAGTTATTACATAATCACTTTTTAAACTTCACAGATATGTAGTTATGTATATAATTTTATTTATTCCTAAATTTTTGTTAAGATAATTACACATTTTTGTAAAAAATTTCTAGGGGAAGACTTAAATTTTTTTTACTATATGGGAACATTTTTCTTTAAAAAATTTTTCTTTCAAAAAATAAACTTCAAAAATACTTATTTTTAAAAACAAATAGAGAATGAAAGTACATTCTATATTTATATCATGATATACACCGATAGTCGAGCAGCTATTACGGCCCTGGAATATCCACTTCTAAGAACAACAACAGCTTTCAACTGCCGATTATCTCTAAATGAGATGGCAGAGCAGTTTGATATTAGGATCATCTGGATCCCGGGGCATAGGGGCTTTCAGGGGACTTCTAGGCCTGATGAGGGTGCTAGAATTGGGACAACCTTACAGGTTCCAACGGACATAGAATCTGTGGGTTTAACCCTACTCTCTTGCTAACTCAGACTTGGGCGCAGGACAGAGGATGAAACAAATAGAAGGTGGGTCACAAGAAATGATTGCGTGAGCACAAAGCAGTTATCGAATCATTTAAATAGGAAAAATACGGATTCTTTAATTTTGAATAAAAGTAAACAAATCTTGATTCTAGTGTCCAAACACTGTCTCATACGTAGGCATGCACAAAGGTTAAAGGTTGAACACAATGATTTTTGCCGTAGCTGCCAGGATATTGATAAAGAGGAAAGTGTAGAACATTTTCTTTGTCACTGTCCTGGACTTGCAAGAAAGAGAATGACCACAAAGGGCACTCTTGAGTTCAGGGAACTTTCTGACGTTGCTAGTGTTGAACTGCAACGTATTAGTAGCTTTATATTAAGTTCTGGTTGGTTTGACGGTGGGCACTACGCATAAACAGAGTCTCCCTGGTATCACAATGGACCAAAACGGTCTAAGTGAGTTCGGGTTACTGACTGCCACCCCTACCTAACCTACCCTAACCATTGGTCCTCTGGCACTTGGATGAATTTTCCGTAGTACTATTTTATAAACAGGCAGCTCTCCTAGGTTAAGTGCATTTTTTCCAAGCATTTCCATTTGCTAAACCCTGATTTGCATGACTACTTTTTTTTCTTCCTATTAGTCATTTAGACAGTCAGATTATTCTGTATGTTTTAAATATTATAAAGACAAATAAATTAGCGGTCGTATATAAATACACAAAATAATCATTCGAGTATACATATATATTTTATTGTCCTATAAACAAATATTTATACATACAAACATACATATATACATCTTTATGTTTGTATATGTGTATGTAGAAAACTAAAAAATTCTATATACAAGTTGTTGTTCTACAGCCGATTGGTAAAGTAAAACAGCTGACATTGACCATTCGACCAACAAACTTATGCCAAAAACATACATACATACATACATACATACATATGTGCATATGCATAAATATAAACTAACTAAATTTAAATTTAAATCTAACTGAGGCATAGTTTGTCTAAGGCTGCTAGTGAAAAGAAAAAGAAAATAATTTTTGCTTAGCACATTTGCTTGTGTGATCACTGATAATGAATAAATTAAAAATTAAATAAAATCTTAAGCTTAGAGAGTCCAATTAATTAACACAAACATTTTTTTACAAGTCAAATTAGCCAAGTTACTCACACACAAATGAAATTAAATACATACATGTAATTTTGTAAAAAATAGAATATAATAAAACTCATTCTGCCAAAAGGCACCATACATAGTATATATTTGCACATCTGTTGGCCATAGAATGCTAAAAATTTCATTATTTTCCCATTTTTTTTTTGTGTAATTAAGACATAAATACGTATAAATAATTAAGAATAAAATTATAGCCAAATGTCTTCATTAAAAGTATATAAAAACTTATTTAATAGCATTTAAAAAGACTGCGAAAAAATATTTAAAATGAATTTAAATAAGTGCAGGTTTTTTTTAAATTGTCATTAAAGAGGGCAAGAACTTTTAGGTTAGGTTAGGTTCAAAAGAAAATCAAAAACAGATTTTTTTTTATTTATTTTTAATTTTCAGCTTTTGTATAATTTTGTCTTATTATATATGGATTGATTAAAACTTTTAACCGACTTGAAAAAAAGAGGTTATCAATTCGTCTGTATTTTTTTTTTTTTGGCATTGCTACTTTATAATAGAGATGTGCAAATATTCTTGCATACGTGAGTATCAGTATATTATATCATTTTGTACATGGTACGATCCAAGACCATTTGCAGCAGATTGTCAATTGGGCTTTGGTTATAATTTTCTTAGGCGTAGTAAACTGGCGCATATGAAATTCAAAAATACCAATATAGAAAAATGAAATTATTTTAATATATTTTTTATAGTACTTAACTATATTTTCCCTTAATTTTGACTTTTTTCAGAAAGTCTGCGGGTATATCCGCACTTATGAAAATTGACTCTTAAATTTTTGTTAAAAATGCTTAAAACTTGCTACAGAATAAAATGTGGTAGTTTATATTTTCAAAATCTACCGTCATAACTTTTTATAAGCGCTTAAACACAAGCAATATTTTCAAAATTTTAGGACATTGCTGAGTGTAGGGTACATATCCGTAATACAAAATTATTGGCTCGGAACACATTATGAATGCATTCAGGGCTATCATGAATAAAATTACGCGTGAAATTTCTCCCTTTTCCAATTAGAATTTTTTGTTTTTCCTATTACTTGCTATTAATTGGAATTGTTCCCCGGGAAAAAATTTACGCGGAATTTTATTCATGATAGCCCTGATTGTCTTTAGTGATATGGAATTAAAAAGTGAATATATTAAACAAAGCTTTATAAAACTGAAAATAATGAAGATACTTAAAAAAACACATGCCTTTTTCAGGGAAATTTTAAAATTTTGTTTTTTTAGCCTTTTCCCGATTTCACGAATGGATATATTAATAATTTTTTTTTCCTATTTTTATTTAAAATTTTGACAAATTTAAAATCCAACAATAAACTAAAAAGTAATAGGCGAATTTTTTTTTGTCTGAAGTAAAATATCTCATGAGAGATACGGAAACACTTCTTGGGAAACTATTTCTTAAGAATTTCAAGTTTATCTCAAAATACTTTATCCGGCAAAAATCGGATAATTTTTAAAAAGTTACAAGCCTCAGAAGTTTTTTTGAGTACCATGTAGTCAACTTTGGCCAACTGTAACTCCTGTCCTGCTGAACCCAGAAGGCTGTCATTATATGTGTTATAAAGCCTAAGTCCTCCCCTACGGATGTTAGGAGTTTCATATAAATCCAATCAGTAATTTAGAAGTTCAAGATTTACTGCCATTTACTTTGTAAAAGTCCCCACTGTGCAATGTAAATTTTACATATACACCTGCCTACATATGTACATTCATACATACATATGTTTCTGTAAAAACCTATTTTTCAACCAAAAAAAAAAAAAAAAAAAAAATTCAAATTGGACCACATACTTTTTCGTGAGCGTGCGTGATCGTGATAAGTTGTAAACCACTCGTGCGTGATTACGAATATTTTATTCGTGAGCGTGCGTGATCGTGAAAATTTTCAATATCATTCGTGCGTGAAAGTGCGTAAGTAAAATATATTTCTGCGTGAGCGTGCGTGTCGGGAGTCAAAAAACGCTAAAGTGCACATCTCTACTTTATAACTCCGTACATTTTAGACCGATTGTAATTTTTTTTGTCTGAGAGGGAATAGCTTCTAATTAGCCCCATTGTAGAAAGGTGGGCGAGGACACGCCCTATATATTTAAATATACCTTGATATTATATTTCACTTCCTAATTTGCCTTGCCTTGGACAAAAAAAAACTATAAATGAATTCACCTTATATAAAACTATTAAAAATATTTGTCATAAAAATGATAAACAAATTGCCTAAATATATAAATTTTTTCAATATTATTTAATTTAATTTATTACTTCTTATGAACTTAAACTGGACTATAGTAATGAATTAATTGCTTGTGACAGCTTATCAGCAGGCTCACATTTTTTTTTCAAACCAAAATGCTCAAAATAAGAATTTGTATAAATTTTGCTTAAAGATTAGATGAGTGCAATCTGTATGTAAAGAAAAATTCAATACCAAGGCACTTTATATATTTCTATCGAATTGGCATAAGCAATAGAAACAATGTATGTATATATACATTTGGATAAAATCACATAAAACTTTAAAATCAAATAAAAGAAATCTATGTGCAAATAGAACATAGCATATCGAGCCATAACCGCTAAAATAGCTTAAGCGACACATTTTTTGAATTTCGTTTTTTTTTTGACGAAAATCGATTACTTACGTTCGCAAATAATCGATTTTGGCCAAAAATTGAAGTTCGAATATTATGTTGCTTAAGCTATTTTGGCGGTTATGGCACGATATGCGTTTTATTCACTTAAATTGTGAAAAATTTCTTTTTAATTAAACAACATGCTAAAGTGACAATTTGACACCAATTTTCAATCAAAATAATGTTTATGAAATATTTTCAAGCATTTGCTTTTGTTTCAGATAAAATAGATATTGTTTTGTTTTGTTTTTGATAAATGAATTTTGGGTTAATTAAAATTTTCACAGCTTTCATTGTGATTCAATGTTGAATGTGTTTTTTTTTAAGAAAATTTAGAAAAAATCTATTTCTGAAGTTGCACATCGACAATAATAAAGGGTGTTTTTTATTGAGGTATAGAACTTTAAGTTGGCATCACTTTTTTAACTGGCGGCCATTTTGTCAGCTGTCAAGTGATTAATATTTAGTTTGGTTTGCCATTTTATCATGAACAGGTTGACAAAAGAACAACGCTTGCAAATCGTGCAAATTTATTTCGAAAATAATGGTTCAGTTCGCGAAGTTTCCCGCAAGCTCCGTCCATATTATGGTCGACATAATCGTCCATCAGAGCAATTAATTCGGTTAACCATGGATCGTTTTCGCACTACGTTTACTCTATGTGATAATACGCATCCGCAGAGACGTCGAACAGTGCGCACCGAAGAAACAATTGCCGCTGTAGGCAAACTGTTGAAGAGGACCCGAATGAATCGATTCGCCACCGTGCACAGCAGTTGGAGCCGACTAACCGACTATTTTGTTCCCGAATTGGATGGCATGAATGTGGATGAGTTGTGGTTCCAACAAGACGGCGCTACATGCCACACAGCGCACGTCACAATCGATTTATTGAAGGAAACATTCGATGAGCGCATAATTTCGCGGAATGGACCTGTCAATTGGCCACCAAGATCGTGTGATTTGACACCATTGGATTATTTTCTTTGGGGATATGTGAAGTCGCTCGTCTACGCCAACAACCCAGAAACGGTAGGGGACTTGGAAGCCAACATTCGTGGCGTTATTGCCAACATACGGCCCCATATGCTCGAAAAAGTGGTTGAAAATTGGACCTGTAGAATTGGCTTTATTCGAGCCAGCCGCGGCGGCCACATGCCCGAAATCATATTTAAACATTAATGGCATAACATTATCCTTCCAATAAAGCTAAATTGATGGACATTAAAACGATTTTCTTGTGTTTCATTTCAATTCGAAATTCTATACCTCTGAAAAAAACACCCTATAGCAAAAAAGAACAGTTTTTGCAATGGAACATCGGCAAATGTAGCACTGTGGTAAGAGTTGAGTAAGTAATACAATAGGAAAAAATATATTTCTTTTAATCAAATAATCCCTAGAATAGGACCTTAGCCATTGTTTCTCTACTACATATGTATCTACCACAGATATGGGGCAACGATACCTGTTTTTAAATATGTAAATAGATAAAGGAATACGTGATCAAACTGCGCTGTTGCTCTTGAATAAATAAAAATAGATTTTTTCGGACACGTCAAAGTGGTCTCTGTAGTAGAGAAAAATAATTGCGACCTATTCATCCGATTACAGTATGGTGTATCAAAATAGTTAGAGTATAACTCAATCTGGTATACCCTTTTATTATATTTCCTAAGAGGGTTAACAAATCACTTATTACTCGTAAGTTAAGGTTGAATTAAACGTGTCATTAGCATAATCATACAAAACAGCTGTTCGAAGCAAATTTATGGGAAACACTGTATTTTATTAAAGGTGATTCACCATAACGACATAACCAAAGAAACCAATTGAATTTTTGGTTTTTGCTGTAAACATAAACAGCTTTTTTGCTGGTAAGACGTCTATTACCTCATGTAGAAATTTTTTTTATTTTTTTTTGTTTTGGCGTTTTTTATTTTGTGGATGTTTTTTTCGTTTTGTCGATATTTTTTTTCGTTTTGTCGATATTTTTTTTTTTTTTTTTTTGGTTTAGGCGATTTTTTTAGTTTTGACGCTTTTTCTTAGTTCTGGAGTTTTTTTTTTTCGTTTTTGTGATTTTGTAATTTTTTTTGGCGTTTTTTCGTTTTTAGCAATTTTTTCAGTTTGGCGACTTTTTCGTCTTTTGGCGACTTTTGCGTTTTGATGTTTTTTTTTTTGATTTTTAAGTTTTAGCTTTTTCAAAGTTTCAAAACTTTGCCCCTTACGGTTTTCAAGATACATCTAGTTGTCAAAATTACATAACCAAAATTACATTAACTGATAGAATACCCTTTAATTCTAATTTTTACGTTTCAGTGTTAATTAGGGTTGCCAGTCAGGCTTGTTTTGACTGGATTGTCCCGCTTTTTAAGTACCTGTCCAGTTTTAAGCTAAAATAAAATTGGTCCAGCTAAATTTCTAACGATAAACTATACATCGACTATTGCTGTCTTCGCGTAGTTTACAACCAATTGCCAAAATATTTGTAAAATGACAAAAAATCGTCCTTCTTTTTAATGAAAATTGAAAGCAATAAACTAGAAAATTTACGAAAAGTTGTATTTTTTGTCCTTCAATACCAGATAGTAACACATTTTGTGAAAGAGCTTTTAGTATCTTAAGCAATTTATACAAAAAAAGAAAGAAATCGAATGACTTTCGCTCTTATTAGAGCGGAAATATTAATAAGAATTATCTTAGAGGAATCTTGCAAAGATTTTTTCAAATACCTAAAGGTTTGGAATTAGCAAAATCCGTAAGCGCAAATACAAAATATATGTGGCAGAAAAAATAAAAATAGGTTGTTGAGCTCAACAGTTGTAAAACTGTTGGCAACCGTTGGCCCCAAGAGTTAAGTCTTAGAAACGTCTTGACGGATAATATTTAATTTTATATCTTTATTTCGTTACTCTATTGCATTTGTAATGTAAAATTAAACAAATATTTGCTCCTGCCACCCAACAAAGCACAACATGTTGACTTTAGGTAGCGAAAAAATTGTATGATGGAAAATTGCTCAACTGTTGGGTGGAGCGGAACTACTCAACTATGCGTTTCTAAGACAAATACTCAATGGTCGCGCAACAGCTACGTCTTATGAATGCACCCATTTTTATTAAATTTTTATAATTTTTTTCATCAATGTACAGACTAAAGGGCTGCGTAAATGGTTCTAAAAGTTTTGTATTCTATTTCACACTACTGCCAAGCAGTCTGTTTTAGTGCAAACATAAATAACAAAACAAAACTAACAAAACATGACCTCACTAAAATCAATCAAGCATGATTCGAATAGTTTTTCTCTGCAGTTTTGTTAGTGCTTGTGTTCTCAAAACAAGTAGAACATGAAAACAAAAAGCGAGAATGAAACAATACAACAGTAAATCATAGCAGAAACAACGAGTGCACTAGAACACAAGCACAAACATACAAACTATGTATGTTTATGTATGTATATATGTATACATATATTGAAAATAAAAATTAACAAAATTTTTATATATAAATGTACATAAGTATGTATGATATTCTTTCATAGTAAATAAAACCTCTTTTCAGCTTTCATATTCCTAACGAAGCGCAATCTTTCTTTTATATGGAAAATTGTCTTTGCTATCAGAACATTCAAGCATGTTTTGAATGTTCTGTGTGAATTTTGATGTTCTGTTTCATTTTTGTTTTGAAAGGCTTGGTTTTACTTCAACATTGTTCTATTGCAGTTTTGTTCTGTACTGCAGTATTGTTGTCGTAAAGCAAAACACATCTCTTTTGAAAGTTTTGTTTTAAAATAACGACGCAATATACACACACATTTCGAAATTAATGAGAGTGCTTGTAAGCCACGCTCTAGTACAGACAAACGAAAACGTTTTTGTTTGCGTCTTTTTAGTATGATTTTTTCGTTATTTAATTTGCATACCTACAGCTACGATCAAATAATATAAGCGCGAAATAATATAGTCACCTAACGTTAAAATTCAAAAAGGCTTATCTTTAAAACTAAATTGACCATTACTAAAAAATAAATTGTTTTGTAGACAATCTACATATGTAGTTTACACTAACATCTTTTCTATAAAAGATTATATAATTAATGAATATGCTACGATGGTCGAACTGGAAAATCAAATTATTTTAATACACTTTTAAGATATCGGTTTGTCAATTTTTTTATATCTCACTTTTTTTAAATAAATAATTATGTATTTTTAGTACTAATCTAGTTAATCAGCCGTTTTTCAGTCCTTTTAACTTTTGACCTTAAATTTATTATTAGCTAATGAAATATTTTTTGCTTATTTTTTTATTACTCTAAACAAAGATATAACAAAATTCATAAACAATAAAATACTTCTTTAGCTATCAAAAATATTGAAGGTTAAAATTAAAAGGACTGAAAACGGGTTTCTCTAACAACACAAATCTGGTTATACAATCTGTTCTAGATAGACAAAAATAAAAGCTAGATAAATTATCTTCAAAACACTTTTTATTTTTCCGTAATGTTCGATTTCATTTTAAAGATAAACCCTTTTGAATTTTAACGTTACATACCCATATTATTTCGTGTTACTATTATTTTGATCGTAGCTGTACACATATCGACATGGATAAATAGCGTGAAAAATTTTAAGTTTAGTTTTATTTGGCTATGTGTTAATAGTGTATTAGAGTATCATATAAAAAAATTTAAAAAACAATGTAAACATATATTTTTTAATAAGATTGTATAACAAAAAAGTTACTATTCTTTCAAAATGTCCAGCTTTTTTTGTAATAATCCCGCTTTTTTAATCAAAATCATTGAAATTGATTATTGAGGGGTTTAGCTGGGTCCTATGCGCATTTCACTGTTGTTAATGCAGATCATCAGGGAACCTTTACCCAAAGTTTCTTAGAACAACTAGAGTTATTATGTTATAAATTTTCATTTAAACAAATGAGAAGCTCAACAACAAATAACAAAGTTGAAACAAAAAATCAATAATCAACATGTTTTTAGGGGTCCGTACACCAAAGGTGAAAAGGAACCCTATTGTTTTCGCAACGCTGTCCGTCTGTCCGTCTATCCGTCTGTCCGTCTGTCCGTCACACGGTATTTTCTCAGGAACCGTAAGAGCTACGGACCTGAAATTTGGACACAGTATGTAGAACCTTGGCTGCTACAACAACAAATACATGAGAATTAAAAATTAAAGGTTGTTCCAAAACGAGCAACGAAAAATGTTAAAATCCCATGTAATATACATACAATTGTATATTGAAACTTGAATTTTGTAAAATTAGTGTATTTTTATACAGACTACAACAATTAACACCAAAATTTAAAAAAAAAAATAAAATTAAAGGGTGGTCCATCGGTTAATGCAATTTTGGACTATGTAATTTTGACAATTTGCTATATCTTGGAAACCGTAAGAGGCAAACACTTCAAATTTTCAAAAACGGTAAAACTAAAAAAACCGAAAATTATATAATAGCCAAACCAAAAAAAAATCGCCAAAAATTAAAAAAAAATCGCCAAAACGAAAAAAATCGCCAAAATTAAAAAAATTTCTATCACTAAAATAAATCGCCAAAATGAAAAAAACGCCAAAATGAAAAAAACGCCAAAAATTGCCAAAACGCGAAAATTTCGCCAAAACTAAAAAAAATTTTAAGTAAAAAAAAATCGCAAAAATGAAAAAAATCGCCAAAACTTAAAAAAATCGCCAAAAACTTGAAATTTTCAAAAACGGTAAAACTCAAAAAACCGAAAATTATAAAATCGCCAAAGCAAAAAAAAAAAATCGCCAAAAATTAAAAAAAAATCGCCAAAACGAAAAAAATCGCGAAAATTAAAAAAAAAATTTCTAACACTAAAATAAATCGCCAAATTCGAAAAAATCGCCAAAACTAAAAAAACCGCCAAAATGAAAAAAACGCCAAAAATCTAAAAAAAAGCCAAAAATCTAAAAAAATCGCCAAAACGCGAAAATGTTGTCAAAACTAAAAAAAATTTAAATAAAAAAAAATCGCCAAAAATAAAAAAATCGCCAAAATGAAAAAAACGCCAAAAACCGAAAAAATCGCCAAAAACAAGATAATAAAGTGTTAAAACTAAAAAAGAGCCAAAACTTAAAAAAATCGCCAAAACTGAAAAAAACGCAAAAACCGTCAAAACAAAAAACCGAAAAGATCACAAAAACGAAAAAAATGCCAAAACTATATATTATATAGGATGAAGTTTGTATTAAATTACATATTTAGTGTTCGTACGGAACCCTTCGTGCGCGAGTCAGAGTCGCACTTTACTGAATTTATTTTATTTTCTTACTTTACCATTAATACATTGGCTGACTTTATTTTTCAGTTTCAAATTGTATTTGTAAGAGTATGTAAAAAGAAAATAAATGTAAATAACAAAAACAGCTCAGTTGCGTTTGTTGTTTAAGTGTTGGAATAAAGATTTTTTTGTTAATTTCTAATTTTCTTATTTTTTTGGCTAGAATTCTGCCGTATTTTCTCTTAATTAAATTGAATTTAGTTTATTATTTAATAAAGTGTAGTGCTTTTATAGCACAACACGTAATATTGTTGAACATGAAACTTTTAAAGCTTTCAAGCTTTTTGTTTAATCCAATTCATACACCAGCTATTCTTTACGTTTTTTATGCTAAGCTTTTTGCAGATAAAAGTATAAAATTGTTTAAACAATTTTGTGTTTCTTACGAATAAGAATATAAGTAAAAAAAAACTAAAGGTTTTCAGCAGAGGCAAACTATTTTTATACTGACAAAGTACAAGTATGAAACTTCTGTTAAAGTGTGAGTATAAAAATATTCTTCATCTTTAAGTTGTATACATATGTATATCAATCATGCGAATGTCGTGAATAATATGCAAATAACTTATGATTGTAATTAAATTAAAAAGTAACTGACTTAGAATAAATTAACCATGATGTATTCCTACGTGAGTTTATTTTAAAAACTTCACACAAATTATCTTCACTCTTTCACACACAATACTCAAAAAATTTTGTTAAAAAATTATAGTTTTTAAATAGTTTTTTAAGAAGCTTAGCTTAGCTTAGCACGTTATAACTTTTAATAAATAAGTATTATATTGCTCATTTAATTAATTTAATAATATCATTATAACAATCCTTGAATGAATCTTTTAATGCAACTAATTGTAAACTGTAAATAAATGAGACCAAAATTAAATACGAAAAAATTACAATAATTTCATCTGCCATAAATTAGTGAACAATTGTTTGAGAAAACAACTTATTTGAATTGTTACAATTTTAATTCCCTAAACATTAAATGTCAACAATGGCATCAAACGATTCAATTAGAGCTGGTGATAATACAATAAAAATGTACAACTAAAATATTTAATTTTAAATTTATGCAATTTCAAATTATTCAATTGAATGCGCCTAAACGAAAAATAACAATAACAATACACAAATTTTGATGACATTAAAGGAAACCATATCACATGCACAGAAAACAATATTTCTGCAATAAACAATTTTATTTGAAAATAAAACCAAAAATCAATTAAAAATGTATTTTAATTAAACTTTTGTTTAAAAATAAAATATTCCCTCAATAAACAACTTTAATTAAAAGTAAAAGCAAAAATCAATCGAATATGTTATTGAGTCAATTAAATTTTGTAATTAATTAAATATTTAAAAATAAAGTTTAATTGACTTCAAAACATTTTTAATTGATTTTTTGACTTTGTTATCAATTAAAGTTGTTTATTTTATTTTATACATTTTTAATTGATTTTTGGTTTTATTTTCAAATAAAGTTGTTTATTGCAGGAATATTGTTTTCTGTGTAGAAATTATTATATTCGCATTTATTTTGTGTTCCTTATTTTTTAAAAGTAAGCAAAAATAAAATTTGGTTTGCTTACGCTTTAGTAGCGATTATATTAAGTACTGAATATATTTACATATTTCTAGAGTAAATTTTGTGGTTCATCCTTGACCATCGAGTGTGCCAATATTCCTTGCTGTTGTAGAGAAAAAAAAAGATTTTTTATTCTATTAACCGACTTCAAAAAGAGGAGATGGTTATTAACTTGTCGGTATTTTTTTATTTTTATGAATACAACTTTATAAATCCGTCGTTTTAAAAGGTTTAACTAAATGGAGTTTACTCGATTCCATTGTCGAAAAAGTGGGTTAACATGCCTATTTTTTTCCTTTGATTGAATGTAGTCTTACTTGTTGAATCGCTACGCAAATTTTCACATCTTTTACACAATCTCCAACTTAAAAAACTGACAGAGCTATGCTAATTACTATGCTCTCAAAATTACACTATCCTGCATTTAAAAAAGAAGACGCACTTTAATGCACATTTAAAAACTAACAGCCGTATACAGTAAAAAAAGTTGATTGAGGTTTAAAATGCATGTTAATTAAAAAAGGTTTTTGAAATATTGCTATTCATAATCAGTATTTTAACTGAAAATCAAATAACTTGATTTTTTAAAAATATCGTGGCAACACTGTATTCTTTATTTGTCACTTGCATCGTAGTTCTGCAAAACAACGATTGTTAATTCACAAAGTACTCGTGTCTATATTTGTTTTTTGCCCCTTTTCAGAGAAATATTGTTTCTATAAAATAACAATGTGTTCCAACTTGTATTTAATAAAAAAAAAATAAAAAGAGTTCACAACGAATCCTTGTTAAAAGTGCTTTTTATATTATTTTTTTTATTGCAGATTAAGAAGCACTAGAATAATGAACGAGCTTTATTTTGTTTATACATCACTAGTTATATTATTTTTGTTAACACATAAAGTGAGAAAACAATGACTGGGAATGGAAACTGGATCGATCCTTTTCTTTTAAATATTCTTTTGGAGTCTATTTGATATTTCGGCAATAGTTTCTATAAAAAAATTACATTGTTTTCTTCTAAATAACACTGGCATATACATATGTACATACATACATACATACACAAGTAACTACATACAAACATACAGGCGAAGTTAAAAATGTAAACATTAACGAAACAAAATTACAACAACGTCATCTTAAAATTGGCTTAAACATGAGTGCATTCAATTTTGAAATTTGCTGATTTAAAAAACTCTTTTTAGCTAAAATTCTATTATGAATACAATTTTAGCGAATTTTGCTTAAACAACATTTGAAATGCTGTTTAAAAGTTTTATGAATACGGCTGTAAAAGTTCATTAAAAATTAATATACGGGCCTGTTCTGTAAATCACGACATGTCAAATCACGGTGATTTCAATAAATTAATAAAACCTAAATCATTGCTTTTGTAAATTTGACAATTTATAGCCATGTAAGTTGCATTAAAATATTCTATTATACATGACAAAAACTTAAAATAACACAAAAACCCACTAACAGGTCAGTTATTAATAGTTTACTTTTGAAATCACCGTGATTTAAATCACCGTGATTTTCAGAAATCCCAAATTATTATTTTACTTGCTTACTATAATATTTTTATTAAACATACATTGAAATTGATTATTGAGGGGTTTAGCTGGATCCTATGTGCAGTAATCGTAGCGAAAAGAATAGGGTACCTTTTTACTTTTAGTGTGAGGAACCCTAAAAAGCATTTAAATTATAACCGCCTTATTTATAAAACTTTTTAAGGCTTTATAAAGTTTTTTTAAGACAAGTTTTCATACAAAATTTTTCTTAAAAGTTTTTATTCAGCCTTAATAAGTTTTATAAATAAGGCTATAAAAATATAACACAAACATGGTGAAAATTATGAGGTGACAGTGCGCAAAAGTTAGAATTTTTCAAAAAATGTAAAAGTACTGGACTGCTGGAACAAATTAGTGATTTAAAGAATCGAACCCGTGCACAGCGCTCACGGTCAACTGAGAACATTGCTGTTGTATCCCATAGTGTTGACGAAAAACCAGGTTTGTCTATTTCTCATTGAAATTTGGAATTGGAGATTCTTCGCACAATTTTGTATTGCCGATATTAGAAGATATGATCTAGACTACGTTTATTTTAACCAACAATATGGCGCAACGTGTCAAAAAAAGTAACGATACCGTTGCTCTTATGGGTGAAAAGTTTCCTGACTAGGGTTACCAGTCGGGCTTGTTTTGACTGGATTGTCCCGCTTTTTAAGTACCTGTACAGTTTCAAGCTAATACAAAATTTTTCCAGCTAAAACAATTCCCCACAAAATGTTCTTAATATTTATTGCTTTAAGTTTCTAACGATAAACTATACATCGACTATTAAATGAAAATTGAAAGCAATGAATTAGAAAATTTACGAAAAGTTGTATGTTTCGTCACTTCAATACCAGTTTGTAAAACATTTTGTGAAAGAGTTTTTAGTATCTTATGAAATTTATACAAAAAAGAAAGAAATCGAATGTCTTTCGATCCTACTAGATCGGAAATATCAATACGAACTATCTTGGAGGAATCTAGCAAAGATTTTCAAAGATTTTTTCAAATACCTAAAGGTTTGGAATTAGCAAAAGCCGCAAGCGCAAATACAAAATATATGTGGCAGAAAAAAATGAAATTGGGTTGTTGAGCTCAACTTTTGACAAGCGTTGGAGACAAAAGCTACGTCTTAGAAACGTCTTGATGGATATATCTTTATTTCGTTACTTTATTGCATTTGTAATGTAAAATTTAAAAAATATTTTCTCCTGCCACCTAACAAACCATATAAACGGTATAACTCTATTCGATCAGCTGTTCAGGCTGAGCACAATATATTGATTATAGGTAGCGAAAAAATGTTATGATGGAAAATTACTCAACTGTTGAGTGGAGCGGAACTACTCAATTATCTGTTTCTAAGATAAACACTCAACGGTTCCGGAACAGCTAAGTCTTATGAATGTACACATTTTTATTAATTTTTTTATAATTTTTTACACCAACGTACAGACAAATCAAATCGTTTTTTTTTTGTTTTGTTTGTGTCTTTTGAGTATGATTTTTTTCGTTATTAATTTTAATACGTACATATGGACACGAAATAATATGGACACTTAACGTTAAAATTCAAAAAGGTTTATCTTTAAAACTAAATCGAACATTATTAAAAAATAAATTGTTTTGTAGACAATTTATCTAGTTTATACTATCATCTATTTGATAACTTATTATATAACTAATGAATATGCTACGATGGTCGAACTGGAAAATCAAATTATTTTAATATATTTTTAAGATACCGGTTTTTAAATTTTTTTATATCTCGCTTTTTTAAATAAATAATTATGTATGTTTAGTACTAATCTAGCTGATCACCCGGTTTTCAGTCCTTTTAACTTTTAACCTTCAATTTTTTATTAGCTAAATAAAGTATTTTATGCTTATTTTTTTACTGTAAGCAAAATTAATAAACTATAAAATTCTTCCTAAGTTATCAAAAATGTTTAAGGTCAAAATTAAAAGGACTGAAAAACGTTCTTCCCTAACAACACAAATCAGGTTATACAATCTGTTCTAGATAGACGAAAACAAAAGCTAGATAAATTATCTAGAAAATACTTTTTATTTTTCCGTAATGTTCGATTTCGTTTTAAAGATAAATCCTTTTGAATTTTAAAGTCAGATGCCCATATTATTTCGTGTTACTATTATATTGATCGTACCTGTACTTCTATACATATGGTTAAATGAACTGAAAAAATTTTAAGTTTAGTTATATTTGGCTATCACAGAAAAAAATATCACATAAATGCAACCAACAAAACAAATTGTTGACATTTAATTTAAAAATTAACAATCATCATTGTTGATATAACAAATTAAAATTTTTGTAGTCAATTAAATTGCTCACCAAAATTATTTGTTAAATTATATCATAATGGAATGCGCACATGTAAAAGAAAGAAGAAATCATATTTTGTGTGTATTCATCATTTGCGTATTTAATAAAGTGTTGCTCTTCAGCTGAGAGGTAAGTGAGTCAGTTTATTAGTGTTGATGTTGCCGGTTCAACTCCGCCCAAAGACGTTTAGTGTTTTTCGCAGACAAGCAAAAAATCATTTCGAGGATTGTGATTGTGTATAAAAAGCTTGTTAATATAAGAATTATGATACAGAAATTCAACAATTCACATTGTTAATATAACAATAACTTTAATTGAAATAACTTTGGAATCTAACAAAAATAAATGTTGAAAAAAAAATAAATTCCAACAAATTATTTGTTGATATATTTAATTGAAAATATTTTTAAGATTTGCCTTCAACTTACAATTTCGTTAATTGTATTTACAAAAATCGTTGTAGGTTCAAAATCAATTAATTATTTAATTGATATAACAAAAAAATTAATTGTATTTACAAATCATTTTTTTCTGCGATGTCAATAGTGTATTAGAGTATTATATAAAAAATTTAAAAAACAATAGCCCAATTCACAATCTCGTGCAAATGGTCTTGCATCGTAGCATTTGCAAAATGGTATAGTATATTGACACTCACTACTAAGAATTGTTAAGTGGTGAGTATAAATATACTAACCATTTTGCACATGCTACGATGCAAGACCATTTGCACATGTTTGTGAATTGGGCTAATGTATACATATATTTTTTAATAAAATTTTTTGTATAACAAAAAGGAACTATTCTTTCATGAAAATTTTATTTCAAAATGTCCAGCTTTTTTATAGCTATTGCTATTTATGGCGCGGTACAGGAGTTAGAAAATGATTTTCGTAACAAAATAATCGACTCTATTACAGTTATAAATTTAATTTTGTTTTGATTTCCTTGTACTTAAGAGCAGAGTACGTAAATAAACGAAACAAATTGTTTGATTTTGTTTTGTTTCGTTCTTTGAAATGAGTGGCACAAAAACAAAACAAAAACATTTAGAACGAGAACAATTGTGCTGGCATAACATGCCAGTTTGTTGGTGAGAGAGGTAGAGGGAGTGGTTGGTAGCGTTGTCAACTTTTAAATTTCAAAAAGCACTGAAACCAGATAAAACGCGTAAAATAAGCAAAAAAGCAACAAATTAAAATTTTTTGTTTTATAAAAAAAATTCTATATAAAAAATAAAGAAATCGGTTGACCTTGCATTTTATCCCTGAGACTTCACATTTGAAGCATCCGATACACATTTTGAATCTATGAGAATCAGTGAATTCTAAAATCAATTTTACGAAACCTTTTTAAGTTTTTATAAAAAATTTAGTTTTTTTCGTCAAGGATACCACAGTTAAAGAAAGTGACTTCTGAAAAAAGCTAGAATCATCTATGACGAAGGTTTTGCGTCTGAAAGGGACAACTGTAGTATATTTGTTATTAAGATGTTAACAACATAATCAAAACAAACAAGAGCAAATGTGTATTTTGTGAAATGAAAACATGTAGGTATATATAGGTATACACATTTACAAATGTGCACTGAATTAAAAAAATAGAGTGTGAAAAAGATTATTGGTATTAAAAAGTAATTAAAATTTATTTCTGAATGATTCCTGATTTGACTTTAAGCATTTTCATTGTACAATTTTAATTTTTACCATTTATTTACAAACATCGCACAGCGAATGAGGTTACAAAGTATACAATGAAAATAAGCTAAAAACTGCCACCACTAAATGAGGTTTAAGAAAGAGTGAACGAGACCTCAGAAAACACTGTCTAGTGTCATATCTGGAGACTAGATTCCAAATAATAAACTTATTCAAAAGTGCAGATATGCAGTTTAAAAAATTGGCATATAAACGCAAAGAAAAAATATGGTTGAGGTAACCATAATCAAACAGCAACATACTATGATTGAATTATATGCTTGCAGTCAAATCATATTATGGTCAATAGAAAAAAAACTGTAACAATATTATTATCTGAGTTAATTATAATATTATCTGAGTTAATTATAATATTATCTGAGTTAATTATATTATAATCTTAGTATTATAAATATGACAACACTATTGTTAGATGTGACTAAAATATAATTGAGACTCACCATACCATGTTCTAATATTATACTAATATTGTTAAATACGACCACAGTATTATTTAATATAATAATACTATTTTATTTTTTAATCATATATTTATTGAAGAAACAGCTGTGCGTCAAAATCTTAACAAAAATAATTTAATATTGTTGAAATAAAATGTATATATATAAATGTATACTTACACGACATACATCCATGTCTGTATAAAGAGATACACAAATGTTTATATATTTTTATTGGTCTACCCTTTTGTTTATTCTTTATTTATTTATTTATTTATTTAACACCACCCGTGCAATACCAATAGCTTACAAACGAAATACTGAACTGACAGATGTTTCTGAAAAAGATTTTTTTAAAAACTTAATATAGTATGGTTTTGGATAACATTACATTGTTATTTACATCATATTATTTTTAAATAATAATACAAATTATGTTGTAGTCATAAATTTTTAACAATACTATATTGTTAAACTCTAACCATATCACACTTTTTATGGATGTGATAATGTAATTATTAAATGCAAACATTACTCTGTTTATGGTAACGAAATAAATGTTTAAAATAACAATAACTAGTTTTCGGCGACCACACATTTGTTTCAGAGAACATAATATTGTTTTCTCAACCATTCTACAACCATATCTTTTCTTTGCGTGTACTAATAACTATTAGAAATTTCTAAAAATAAGTTATCATTATAAGCGCAGATTATCGGCCCTGTTCTGTAAACCGAATCCGAGTAAATTTCCCGTTTTCAAAAAATTAATAATGATCCAGCAGACGTGTTTAAGATCGTACACGATAATTTTTTTTTTTCATATATGATATTTAAGAATCTATATAGTAAAAAAAATTAAACAAAATCTAAAAAAATATTCCTATTGTCGGAGTTAGTTTTCTAAATTCGTGCTATTTCAAATCGATTGGTTTATAGTACAGGGCCGTATACTAACTATTTTTATATATTTTAGCTTTGTTTTATCATAAAAAATAGTAATTTTTACTCTTTATATATGCAAAGCCTAATTTTTATTCTTGATGTTTTCAAAAGTAAGCAGATCTGTTTTAATTTTTCTTGTTTTAAGGTTGCCCCTATTTTTTCTTAAAATCCCCTTTTTGATGACACCTGCTTTAAAAAATCCCATTTTTGTGGCGCTTTCACGAGGTTTTGGTTCGAAATGTTAGAATTTTGGGAAATACCTTGTACGGGATTTACATGATGACTTTTTCCCCTGTATTTTTCTTGAATTCTCTTTTATGTTGCTACCCCTTTGATCACCTTTGTACCCCTTTTGTCAATAAACTCAAGGAAAGTCACTGTAAAAGTCATAGTGTAAATCCCGTATTATCTTTAACTTTTTTTAGCTTGCTTTTTTTAAGTCCTGCTTCTTTGACATCGGCAGTATGCGACAACCAAATTATTATTCAACCGGCCACAAACAATACATTAATTTAATCGTGCGCCGCTAGAAAAGATAATAATGGGAAATAAATGGAAACTATTTGGTATATTTGCGGCGAATTTGACATCATCATATAATATAATTTTGTTGCACTGTTTTTATAGCTATTGCTATTTATGGCGCGATACAAGAGTTAGAAAATGATTTTCGTAACAAAAATATTCGACTCTATTACAGTTATAAATTTATTTTTGTTTTGATTTCTTTGTACTTAAAAGCAGAGTAAGAAAATAAACGAAACAAATTGTTTGATTTTGTTTTGTTTCGTTCTTTGATGTGAGTAACAACAAAAGCAAACCCAAAACATTGAGAACGATTGTTCAATTTGTTTTTGTATTGTTTTTGCCATTAGCACAAAACAGAGAACCAGCCGATAGGCTGTAAGCCGGCTAACAACCGCCACTGCCCACAAACAATATATTAATTTAATCGTGCGCCGATAGAAAAGATTAATGGGAAATAAATGGAAACGTTTTGAAATATTTGCGGCGAATTTGACATCATCATATAATATAATTTTATTGTTTGAGACGAGTTTTCTAAGAACTAAACACAATCGTTCACATTATATTTGAGATGTTTAAGGTTGACGTTTTGTCAATAAATTATTGTGTTTGTAGTTTATTTCGAACAATTATGTTTTTTATTTGCTTTATTATTTTTAAACAAAAATGTTTTTGTAAATAATGTAATATTTTTTAAACAATTATTGTGTTTCAAATAATTTTTTTAATAAAAACACAAATTTGCCAGAGTTATCAAAAACGCACTGAACATACCACATTTACGTGTTTATCGATGAGTTTATTTTTAAGACTTTTTATTTGAGATGCTAAACAAAACAGGTCAGCGTATGGTAAAATATCCAAAAATTATTGTGTTTACGCTCTTAAAGACGAATAGGATGTTAAACACATAAGTGTGAACATAGTATTATATAGCTAAGTAGCAATTGCTATAACCGGGTGTCCTAAAATACCTCTCTTCTTTTTTTAACACATTAACGGCCATTTTCACAATGTACAATTATAAGCTAACGTATGTTCAATTAACGGCAACTTTTGTATGAAGAACTGTCAGTTAAAGTTCACGTTAACTCTTAACCATACATTGTGAAAAGGGACGTAAGGGCCATTATTACAACTTAAAGTTAGTTAAAAGTAAGATTTTATCGGACGTATAAAAAGCTTTCCATTAGTGAAAATTGGATTTAACTGACCATGTAGGATAAACTTGCCTGTAATTTATCGCTCACTTTAGGTTAAAGTAAAGTTTTGCAAATGACAAAGTTTTTATACGTCCGATAAAGTCCTACTTTTAACTAACTTTAAGTTGAGTTTGTTTTATATAGGGTGTCCTAAGACACATCTCCTCTTTTTCAATAATCCCGGTTTTTTAATTCAAATGTCCAGCTTTTTGTTAATCTCAATTTGACAAGCCTTTTCCTGAGCGTGTCATTTCTGGAAGAGACGACCACAATTGGCAACCAAGATCTTGTGACTTAACATACTTAGGGCCATTATTATGACTTCACGATAAACTTCTGTATAGTAAATCATAAATTTAGCAAAAGTGAACTATAAAGTGAAATTTAATTTTTTCCATTATAACAACTGTCCTATAAAATAAATAATACAACTTTTGTTTGGTTGCAAAATTTCTGTAGATCTTGTGGATATTGATTGTTAAAAACACATATTGGCAAATTGCTTTTGTTTATTTGCCACATTACAAATAAATGAAACCTTTTTTTTCAATTGTTTAATTTTTTTTGTATTATTATATGTTTGTATTATATTGCTTTTGTTTTGTGTCATATTTTGTTAAAATAAAATTTTACTGTAATACATAAACACAGAAAAAAATGATTTGTAAATACAATTAATTTATTTGTTATATCAATTAAATAATTAATTGATAAAGGAAAATCTTAAAAATATTTTCAATTAAATATATCAACAAATAATTTGTTGAATTTTATTTATTTTTTCAACATTTATTTTTGTTAGATTTCAAAGTTATTTCAATTAAAGTTATTGTTATATTAACAATCTGAATTGTTGAATTTTTATATCATATTTGTTATATTAACAAGCTTTTTATACACAATCACAATCCTCGAAACGATTTTTGCTTGTCTGCGAAAAACACTAAATGTCTTTGGGAGGAGTTGAACCGGCAACCTCAGGACTAATAAACTAACTCGCTTACCTCTCAGCTGAAGAGCAACACTTTATTAGATAAGCAAATAATGAATACATACAAAACATGATGTCTTGTTTTTTCTATATGTGCGCATTTCGTTATGATATAATTTAACAAATAAATTTGTTGAGTAATTTAATTGACTACAAAAATTTTAATTTGTTATATCAACAATGATGATTGTTAATTTTTAAATTAAATTTTAACAATTTGTTTTGTTGGTTGCATTTCGATGATATTTTTTTCTGTGAAGTAGAAACTGCGGCAACCTATGAAAATGTGACATTTTCAAATGACTAAACCTCATGATAAAAGTTACTGGTTTGGTGAACTTGTCTTTAACTCATCGCTCACTTTCGGTCAAAATGAAGTTGTAATAATGGAAAAGTGTTTATCCATCGAATAAAATCCTACCTTTAACTAGACTAGACTATTTTCTTAGGGGCTACTTGAAAGATAATTTCTATGTCAATGACTCAAACTCAATGCAAGACCAACAAAGATAGAATTCGTAAAGTTATCGAGGATATACAAGTGAGAACTGTTGATGGAAAATTTAATGAAAATACCACTTTGGCTGATATTGAATTAATTTAGTAATAATGTTATTGAATAAACTTCAGATGATTTCGTATTTCGAAATGAAACGTCTCATTTAAAGACCCTTTATTTCTTTGGAATAAATCATTTAATATTAATTGTACTTTAAAATAACATGAAACGTTTATATAAATTTTTTTATTGAAATACAACGACAAAAGTTTTCATATCCACTTACATACTTCTGTGTTAATATAAATTGTGCAGATGGTTTCTTTTACAATAAATACACTTTTACAGATAATTTTGGCTTGATATTCTTTATGATATAAATTATGGAGTTAAGCTAAATATCTATTTACAAATTTATAAAGAAACACTTAAATATGAATTGAAATTTTTTTGTAATAAAAAAAAAAAATAATATAAAATTATTTATTATCAAGATAATTTACAGTCAAATAAAAATCCTTTAAAAAGTTCTTTTTTTTTTGTTACTTTTCGTGCAAGAAATACAAAGTTTTTCTTTTATGAATTTTTTATTAAAAAATTATGGTTTTGGTATACAATTTATTGAAATTATATTCAGGAAATAAACATGCATTGAATTAAATCCATAAATTATTTTAATAGCAAATTACAAAGTGGCAGTTTGAAAAAAGAAATCCATTAAAACGATTTAACTCAGTTTATGGCTTTCAAAATGAAAAAAATAGCTTTCTTTGTAAGCACTCATGTATTTGTATTTTAAGGAACATTTGGTTGAAAATTTTACAGATTGTGCCCATGATGAATTAAGTGAGACATTTTTAGATTTTAATTGAACTATAGTGAATTTTTAATCAGAAATAATTTTTAGTCAGGCTTTAGTTCAGTAATTTCAATTCTTTTATTGAATGAAATATTTTTATTAATTAATGTGAGTTTCTAAAGAAGAGAAGAAAAATTAAATTAAACTTTTTTAAGCTGGGGGAAATAGCGACATTTTTCTGTGCAGCAACGCACTTCATCAGCACCCTAGTCTATCTACTTGGGCAGAGATTTTTATTAACATCAGCTATTTAACGTAAATTCTAATTAAACGGAATCTGAGAAATCATTGTTGTGTACAATTATTGATTTACCTTTGGTACATACATATTAGAGAGCTGTAAAAATGTAATGATTTTTAAATGTATTCACGTCGCATGTATTATACTAAACCAATAATAAATGCTGTCGTATTTACTATAAGCGAAGCACTATGGATGTATTGGTGTATGTGTATATCAGTTGTAACAAGCGATGTCGCAAGACAGCTTTCTTGTAACAAACACTCAAAAGAAGTACTACTGTTGATTAGTGTATGCTTGTTATTTTTCATATTGTACGTTTGAGTGTGTGTGTAATATGTAGATGGTAAGCTATTATGTGGTTAACGGCATACAACTAATGTTAATGTATCCCTGTCGGAAATTACGTTAGCTTTAAACTAAGTTTAAGCTAACTATTTCGCAACTAGTACTGACTGACACTTGTATTACTTTTCAATGTAATCAACTGACTATTTTAACATTGCGATGTCCTAGGCGGTAGTCAATAGTCTCACTCTGCATTACGTTTCAACTAACTGAAATTTGATTTTTTTAAACTACCTGGTAGTCAGTAAATTAAAAATTTTTTTCTGGGGCTCGAACATGTAACATCACACGTTGTGTACTCAACGCGCTACCACTCGGCTAAGCTGCCATCTAAAATAACAACAGCAAAATGGTAATATAAAACTGAAATGAGTTTTAAAGTAGCTGAGAATAAATTTGTTGGCTCTCAACAAATTCGATTACATACTCAACTTAAGAATCAACTTTGGGTTTTTTCTGGATGACTTTGCAGTTAGCTTTTAGTCGGTCTAAGAAAAGTTAACTATAAGTTAACTATTTTTGTAGTCAACCACACATTCTCCGACAGGGATGTGTGTGCCTTTGCATGTGCGCAGAAAAATAAAAGATCATACACACATACATGCATGACGTTTGTACACTTGCTTATGCGTAGAAAAAAGCTAGTATCACAAATTCTTCCGTCACGAAGTGTTTTTTTCTTTACTCCTATACCTACAATACTCAAAAAAATTTATTGCAAATAATGTTGTTAACGTTTGTTTTATAAGATTTCGCTGTAGTAAAGCATTTGAAAAATCCCTCATGTCTTAAAAGTTCTTATAAGATATCTAATAACTAATATATATGTATTAGTATTTCATTTTCCTATTAAGGTTAGCACGAAGTTATACATATTACTCTACCCATGTATGTTTAACTATTCTTGCGTATCTTTTACGATCATCACATTAATTATTTTTTACTTATTCGATGTAATACATGTAAGTATTATAGTAGTGAATATAATGTTACTTTGTTTTTGCTTTCTACAGTTGATTTGGCTTTCCAGCATTTGTGATTGCCAAGTGAACAGTTATTGCCAAGTGAACATATTTTTGTCACGTGCCCATGGTGAATTAAGTGAGACATTTTTAGATTTTAATTGAACTATAGTGAATTTTTAATCAGAAATAATTTTTAGTCAGGCTTAAGTACAGTAATTATATTAAAAATCAATAATTGTACACAACAATCATTTCTCACATTCCGTTTTATTAGAATTTACGTTAAATAGCTGATGTTAATAACAATCTCTACCCAAGTAGATAGACTAAGGTGCTGATGAAGTGCGTTGCTGCACAGAAAAATATCGGTATTTCCCCCAGCTTAAAAGTCTAATTTAATTTTTCTTCTCTTCTTTAGAAACTCACATTAATTAATAAAAATATTTCATTCAATAAAAGAATTAAAATTACTGAACTTAAGCCTGATTCTTATTAAAAATTTTACAGATTGTAAGTAAAGTTTAACCAAAACAATAAGTTTGCTTAAGCTTTGGATAAGTTATCTTTTAAAAGTGCTCGAAATTATTGTTTATGTCCTTCAGTTTGCAGGTCAATGAAACGAAATGTCTACAAGACAGCTTGTGCTAATTTTAATATAAATTTATTTATATTTGAGTCATTCGATATTTTTTTTGTTATCAAACAAAATACCCTGCAGAAAATTAGATGACAATTGATCCAAACGTACTAGTCCTATGACTTGAGAAAATGCGAGTGTTGTCAAAACTAGGGAGAAGTGTATGGTGAAAAAAAGACATATCGTGTAAATGGTTACATAGTCACCATTTTCGTGATGTATCGTCTTGATCTTGAGCCAATTTAATTTAGACTCGGTGCAATATTGCAGTAAACGGCACTGAACATGTTCGATGTGGTTGAATACATGGACCTATCAAATAATGTAAATATAATGTTAATTGCTCCCTGACTTTGGAACCAGTCCCGTAACTATATTGAGATATTAACGTAAGCTTAAGTGGTATTTATACTTTTGAAACATGAGTGGCCCTGTGGTTGAGTAGGTAGTATGCAAGCCTGTCATGCGCGAGGTTGTCGGTTCGAATAATATAATATAATTAAATATAAATATATAAAATATAATTTCATTGTAACATTTGTAACAATAAAAAAAATTATAAGTTTATATATATATATATATATATATATATATATATTTATATTTATATATAAAATATATATATATATATATGTATATATATATATATATATATATATATATATATATATATATATATATATTTATATATCATTTATATTATTCTACACCAAATAGGTCCCTATGGGATAGTTCAGTGACAAGTCACAAGGTGCATAAAAAGTATCAATTAACCCCATCCTAGGACATTCCCATGTAAAAGTGACTGGTTCATATGAAGTGTTAGAACTCGGACTAGTCCCCATCACTTGGGGACCGGTCACGTGACTAGTGTTGCAGAGTACTTACTGGCTTATTCATAAAAATTTTTCTGTTTTATAAGAGGTGTAATGTTACAAAGGAAGGATCTCCATGTAATGTTAAAAAGATGAGTAATGGCCGGATCGCCATGTAATGCGTTAAGGTGCAGAATTCAAAGGTTGGCCTAGGGTGCAGTAGTCAGTGTGCGTGTGTGGCCCTATAGTCCCTTATTTAGTTTTTACAGAACTAGACCAGCTTGTCAGTAGGCGCTCAAAAGAGGTGCCAAAAGATTTGGAGAATTTAATTTAAAAAAAACAAGGCAAGTTATTGCCAGTTTGCGTTTAGAAATTAAAGTCTGATTTTATTCAACATTCTGACTGCTTATATACTACTATTTTACATTCGTCAGTTTTTATGTTTCTTTATGTCTTTAATTTTGCTATAACAAAATAATTTATTAATAAAAATAAAAGTGTGCCCCCTCAGTCATGCAATTTTTTATGGGGCCGCGAATATTTTTGGCCATGATGTGATTTTTGCAAAAAAACTGATAATTTTCTCAAGCCCTTATATTGAAAACCGTTCGGAATTTTGATTTAATCTGTGAGGCAAAGTTGTAGCTCTTGGCTTAAAGAACAAAAATTGTGAACAAAAAATCTAAAAACACTTCATCTTCGAGATCAAAATCGCCAAAAAATTTAAAAAATCCGATTGTTTTAACCTTTTTTCCTCTGTTCAGGTCCATAGGCAGCAAATCGGTTAAAATTCAAGGAAGCAATCAACTACAAAAATGTACCTTAGATCTCAATAAACAACTTTGTACAACATATGAATTTCCTAAAAATGTTTCTTAACACCGTTTATGTAGCGCTTACCTTGCGGCTGGCTACACGTTCAACAAATTGCTTTCAATTTTTTCACAGTAAAAAAGTGTGAATGTATTGAACTTTTAAACAAAAATTGAAGCAAAAATTAAACGTATAACCTGCAAGATAGGTAGCCACAAAAGTGAAAAATTTCCCGAAAATTTTTTAATTTCATTTGATTGGAAACTTTTCACTTTTGTTGTGAATAATTTCATTCTCTCAAATATGTGTAATATTTACCGTCTTATTCATAAACGCTTCATAACAGCTTAATAAGCCAAAATCGAAAAAAGACTATTCATAAATGCTTAATAGTCTATTAGACGTTTAATAAACGTTTCATAACACAGAGATTTTTAATGTACCATCCATGCTACTTTAAGCGTTTGATAAACAATTATAAATAATATTTTCTTGATTTTTTATCCCTTATGTGAGATTTTCTGTGGTTTTCACTCTTATGTTTATTGTTTATTCTTATATGTACATGCCTCCTGAATAATGTTCTTGGACAAATGTATTAATTTATGTAAGTCGGTACATGTATGTATGCATAATTGTACAAAAAGAAAAATGCACACATGTAAACATCGTTGAAAATTAAAGAAATCCCATTCATTGGCAAAAAGAAAAATAGAATTATAAACATAAGGGCATATGTAAGAAGTACAAGCATACGTATGTTTGTATGGTACTGCCTGCTTACATATGTATGTATGTATTTACAATAACATTTTAAAATAAAAACAAAATAGTGATACATAATCGACCGCTATAAAATGGACATTTGCCTACCTCTGTACTCAGCCGAATATAAATGTGTTTAAATACATTTTTTTGTAACATATTAATTTTTTTTGGTTTATTTATTAATAAAAAGTGAAACGCCTACTTTTTAAGTTATTTCTTAATAACATTATTCATAATGATTTACTTTTTTTCGACTCAAACTGACTACCTAGATAATCGATTCTTCGTTGTATGCATCACTAAACATAAAATGAGAGCGAAAGTAGCATGATGTTGCCAACATATAATATATAATAGTTTATTCACTGATATTAATCAGTTATGAATACAAATTTTTATTAGAGCTTATGGCCTATTTCCCACCTGCGAAAGGAAACGTTCGACTTACAATTTATATTGAAAACAAAAACAAATTTTCGTATTTTATTGTTGTTTTCAATATAAATTGTAAGTCGAACGTTTTCTTTCGCAGGTGGGAAATAGGCCATTAATAAAGCAAAATCTGTTTCATATGTAATGTACAGATTAAAGCTGAAATAAGGAATTTTTATGAAAAAGACAGTTAATGTTTACTAGTTTTCGCTGACTTTTTTGTAACCAGGCTAATACATGAGCTATCCATCAGGATTTGGGATGTGAGGATGTCATCAAAGAAAAGACAGATGAAGAATAATTACATAAATTTTTGTCGAATGATAAATAAAATATTAAAATAATTCCTATCTATATTTTGTATGGGTTTCATAGGCGATTGGAATGGAAGATTTTGATAAAATATCCACAGGCTTTTTGTTTTTACTCTATAAAGTGTTTGTACCAATTATGAAGACTGCTGGTTAGATAGAAAAAATTGTATGTCAAAAAATCGATTTGGACTGCATGGGCGGTGGGTGGGTGCAGACGATTTTAGTCTATTATTAATATTTTTTTTTTGATGAGAAGTAACACTCAGGCAATGAATGCCTGCTACTATTACTAGGTGTTACCTTCTTTAAGAAAGGTAAAGTGATAGAGAAGACAGGTGGTGAAGGAAGAGATAGAGGAAAGCTTCATTATTTTACAACTCTGATTTTTGCATGTTTTTTTAATAATGCATAGAGTCGATACGCTTCTGGTATAAATGAGGTGTATTATATTTTTGAAGCTGCGCTAAGTAGCCATTTTATTGTTTATTTTACTTTTGTCTTCTGCTACACATTAGGATTAGTATCTGTTGAAGTCGGTATAGCTCAATGACCAGTGACTATGACTTCATAGCTTGAACTTTCCTACAACAACTGATACAAAAGGGACACTAATGCACATAAAAAAATGAGTGGTGTTGTTATTGGATACCGGGCTCGAACCCAAGATCTTCGGTTTTGTAGTCAAAGTGCTAACTACTTCAGCCAACGCCACCACTGAACACCACGTTTTTCCCTTAATTTAGTCATTATATAACAAGTGTTAAATCTGATTAATCTAGGACCATTTCCTGTAGTGTCTGCATCAAAATATTTGAAGGCATCCTCCTGTGCGGTGCGCAGGCTATATCAATCAATAGTGCAGCTTTTGGGAATTCGGTCGCTATAGAGAGTATTTGGTGTGTATAGTATGGAATCTGTGGCAATATCGAATAATTACTTAAGTAGTTTTACTTATTTTTGTATTAAGGCTCAGTTAGCCGACTGTAATGTAATGTAACTGTAACGTAGAAAACAGCTGATCGACATTTTTATATGAAAATTAGGTTACGTTACATTACATATCTATAACCATTTTCATTACTTTTCACATAACAAAATCGATCAGCTGTTTCTTACTGTTGCAGTTACTTTACATTACAGTCGGCTAACTGAGCCTTTACTCCCCACCTAAAAGTTATATTATTTACAATTCTAGATATGGAAAGGGAGAATCGCACGAAAAAAGAAACATGCATTAAATCTTTTTAATCTTTTAGCGGTAGGGTTAAAACCTCCGACAAACACTTAAATATTTTCTTAAGTTGACGTTATCGTCTATTCTAAAGATATTAAATATATATTATATTTTTGGTTGTGCAATAGTTTCACGCAAATTCTTACAGAATTAAATTTTTTGAGTTTTGACTATGCAGCAATAAAAGAGCGAAATGTATGCACAAAGTCAAAACTAAATGTTGCAACGCATTGCAATTGTACAGATTTTTGTAAAACCATTTGGCGTTTGTTATACTAAAAACACTCAGAATTTAATATCAAATATTTAATACTTTATTTTTTACTTTTTTTTATTATGTCAACACTTTTCAGCTGTCAGCAACTTGGAAAGTCATTATTGTTTTTTAAGCTTTAGTCGTGCTCATTCATGCAGTATGTAGGAGTACATGTGTATTTGTATAGTACGTGTGTGCTTATGAAATATTTAATCAATCAATAAAAACATTCATACGTCATGTTGTATCAGGTTGAATATTATGTGTCTATAAAATATGTATAAAAAGAAGTCATATTATCACATACTCACAGTTTAAAATACATATGTATTTGTGTAGAGTTTTAATTTATTGATATTTAAATCGCAATAAAATAAATAAATAATAAATGCGAAAAATTGCGAAACTGTATTTTTTTATGTAAAGTACAATATTTCTGAAACAAGAGGGGTAGAAAAGTATATATTAGATTAAAAAAAATATATACTCAATTTTTTTTAAACATCCTAACAATAACAGTAATATATCCTGATATACTTATCAGTTTGACTCTATCGAAATGAAAGAGAAAGTTTGGAGGATCATACGTGAAATATTAACGGAATAATACAATAAGTGGTGAAAATTATGCAAGTGCTAAATGTCACTATATCTTTGAAGCTAGGACTGATAGAGAAAAACTAATGACGCAATCGCAATCAGGAGAAAAAATACATAAAGATGTTACAGGACTCGATTACAGAAGATCATTAATGAACAAGGTAAATAAGAGTGGACTGAGATGGCTACCTTGGGCCACTGCAGATACAACGTTTATGTAGTTAGAGAAAGTATTACACACTGCTTTCTGTCTTTTAAATAAGATTCAATCCATTTTATTAACAGTATTGCAAATCCTAGTCACCGATAATTATGATTAACTTTGTCGAAAGCAAACAGTTTGTTTGCCAGCAACAAATCCATCATTTACGCAAGTAGTAAGCTCTACAAGATTGCTAAATAGAGATCGTGATGTACAAAATCAGTGTTGTGATGGCGATAAAACAGATGCAGCCTGGAATGACAGATAATCATACAATATTTTTTCAAATTGCTTAAGTATCGCGCTCAACATTATCTATACCCCTGTAATTTGTGATGTTAACTTTGGATCCAGATTTGAACAGTGGAATTATAAACGATTGCTTCCAGACAAAAATAAAATAAAAATAAGTGTTAGTGGAGTACACAGTAAATTATGAAAATGCTTTCAAATACAACTCGAAACTCCATCAGTAGCTGAAACCTACGACAACTTTAACTTCATCATGTAATCTGCAACGGTTTGTTGATCAAAAAGTGGCATATTACTATGCATTGTATATAAGTACTGATTAGTTCTATTAAATAGAGATGATGAATAAGTTGATGCAAAAAACTCAGCAAATAGGCTTATAGCATAGACAGACGACAGCGTTAATTTGCATTAACTGTCTTAATACAAATTAACTTGTGAATTATCTTCATTTGTAAATGCACTAAATGACAGTGCATTAATACTGAATTCAGCTATATGATAACACAGTCCTCATATGGTAACACCGTCAACAATCAATCAAATGTTGGCAAATTGTTTTGGTTTTCAAAATTAAAATGCGATTCGGTCAGAAAATATAAGTTATTTTAATTGTTTTTTAGAAAAAGAGCAAAGAAATATTAAAATCGAGACACATTTTTTCCATTTTAAAATTATTGAAGTGTGTAGCACGAAAGGTATGTACAGATTTTGTTTACTTAATGCAAATACTGTGGTCTGTCAAGGTAAATTTTTAATTCACATTAGTGATATTTTAATGCAAATTAACGCTGTTAGGAAATTTTTTTAAAACATAAAATAATATTTAGTGTTTCTTATGAGAATTGTTACAATTTAAGTTTAATTTTTAAACTCACGAATAATCCCAAATTAGTATTTTATTTATTAAGTAAAATATTTTTTTTTATTAAAAATACATTGAAATTGATTATTGAGGGGTTTAGCTGGATCCTATGCGCATTTCACTGTTGCTAATGCAGATCATCAGGGAACCTTTACCCAAAGTTTCTTAGAACAACTAGAGTTATTATGTTATAAACTTTCATTTAAACAAATGAGAAGCTCAACAACAAATAACAAAGTTGAAACAAGAACTAAATAATCAACATGTTTTTTATTTTCTTACTTTACCATTGCTACATTTACTTAATAAGTAAAATATTAGTTTGGGATTATTAATGCGTTTAAAAATTTTAAACATAAAATAATATTATTAATCATGTGATGTGTGTTTTGTTTTTCTTTTAACTTTTTGACATCAAGACAAAATTAATTGTCATTGCATGTATTTAAAAGCCAATATGAAAATCAAAATTAATGAAAGATTTATTTTAATATTTTAAAATAAATTTCATAACAAATTTAAATTCGTTAAATTAAAATCAAATAAATATATAAAAAACTTTTAAGTCAGTTCAGAGTTGCAAGAGCTACGAGCTGCGAAAGGTTTCCATACAACGGGGAGTTTAACCGTCAGATTTATATTAAAAAAAAAAAAGCAATGTGAGTCCGATCACAGGGGAGATGTGTAAACATCTAGTAATGAAGAATGTTCCTAAGTTGGAAGTACTATGCTTTTAGTAATATTTTTTAATTAATCAATTAAAAGTATCAAAACTTTCAATATTGTAAATACATAGGAATTTGCTGGTTTTTGTTTGTTTTATTTAACTTATTTGGTTAGTAAATGGGCACACTGCTGTTTAATGAAATGTAATGCATGTAGTTATTTTACAGCAATGGTTTTCGAACTATACAGCGCTAGCACAATTATATGTTAGTAAAAATTAGTAGCTACTATTGCTTACAAGATGGTGTTTATATGAAGCTGTTAAGTGTCTCTGTACTTCTTGTTGTCCGTATGAATGACAATCTCAAAGACGATGAAGACTTTTAGTTTGACAAGTTTAGGTTTTTATTTTCCTTATTTTGCTTTGTTTTAGCAAATTTCTTATTAAAAGTGCAAACAGTCTTTTTAAAAGATATTAAAATTAAATGTTTTTGTATTCATTTTATTTATTTGTTTTTATTTGCCTATGATAACTTAAGGTACGACAATTAGTAATAAATTCAGTAAAGTGCAACTTTGACCCGCGCACCAAGGTCAAAGGTTCCGTGCGGACACTTTAGCCTATATAACAAATAGTTTTGGCTTTTTTCGTTTATTGCGTTTTTTCGGTTTTTGGCGCTTTTTTTATTATTTTTACTGAAATTTTAGTGGTACTGCAGTGCTCATCTATGGTAAATGCCTTTACTTTTACTTTTTACTTTTTAATTCCTGTTGTTCATCGTTTAGTTGTTGCTGTTCTTGTTGTTGTGTACGCATTGCAACTAAAATAAATTCAGTAAAGTGCGACTTTGACTCGCGCACTAGTGTCCTACACAAGAGTATTTATAAGACTTTTCAAGACATGAGAGATTTTTTCCAATGCTTTACTACAGCGAAATATTCTAAAAGAATCGCTAAACAACACTGTTGGCAAGACAAACCACCGAAAAAAATTACTTGCCAACAGTGTTGCTTAGCGATTTTTTAGAATATTTCGCTATAGTAAAGCATTTGAAAAAATCTCTCATGTCTTAAAAGGTCTTATAAATAGTCTTGTGCAGGACACTATCGCGCACGAAGGGTTCCGTACATTCGGTTTTGAGCATTTTTTTGATGTGGCTTTTTTCCTTTTTAAATTTTTCCAGTTTAAACGATTTTTTCAGCTTTGTCGCTTTTTTCTCTTTTTGGCGCTTTTTTATCTTTTTGGGTTCTTTTAATTTTCGAAATTTTTTTCATTTTGGCGATTTTTTCCATTTTGGCGATTTTTTCCATTTTGGCGACTTTTTTCTGTTTTTGGGGTTTTTTCATTTTGGCGTTTTTTTTTTGTTTTTGGGTTTTTTTTATTTAGGCAATTTTTTAATTTTTGCGATTTTTTTATTTTGGCGATTTTTTTTTATTTTGGCGATTATTTTTCTGTTTTTGGATTTCTTTTCACTTTGGCGATTTGTTCATTTTGACGATTTTTCCGGTTTTTCGCGATTCATTTTAGTCCTAGAATTTTTTTAATTTGGTGCTTTTTCGGTTTTGGCGATTTTTTTAGATTTGGCGATTTTATAATTTTTTGATTTTTTAGTTTTACCGTTTTTGAAAATTTTAAGAGTTTTGCTCTTTCGGTTTCCAAGATATAGCAAGTTGTCAAAATTACATAGTCAATTAAAATTGCATTAACTGATGGACCACCCTTTAATTTAAATTTTTTTAAATTTTAGTGTTAATTGTTGTAGTCGGTATAAAAATACACTAATTTTACAAAATTCAAGTTTCAATATACATACGTACATATAATTGTATGTATATTACATGGGATTTTAACATTTTTCGTTGCTCGTTTTGGAACACTCTTTAATTTCTAACTCTCATATATTTGGTGTTGTAGCGGCCAAATGTCTACACACTGTGTCCGAATTTCAGGTCCGTAGCTCTTACGGTTCTCGAGGAAATACCCTGTAACAGAGGAACGGACAGCGTAGCGAAAACAATAGGGTCCATTTTCACCTTTGGTGTACGGAACCCTAATAAAGCAATTATTATTTTCACCTTTGGTGTACGGAACCCTAATAAAGCAAAAAACCTAACGACCCTAACAAACAAAACCAGCAAATTCCTATGTATGCACAATATTTTAAATAAGTTTGTATTGCTTCTTTCAAACACTAATACACTCATTCATAGCTCACACCGATTTGACAACGCTGTCTGCTCTCAGCAAAGAAATCTCTGCAAAGAAATCTCAGTGAAAAAGATTTTTACCCCCTAGCGTATAGATGTTTACACATCAAAAATATAACTACTTTCCCATATTTTTCATTGACATCATTTTGTGTTTGAGATACTAGTTCAGAAGATGTATATTTATTACAATTCTTTTGCGTGGGACCCACTGTGCAACATTTATCACACAAGTTTGGAAAATATCAGATATTATGTCAGACTTACTCGTATATTAATACGACAATTCGGAAAAAGAGTCAGCAAGGTAACACATTTGGTAGGTATTAATTTATAAATTGCCTTGGAAACTCATGTAGAATTTGTATAAAATTCTTCACAAAATATTGTATTTTTTTTTAAATTTGTTCTCATAAAAAGGTCTGGTTCCTTGTCAATCAGTCATAAAATTTACATTACAATTTTTGTCTAACTGCGGCCATGTTTTGTTTATATTATCCGGAGTTTCTGTGAGAATTGGGTAAAGTATGTTTACTGGGTTATTTTAGACAAATCATTGTTTTAGTTAAGAATACTTCTTAGTATTTGTTTTTTTTTTTTCACAAAGCAAAAAGCACTGAAATTTTCAATGTAAAAACTATTCACATTTTCTTTATATCTAAAAATTCCCAATTGTGGTACATGTCTATCAAAAATTGCCGATTATATATTTTGAATAATCATCTTAAAAAGTTATGTTTTCAACGAGTTTACTATACAATCTCTCTCTCATTTCTTGCATCCATAGCAGTGGCAGACATAGATGTTACGATGTATGAATGAACTCGCATTTCGGAAAATGAATTTGAACACTTATCACTTTCAGCAGAAGATGAGATAATAATAATAATAAGAATACTTTAAAGAAATAACAAAAGCAGCAATAATATGCAAACAATAGCTAACAACATTTACTGAATGAAATTAATATTCACGATATTGGTGTGAAAAGTAGAGCCACATATTTATTGCACGTTGTTTAAGGATTGTGCTGCTTCATTCTTGTATATTCTGTGTTAAAGTCTATAAAAAATAAACAAAACAATTAAGATTGCTATTTCAGCCGTAGTGAATCTTATATACCCTTCACCCACGTGCGTTTTGAGTATTTGTACAAATACTTAAGTTCACACATGTAAAAAATGGATAGTGTACTTTTGGCTCTAGCTCAATTTATAGTGATTGACCTACTGTATTTTTCTAAAAAATAATTTGTTTCATAGATTATATTTCCCAAAATAAACCTAGTATTGTAGCTCCATACCAACTAAGCTAGCTTGTGTCATATTTTCCGATATTTGATAAAAGTATCGTCTTGTCTGTGGATGAAAAAGAATCAGCTGTTGTGATTCTTTAAAATAATTATTATTTATTGTCTCTGCTAGAAGGTTCGTGTATTTGATTTATGATTTTGTTCCAAACATTATATCCAACACATATTTGTTCATATATTTTACAAACTAATGTATAAACATTTTATTTAATTTTTATGTTTTAAAAACATGGCAATAATATTTTTATTATTCATTATCAAGGACAACAACTATTTTTGAAGAATAATTTAAAATAATAATTTAAAGAATTCAAACACAAGAATTCAAAAGTATTTTCAAACAAAAACGTCCAAAATCTTCTTACTGGATTTGGTGTTTCAATTCAATTCCTACTGTCAATACTGCACGTGCACATATTGGCGATATTATGTAAACTACTTAATCCCAACAAATTTTTCGTTTTTGTTTAGCAAAAAGGAACAGTTTCAGGGAAATGGCATATTTTTTTTAATTAATTAAAATTAATTTTATGTTATCTCAATTCACTAAAAATGAATAAGAAATCGCCGCAAACTCTCAACGTATGACCATCAATTTTGAACATAAATGTACTCAGAATATAATTTTTTACCAATAAAAAATTTCAATTTTCCAACCCTGGATTCTTGTTTTGAGTTTTCTTATTTTTTATATTAACTTATTTCGTTGTAAAATAGAAAATGATTAATAAAATAATTAATAAAGAAAAAAATTTAGTTTTTTTTAGTTTAATAAAATTTTCCAGCTCTGGAGCTGTTTTATGTATAGTGAGGCCTCGATTATCCGTGATTTGATTAACCGGTAACGTCAATTATCAGGGCAAGATATATTGTAATTCTTTTTTTTTTTGTCCATCAATTTAATTTTTTTTCATCGGTCAAGCGTGATTATTTCTATTATTTTTTCCCTTATAGTACATCTGTATGCATTTTTTTTTATTAAACACAAGCATAAAACACATGAATTTTTCTCTTATTATGAGCGGGATATACAAAGATATTCGTATGTAAATAAATTCAAAAATATGAAAAGAAAAAACAATAAAAGCTGTTACCCCATTAACCGGGAAAATCGATAATCCAGACCATTACGGACAATCGAGGTGTAACTGTATGTGAAATTTTTTATACCGAATTCTTTCCTTCTAAAAGATAAAATATATTTAAATTAGGCAGGAAAAAAACGAAAAACTTACTTTTATAACAAAAAAGTATAAATTTTCCAACCCTGAAATCATGCTTTTAGACTTTTCTGTTTTGTTTTACTAATCTTTTTATTAAAAAAAAAAAACAAAAAAAAAATATAAAATATGTTTAATTTATAAAGAAAATGAAAAAAATTATTTCAGTAAATTACTTTTATATATGAAAAAAATTAAATTTTCCAGCCCTGGAATATTATTTTTGATTTTTTTTTGATTTCAGTACTAATTTTTTCGTAGTAAAATATAAATAATGTTTATATTACAAGAACAAAATTTTTTTTATTTATTTACTTATACGTAAATACCAAAAAAAGGTTAAAATTTTCCAGCTCTGGTGCTGTTTTATATTTTTGAAATCTTTTATATCAAACTCTTTACACCTTAAAGATAAAATATATTTAAATTATGAAAAAAACAAAAAACTTAATTTGATTCTAGTTACTTTTATATAACAAAAAAGGGATACATGCACCAACCCTGAAATTATCTTTTTAGACTTTTGTGCTTTGTTTTACCAATCTTCTTATATAAAAAAACATAAAATTTTAAGTTTAAAAATTGTAAACGCACTAATAATATCAAATTAATATTTTACTTTGGGATTATTAGTGCGTTTAAAAATTTTAAACTTAAATTGTAACAATTCCCATAAAAAACACTAATTATTAACTTGACTGCACCCGGTCAAAAAAATACTTGTGTGGCAATACTCTATTCTTAAATAGCTGTTGTTGTTATTTACATTTATTTTCTTTTACATACTCTTACGATTACAATTTGAAGCTGAAAAAAGTCAGCCAATGTAGCAATAGTAAAGTAAGAAAATAAAAAACATGTTGATTATTTTGTTCTTTGTTCAACTTTGTTATTTGTTATTGAGCTTCTCATTTGTTTAAATGAAAGTTTATAATATAATAACTCTAGTTGTTCTATGAAACTTTGGGTAAAGGTTCCCTGATGATCTGCATTAGCAACAGTGAAATGCGCATAGGATCCAGCTAAACCCCTCAATAATAAATTTCAATGTATTTTTAATAAAAAAATATTTTACTTAATAAGTAAAATATTAATTTGTTATTAGTGCGTTTAAAAATTTTAAACTTAAATTGTAACAATTCCCATAAAAAACACTAATCATAAAATTTTAAATTTATAAAGTAAATGAAAAAATTACTTTAATAAATTACTTTTATATAAAAAAATAAATTTTCCAAGCCTGGCATCTCATTTTTGATTTTTATGATTTTAATACTAATTTATTTCGTTACAAAATATATATACCAAAAAAAAAAAAAGGTTAAAATTTTCGAACTCTGGAGCTGTTTTATATTTTTGAAATATTTTATACCAAACTCTTTTATTCTTTCATTCTAGATAAATGTATTTAATTTATAAAAAATAGAAAAAAGTATTTTGACTTAGTTACTTTTATACCAAAAAAAGTATAAATTTTCCAAACCTGGAACCATCCTTTTAAACTTTTGTGTTTTGTTTTAGCAATTTATTTATTAAAAAAAATATATATATATATATAAAATATGTTTAATTTATAAAGAAAATGAAAAAAATTATTTCAGTAAATTACTTTTATATATGAAAAAAATTAAATTTTCCCGCCTTGGAATATTATTTTTGATATTTCTGATTTCAGTACTAATTTTTTCGTAATAAAAAATAAATAATGTTTATATTACAAGAACAATTTTTTTTTATTTATTTACTTATACGTAAATACCAAAACAAGGTTAAAATTTTCCAGCTCTGGGGCTGTTTTATATTTTTGAAATATTTTATACCAAACTCTTTCCTTCGTAAAGATTTAAATTAGGAAAATAAAACGAAAAACTCAATTTGACCTAGTTACTTTTATATAACAAAAAATTATAAATTTTCCAACCCCGAAGGCATCCTTTTATACTTTTGTGCTTTGATTTTTTATTTAAAGAACATAAAATATTTTTAATTTATTAAGAAAATGAATACAATTAGCATGTTACTTTTATGCATAAAAAAAATTAATTTTCCAGCCCTGAAATCTTATTTTTGATTTTTTTGATTTCAATACTAATTTATTTCGTTATAAAGTATAAAATGTGTTTAATTAACAAAGAAAAAATAATTGTTTAATGTATTTACTTATATGTTAATACCAAAAAAAGCGTTAAAATTTTTCAGCTCTGGGGCTGTTTTATATTTTTGAAGTTTTAATCTTTCATTCCAGATAAATGTATTTAATTTATAAAAAATAGAAAAAAGTATTTTGCCTTAGTTACTTTTATACCAAAAAAAGTATAAATTTTCCAAACCTGGAACCATCCTTTTAAACTTTTGTGTTTTGTTTTAGCAATTTATTTATTTTAAAAGTATTTTTGATTTGTAAAGAAAATTAAAAAAATTATTTTAGTAACTTACTTTAATTTACAAAAAAAAAAATAAATTTTCCAACCCTGAAATTGCTTTTCGATTTTTAACATCTTACTAAAATATAATTTTTTTTAGCAACAAAACAAACATTGAAGTAACTAGCTGAAACTCATAAATAAATTTTAAATTTGCCAGCTCTGAAACCGCCTTTTTCATTTTGTCGATTTTCAATACCAATCTATTGTGGACAATTTTTGATACGCCAGTCTAAGATCCAAGTCTCTAGATTATCATGTACAGGTAGACGAACAGACGGACGGATATCGCTTATTCGTCTTCTTTATTCACAAGGACCCAAAATATATCTAGCTTATGGGTTGCATATGAATGTGGTGGAAACTACATACGGAATGACAAACTTTTATATACCCTTTACCATTTTTGGTGAAGGGTATAAAAAGGGCGAAAACTGACATATACATACATATATGAATAAAATAAATGTATGTATGTATATACATATGTATGTTTGTATGTTGTTGCAAACACATAAATTGTATTTAAAGAAACAGGCATATTATTAGGCCATCAATGTACGTGCAAAATGCTGCACTGAAAGAAATATGGGTCAAAAGGGAATAACTTTGAAAAGGAAAGTTTTTCAAAACTTTGCCCAAATTACAAAGATTTGTTTCCCATTCATCAAGAACTTTTCACCTCGTCTAGAATAAAATCAAATTTAGTTTAGTTTTTATTTTTGCAAAACGTGATTGGAAAAATTTATTGCGGTATTAATTCACATATGTATATGTATGTAGATATGTACATATGTAAAATTGTTTATCAAGTGAAAGCTTAGATATGAACTTTTTGAATTATACTCGTAAACATCATTTGTTGCATATTATCGTGAGATATACATACGTTCTTTGGCAGAGTTAAAAACTTATTTTATACGCTTCACTGTAAGTAAAAAATGGATATTAGCTTATCACTGATTTCAGAAAAAACCTTTGCCTTTTTTTAAGTCATTTGACAAGAAAACTATTCAGTTCTGAAGGCCTTGTATTAAGATTTCTTTATAAAACTGTGGGTATAAAATATACATGATTTCATTATTACGTGTTTTGAATTTTTAATACATGATGGTTAACATAAGGGTAAATATAACATATGCCATATGAGATAGTAAATATACTATATGCCTAGTGGTATAATTGTGGCACAGCTAATTTTATATTTTTATCTTTGCTTTTTTGCAAAGAACTAAAATTTAAATATTTTTATTCCTGAAAGTAACGTTTAAAACAATTATTTTCTATTACCGATACTAATTAAACTATTGCCACTAAAATCTGCAGTTGAAAATTACAGTCGAATCCGCTTTAGCGCAACACGCTTTATTGAAAAAAATCACATTACAGAAAGCGATACAAATCTCCGCTCTGATTTCAAACGCAGCTAGTCTAATTCACTTCGCTTTAGCGAAACATAGCTTTACTGAAAATATCGTATTACTGAAAACCAAAAGCAAGCCCACAACTTCCTTTTGTATGAAACTTACTTCGCTTTACTGAAAAAATAAGCAATGACAAATTTATTTATTAGAAATCGATTGCATAACTTAAGGCTGAAAAAATTGTGCATGTTTTGTCCATTAAAAAATTAAAATGGCAAAATATATTTGTCCTTTTCGCTCTTACGTACTAAATCTATTTTTCTATTATATTGTCAATAAAGGGTTGCATTTTTATATTCGTTTGTATAGCCAAAACAAATATACCATGGTATGTACCATATAATTGTAGTGTGAGCGACAGAACTAGTATAAGAGTTATTGTGTGTGCGTGCTTTTCCAAATTAAAATACAATTGAAAACAAATAACAATTGCTTATTGTATTGCTGCTGAGCAACTGTTTGATCTGTTTTTGCTCAAAAAATACATATTGTAATACAAATATATGAAAAAACCACTATTGAAACAAATACATGATGTATGTGCGGACGTTCCTTATGTTATTTTGTGGCGCAGCCAAAGTATAGAGAGAGAAAGAGACAATTTTTAAAATTAAATTTAAAATTAAATTTTTTTTATATATTACAAAAAGTGTAAGTTTCCCAACCCTGGAATCATCCTTTTTGATTTTTCTGATTTGTTATACCAATCTCTTTCTTTTAAGAATCTAAGATATGTTTAATTCATAGAGGAAAAGAAAAAAATTTGTTTTAGTAAGCTACTTTTGTATAAGAAAAGAAATTTAAGTTTTCCAACCCTGGAAACGTCTTTTTAATTTTTTAAACTTTCTTTTTTAATTTAAAATACCAATTTAATTTATACTGAAGTATAAAATAACTTAATTTAATAAAAACATATAAAAATTAGTATACGGTAGTTAATTTTTTATATCACAAAAATTTTAAGTTTCTTAACCCTGGAATTATCCTTTTTGATTTTTCTGATTTTTTAACCCATCTCTTTCTCCTTAGAATATAAGATATATTCAATTTATAGAAAAAAGGAAAAATTTCTTTTAGTAAATTAATTTTGTATAATTTTGTATAAAAAAGTTAAAGTTTTCCAACCCTGGAAACGTCTATTTAATTTTTTTATATTTTTTTTTATTAAGAAATATTAATTTTATTTATACTGAAGTCCAAGAACGAAGTCTCTAGCTTTTCTGGGAGCTTCGGAAAACCGATTTCACGTACAGACAGACGGACAGACGGACAGACGGACAGACGGCTTATTCGTCTTCCCTATGCATAAGGATAAAGAATATATATACTTTATGGCTCGCTTATTAATATTCTAGAAATTACAAACGGAATGACAAATCTATATATACCCTTTTACCATTTTTTGGTAAAGGGTATAATAATTTTGCTACTGGTGAACGTGATTTCCAAATCGCTGGTCTGCTTAAATGTGACTGCCCAGCTAAAAAAATTATATATGGTCCATATATTTTTAATATATGAATGTATATAACTATATATGAATATGTATGAATTCATGTATGGAAATGTATGGGATTATACATGCGAAAAGTATGAGATATGAATTGATATATGGACTAATATATGAAATGCATTATAATACATATATGAGCTGATATATGCGGATCCATATATAAAAATAAGATGTAATATATGGCGTCATATAAAAATGTATGCATACATGATATCTTACATAAGATCGCATTTGCAATCAAAAAAGCTTGAATTTTTTCAATTGCATCTTTTTCTCTCTTTTTTATCACTGGTGAATTAGAAGTCTATTCAAAGTTTATATGCGTAGAGCCTCAAGGTTTAAAAAATAAAAACTCGTGTAATAAAAAAAATCATTCTTATAGATTTTATATATTGTGTGCCTATTTAATAAATCAAATAATCAAAAAGACAATTCAGTCGTTAAATTATTATTAATTTTATAAAAAGTAACGGAATCCTCAGATATATTAAGAAACAAAGTTCATATAAATGGATTAATGTTTCTTTTATAATTGCACTAGTTTTTAATCTGGGGTCAAATCATTACATCCGTGAATGTACAACTCGTCACGTAAAAACACAATTTTCAGATTATGACATACGTGAACGTATTGAAATCCCATTCAGTTTGTACGATTGACGTATCATTTAATTTGTTTTCGTACGATTGCCGATACGATCACGGATGTAACGATTTGAAGCCTGATTTTATAAATTGTATGTTGTTTACGAATGTGTGTTTTGTGTTTTTTGATAATCGACTCATATTTTCTCTTAAAATGTCGAATGAAATGTCTTTTAGTTTGTTTTGAATTATTTTTTTTTTCGAACAAATGTTTCATTAAACACAACCTTTCTCCACGAAATCTTACAAAAAATAACTTTAATAATTTAATTTATTGCACAGCTTTTTGAATCAATATGAACTTTGAATACTATATAGGGAATACACATTCATGTATGAAAATGTATGAATATATATGATCATATCTGTCCATATACCCTCATTTTTCGGATCCGAACCATATATGGGATATCATATATGCTCCATACATATTTTTTTAGCTGGGTGTGATCACAGTTTAACAATATTTTGCTTGTAGCAGTTTGTTATTTTGAGAAAATCTAATAAGAAGAGCAGCAGTGGAATTAAACAGTGACTGTGATCACGATTTAATATATCGCACATTCAGTTCAATAGTGACATAACTCAAAAAATTCGTTTTTTGAGTTAATAATGCAGAACTATAATGTATTTCGTATTTTATCTTGCATACAAATTTCATATAAATAGCTTTTACTATCACCTCCTGGGAGAAGAATATTTGTTCATGCCTTCATTGAGTTGTATGTAAATTTAAAACTTTAAACGTGTTTTCTGCAAAACTAGTTTTTTGAGTTATGACACTTTTGAACTGGATGTGCGATATTTCAGCTCTTCTGCTTTAAAAGTATTTATTAGTATTGGTATTTTGATAAGTACCAATAAGAAGAACGACAAGAACAAACAATCAGCAACAGTGTTGCCAGAAAATGGTAATGAGAGAATGCTAAATCGGTCAAAAAATTCTGCTAAAATGTTCTACAGAAGATTTAATGTAGATGCCAGATTTAAATGTAGAAGAAATATTGAAATAGCTTTGACTTTCATGTTTATACAAACTTATTAGTACTTACAGGTATTTTTATGGCACATACAAACATAAAATAGTAAATAATTGGTGTTTTTTTTTTGAAATGTTACAGTTACATTTAAAATTTTTTAACGCACTAATAATCCCAAATCATTAAATCAGTAAAATATGTTTTATTAAAAATATATTGAAATTGATTATTTAGGGGTTAGCTGGATCATATGTTTATTTCAGTGTTGCTAGTGCAGATCATTAGGCAAACTTTACCCTGCAATATCTGTACATTTATGAGAAAATATCCTCTATAAAGTAGAATTCTTTTAACAAATTAAAATTTTTTATTTTCAACATATAATGCCAGAAAGCATTTAGCAGAATTTTTTTAATTTTTAATGCTTTTTAACTAATTAAAGTGCCAGTGAAAATGCCAAACTGGCAGCAATGATCAGCAATAACCCCGTCCAAATATTGAGAAATGTCGTATAAGAGACAGAGAGACAAATATAAAAATGTGAGCTGTACATAGTTGATAGAAAAGACGATTTCACGATTTTTTCTTGACAAAAGCTGAAGGTATAAACAAAATTAATGTGGTAGCTTTATTTACAGTTTGCACGAAAGAACTATTTTTCCAAAACCTGTTACTTGATAAATTCAGTCACAGTTGTGATTTGTAATTTTTCAATCGGTGTGAAAAAGTAACAGGTTTCGATATATCGCTCAACTCTAAAATGTATGATGTTTGTATATGCACCCAAGCGTAGGGAAAAGCAAATATCAACAACTCTTTCATCAGGAAGTATTTGCTTCTATACTTCTATACCTACAATTACTAAAATAAATGTCATGAAAACAGTGTTGTTCAGTGCTTGTTTTTAAAGAGTTCGCAGCAGTAAAGCATTTATAAAATCCCTCCTATTTGAAAGTACTTTTAAATGACCTTATGCAGGGCTCTAACACCCAATAATTATATACTAATTATAATTAGTTAAAAATGTGACTTTGCATTTCAGCTGAAAATATGTGCAACACTCAAAACCATATCTTATAATAATAAAAATATAAAAAAAATTTAGCAAGTTACAAAAAAAAAAAAAAAAAAAATTAAAAAGGGAAATACCCAACTAAAAATACAATGAGGAAGCCGCAATGTCTTCTGCAGCTTCAGCTACTAAACAATTAATTAGTCAATATGGCAAGCTTTTTTCGGTAAATAACGTTTTTGTTTACTTAAGTTTAAATTTAGTAAGAGATTTGATTTTTTTGAGACAGTGAGCCTCGCATTTTGTAGCTAACATTGCAAGTTAAACAAAAAACCCATTGATGGGAAGTTTTTGCCATTGCATAAATTTGCAATCTCAAGTGCACACAATTGTGAATTGGACTATTATGTGTATGAATAGAATAATTCCTTCACATTGTTACAACACATACCCTGGTCATTATACTCGTAGTTGATGTTAGAATGAACACGTTATTTAATTGTTTATATTTCTGTGTACAAGTACATATGTACATGCATATATGTATGTATACATATATACCTGCTAACATAATAGTATTTGAACAATTGCTATTGAACACAAAGTTGTTATTGACACTCGCTGTTGTAGTCATGTTAAATTGAAATTTATATTTCAATGCTTTTGATTATGTTTAATTTTAATTTATGTATTGCATGCCATATCAAGCTCAGATGAAAAATAGCCTTGTCTTGTGTGTAATAAGCTAATTTTTAATTTACTACTATTACTATTGTAATAAAAAAGGTAGAAAATATAACAATAAAATAAAATGTAAACAATGATAATAATAAATTAATATAATATACTCTATATTTAAGTGCCGGAGCTGTGCAATTTAAATGCTTTAGAATCACTGTCTTCTTGTAGTAAAGTGGGTTCAAAAAGTTTAATTTTTGTATATTTTACACTATTTCTGTTGCTCTTTAAAATATTAATTTCCAGTCTTTAACCCCCTGTTTGTGTAAAACGTTTGGGTTAGAAATCTTGGCGTTTTTGTAATAGACTAAAGGAAACTCGTACAACTTTTCTTTAATCTCATACAGAAACTCCAAGATTTCTAACTCAAACGTCTTACACAAACAGGGTGTAAGTTAATGAAAAATTTTTGTTGGCGTTTTCGGTCTAAAAAAACCCAATTTGTAAAACGCCAACAAAAATTTTTCATTAACTTACACCCTGTTTGTGTAAGACGTTTGAGTTAGAAATCTTGGAGTTTCTGTATGAGATTAAAGAAAAGTTGTACGAGTTTCCTTTGGTCTATTACAAAAACGCCAAGATTTCTAACCCAAACGTTTGGAGTCGGAACCTAAAATCTGGCAGCTCTAAATGGTGGCTAAAATTGTACCCCTCCAAAAAGCCTCAATTAACCGAAGCTACTACATAAACACACGCTTGATGGTTTATTTGCTGATCTCCAGTACCCATTATATATATCGTAACCTTAATATAAAAAGGCCCTAACTCAATTTTTTTTGGAAATTGAGTTTTATGTATATTCCGATAGAAGAACATCTAATGTATCGAAAAACTCAAAAATCTCGATTAAAGAAAAAACGAGTTAGGGCCTTTCTATATTAAGGTAACGATATATATTATTGTTGTGTATTTTCTCTTACTCTCCATTACTTTGAAATTTTGTCAGAAATGTGACCATTTCATGATTAATAACCCAAATTGGGTGCAATTTTAACTGTCGGAAGTAGTGGGTAATTTCTTTTAGGTGTCGTTAGGGTGTGATTGAAATTTATTTTGTTTTAAAACAAAACCTTTTGTAATTTTTTCTTTTGGTTTCATATTTTAACACAAGCTATTCTCTGACATACTTAAATAAAGAGAAGTATGCTTAAGTCAGATTTTTCTGGCTGGCTATCTAAATTACGATTAAGACTTCTTCACATGTGTTTATAATCTCAGGCGTTATGCGAAATAGATAATGGAAATGAACATTTATTATTAAACGTAAATAAAATATACATATGTTAGTATTTCGGCCTACGAGTCTTTGTTATTCTATTCCGATATGGAAAAGATAATTAAACTTGAAAAAAATAGTTTCTCAGGTAATATGAAGATTTTACTTAATGATGAAATTTGTATAATTTTTTTTATTCAAGCAAAGATTTCCATCGCTAAATATAAATTTATAAAAGATAAGATTTCGATAAATATGAAAATGGTATTAAAGGGCCCATATACTTCAAGAACATGCGCAACCAAGTGTTTGTGCCAGCGGTTTGGTCGTGTATGGGCGTTTTGTACGATTGTACGGTCTGCTGTAGCGATGTCAAGTAGAGTTTGATATTTTGCTGATGTTATTAGCTTGCTGGTGTGGTATATGGTGAAAATAGCTCAGTTGAGCAAATTTGTAATCGAGTAAACATGCATTTAAGAAATATAATTTGTTGAAACATTATTTGTTTCAATGGAAAACAAAACTTTAGCACTTTAGTTATACATACATATATATGTAGCTGATAATTTTAACAACATACCAATAATAATTGCAGAAAAAACTGTGTCACCATTCATAACCACCCTTCCCTCAATTTTGTAAGAAATGATTATTGTACCAGCTTGCTGGTATGTTGTGTGGTTCGAGCATGAATGCTCAATCGCTGGATTGTGTGTGCATGCTGTTGTAGTGTATGGGCCGCTTTAGGAAGGGCATTCAAACTGTGAGATAATCCGGTGAAGACAGTTTTCCAATATTACAAAAGAAATTGAAGAAATAAGAAATTGAATTTCTTATTTTCCGACCTTCAAATAATTCAATTGAAATTTTTTACTTTGCATGAACGCTTTCGCAAAAGCAAGTAATAGCAATAATAATAATTTTATTAGGCTTAACAATAAATATTTGTATAAACAGTGTTGCATACTTTTTGGTATCTAACATAATTTTAGTCATGGCGTATGCTTAATATGATTATAATTTGATATATCATACTCCTATCATAGAATGTCAATGGATATACAAAAAAATTATGTACGTACTAGGGATGCCAAACGGGAAATCCCGAACCCGGAAATCCCGGGATTTTCGGGATTTGGCATATCCCGAATCCCGGAATTTGTAAAATTCAATCCCGGGATTTCATTTTCGGGATTTCTTAGCAATTTTTGTATAAAAACTTTATAAATTCAAATTTTCGTTGATTTTAAGGCATTTTTTTATAATATTTAAAAGTCCCATACAATTTTATACGTACAGTTTTAACAACTTAATGACTATTCGTGACATATTTCTTATAAATTAACAACAAGAACAAAATAAATAAACTACTTTCTTACGGTTATTTTCATCAAAGGTGCTACAATATATGTATGTACATTTTATAATTGTTTTGAAAACAAAAGAAACATATTACCTTGTAAGGAAAATAACATTTGAAAAATTCATAAGTTTGACAAATTTATTCCGTCTTATTCTATATTATGAGGGCAATTATAATTCAAATTCCACGAGAAATTTTTCCCGGGGAATAATTTCAAACAGTAACAAATAATAGGGAAAAAAAAATCTAATTGGAAAAAGGGAGCAATTTCTTGCGGAAATTTATTCGTAATTGCAGTGTATAACTATCTGTATGTCGACTCCTCGATACTAAAAAAATTAGCACTTCTCTACTTGTCGGTAACAATTGAGTACTATTCACACCTCCTTACAATTGAAGTAGAATACAATACAAGGCAAGTGAAAACTTTTTGTTGTCGGGTTGATGTACAAGCGAGAAATATTTACAGAATAATGCGGAGTATTTTGTCTAAAAAACTGCTCGAGTGTGTATGTATGTTTTTTACATTGCAGTTCAAAATTATTTTGTTTTTTATTTAGACTGTTTAGGTAGTTTTTGATACAAACCTAAGATCAAACCCATTTAAATTACATGGATTTGATAAATAGTTTTAGTCAAAAACGACAGACTGAATGAGTTCGATTCAATTATACAGGGTGGGCCAAAAGAAACCAAGGGGTGTAAAAGTTTAATAACTTTTTTGTTTATTAACTTTTTTTATTTTTTCTTTCAGATTATATAATATACAAAATGGAAATTTTTTTACACTAAGTATGAAAAATGATGTCTCTTAAATGACCACCGATTTCAGCTTCGCACTGATGGGCTCTTTTTAGAGCATTTTCCATAACATCTTTCAAAACTTGTGGCTGTAGCGTTCGAATTTCTGCAACAATGTTTGCCTTGAGTTCAAGGATTGTCTCTGGCTTGTTCACATACACTCGCTCCTTCAAAAAACCCCAAAGAAAATAGTCGGGTGCTGTCAAATCTGGCGATCGCGCTGGCCAAATAATTTCCGAATTTCGAGAAATTATTCGCTCTCCAAAAATTTGACTTAAAAGTGCCATTGTGTCTCGGGCAGTATGGGCAGTGGCTCCATCCTGCTGAAACCACATACCAGGCCTGTTTTCAAGAGCAGGACGTAAAAAATTTTCTATCATAAACCGATACCGCTCTCCATTTACGGTTACAGCACTTCCATCTTCATTCTCGAAGAAGTAGAGCCCAATGATATTTTCAGATGTGATCCCACACCATACTGCACACCTGATGGGGTGCAATTGGCGTTGATGAATGGCTCTTGGGTTTTGAGAACCCCAGAACCATCGCTTCAGAGGGCGAAATTCTGACGTTAAAATGTCGACGGTATGCTCTTTGCGTTAAAATAATTGATCTCTGGTTTAAATAATAAAATTCTATTGTTCTGGTTCTCTGTTCAGTTGTGAACCTCTCCATTATAAATTCTCCAAGTGTTGTCTATATAATCTGAAAGAAAAAGTAAAAAAAAATTAATAAACAAAAAAGTTATTAAACTTTTACACCCCTTGGTTTCTTTTGGCCCACCCTGTAGTTGTATTCGAGTTGCAGAGTAGAAGGCCAGGACACTTATAAACCATACTCCTCTTAGCGAACGTATGAATACATACATGCATATGTATCTGTTGAACTTGTAGGAAAAAACTTATGTATGAATTTAAAATTTTTCAGTAGAGCAAAAATACGGTTCAAGTGCTCAGGCAAACTTTTAATGTATGTGCCTATAAAAATGTGATCTTTAGACGTAATTAATCGAATTTGATTAGAATAGTGTATACATTTCTTTTAATTTTTCGACATGTTCAGCCTTATTATCGTTGTCATAGTCGTAACGAAATCGATAAAAAATTAGATAATGCTTGTTATAGATACATATGTAACAACCGTTACACTTGTTGTTGATCAATCGCAATTAAAAAAACGTTAGTAGATATATTTTTAACAAAACAATATTGTTTTTGCAACTTATTTGTATGAAAGTGAATCTAAAAATTTTCGTAAGTCAACTTAAGCGGTAGTGCTGAAAGTCCACCGATATGTATATTCGTTTTGGTTTAGATAACAGAAAAACATTTATATTGAAAACAAAAACAAGTTTTCATATTTAGTCATTGTTTTCACTATAAATTCTCTAACATAAAATCTGATTAATCAACTTGATGAGAAAAATTCTTTTGATTTTTATTTCATACTCGTATTAGAAAATTGTTCACTTTAAATACAATTGTGCAATGATAAATTATGAATATAAAACCTTTTAAAATGCATTAAATTGTTATTAAAATAGTATTTATTTAAAAAAATAATTTATTTTACGAAAAATATTTAGATCCCGAAATCTCGAAAATCCCGTGATCCCGAAAAATCCCGGTATCCCGAAAATCTCGGGATTTTCGGGATCGGAATTACAAAATCCCGAATCCCGGGATTTCCAAAAATCGATCCCGATTGGCATCCCTAGTACGTACATAAGTAAATAAATCCTCATTGTAGCGCAAACAATTTTTACGCGCTAGAGACTATGACTAAAGCCGATTCCAACATACAAGAGCATCTATACTTCGTTCATGCAAAAAACTAAAATACGCTACAACTAAAACAAAATTGTGCATGCGTATCAAACTAATTGACTCTCTCTCTCTCTCTCTCTCTCACCTTCCGTCTGAGCATGTTTATACTCAGGCTACAGGGATACTCGGGATATTTATTCATCATTCGCCACAATATACAATCATTCGTTTACACAAAATGCGTGTGTGTGTGGGTGTTTGAAAACATGACTTATGTATGTGTGTGTAAATAAAATAGCCCTATATACATATGTTTATAGTTATTCGTATTCGGTTTAAAATTAATGCATGTGTGCATTTTTCGTTTTTTTTTTGTTTTAAGCTGAACGCATTCATAGTTGTTTTACGTCCAATACACATAGAGTAGTTAAAACTATAATTTTGTCTTTTTAAGTAAAAATGTTTGAACAGTTCAAATAAACAAATAAGTAGTAGTTAATTGGTTATGCTCATTGTTTCTACAAACAGGTAATTTACTAAGGCCAAGTTTACATATATGCGCCATCTTCTCAAAAAAGCGTAACCATTAGTTACTAATGAAAAACTTTTTGATTCTTTTAGCTCATGGCACATAGATGTAAGCTCGGCCTAAGTCCCGAAAAAGCTTTCTCTCATTCTGGCGACATTTAAAATAAACACGATTCGAATGATAATCCTTCAATGTAACTCAATGCTGTTATAATACTAGACTGCAAACTAGAATAAATTAATTTTTACTGCGTTTGACATTTTATTTTGATAGTATTTGTAATGCAAAAACAACAAATCATCGTACAGTTTAATAAATTTTATCCCACAATTACATTTTCAGGTTTATATTTGTTTTTTGTTTGTTTGTTTTTCGAACCATTCCACTACTTTGTGTCCTTCTAACACACTTAAATTTTTGTGTCGCTGTCACTCTTACATTTTCAATTTTGCTTTCTAAAAAGTTTAATTCGTTCAAACATTTCTTATTATTATTCTTGGCTTTTTGTTTGGCTTTTTATTTAATTTTCCTCCTTTGTGTTCTGTGTTTGTCGTTGTAATCACATTGTGGGTGTTGACCTTGTAAAAAATGTCAAAATATAATTGTTACAAGTAGCTGGGTAATGAAAAACTTGCAAATCAAATAGAAAATTAGATTGTTTTATAAAAACTATTTAAATTGATGTTGGCAAAGGATTGCTGTAGTAAGACAATACAATTTTTTCTCTGCATACATATATACGTATATGCATATATGTATATGTATACACACATAAAACTAACACATATATACATGTATATGTATACGAACCTATTTGATATGAGTATCTGTGTATTTACATAATATGTATGTATAATACATATTAATCGTTTGACTTTTTATGAAATGCAAACCTGATATAATGAGTTATTATTATGTTTTAAAAATTTTCATAATAGTCGCTTGACTATGTATTATAGTGAGGACCAAGCAGCAATAGTGTATCTATTGTAATGTAATCTAAAGAAGAGGGTGTCACAATAAATCTCCTCAGATTAAGGAAACTTTTAGAGGCCTATAACTTTTACTAATCTGTACCGATTTTGAAGATTTTTAGTTCATTTCTAACAACAAATAAAATTTGACATAATGAATTAATTGTTAATGTTTAATTATTCAGTGGTATCTTACATATTAGTTTAGGAAAAATAATAATAAAAAAATTTATATTATCATCTCTATTTCTTTAGTTTTGAAAAGTGTATGAATTCCAGTTTTTAGAATTTGTGCAAAAAATTACGCTTTTTGCCATAAAATATTTTTAAATTCCTTAAAAGATTTTTCAAAGAAGTAAATTTTTTTCTTAAATAATAAAAGAAGAATATGCTTCAAAAAACAGTTTTAAAGATAAATGCACTCTACTGCCAGTATTGTTCGAAAACAGCATTTTTAGGGTTCCGTACACCAAAGGTGAAAAGGAACCCCATTGTTTTCGCTACGCTGTCCGTCTGTCCGTCACACGCTATTTTCTCAGGAACCGTAAGAGCTACGGACCTGAAATTTGGACAGAGTACAACAACAAATACATGAGAGCTAAAATTAAAGGGTGTTTCAAAACGAATAACGAAAAATATTAAAATCCCATGTAATATACATACAATTGTATGTACATATGTATATTGACACTTGAAATTTGTAAAATTAGTGTATTTTTATAAAGACTACAACAATTAACACTAAAATTTAAAAAAAAATTTAATTAAAGGGTGTTCTATCAGTTAATGCAATTTTGACTATGTAATTTTGACAACTTGCTGTATCTTGGAAACCGTAAGAGGCAAACTCTTGAAATTTTCAAAAACGGTAAAACTAGAAAATCCCAAAATTATTAAATCGCCAAACCGAAAATAAAATCGCCAAAAATTAAAAAAAAATCGCCAAATTCGAAAATTTCGCCCAAATGAAATAAATCGCCAAAATGAAGAAAAAACGCCAAAAACGGAAAAAAATCGCCAAAATGAAAAAAAATAATTAATATGTTATAAAAAATTTTAAAATGCACCTAATTATCTATTAAATGATTTGTGATATATTCATATGCACCATTTTAAATAATAGCTTAATTCACAGTCTTGTGCAAATGGTCTTGCATCGTAGAATGTGCTAAATGGTATAGTATATTGATACTCAACACTAAGAATTTTAAGTAGTGTGGTGAGTTGGGCTAATAAGAAAATTAGCTTCAAATATGTTCGTTTCTATTTTCAAAGTTATTCACCTTCTGATTTGCTTACGTATGAGTAATATCCAATTCTTGATTAGCATTACTCATACGTATCAATTTCCAAAAATGTGTTCTAACCCTGCAGAAACTGCGAATAGTGAAATTGTAATGATTTACTAGTGACGTTGTCAGTAGCACTACTGACCAGGTGTACCCCAGCCAATGGTATCATCTATTGACATTTAACATCAGCTTGTCATTGAAAATCCACCACTAGACTATAGCACTACTAACTAAGTAGTTCTTTCGGGTGGAGACATTGGCACCAAAGATTCACTAGTAAATTTTAGGGGCTCTAGTCTACAATATCGATATATCCAATCTCGTTGTCAATAGTAAACTTATAGTGATTTTCTAGTGACATTGTCAATAGTGCTACTGACTAGGTGTACCCCAGCCTATGCAAATTCCTATTGACAAATAATATAGGGTTGTTATTCAAAATCTATCGGTAGACTTTAGCACTGTTGAGAAGGTAGTTCTTTTACGACCATATGGAGATATTTGAACCGAAGACTCACTCGCAAATTTTAGTGACCCTTGTCTACATATGTGACAGCGCATAGAGAAAGGGACCTAAGAGTAAAAAAGCAATTTTAACTTTTTTTGATGTGGACAACATCTGAGCATCGAATGAGACCGATCCCATGCCCCAAAAGTATTCCCTCCCAGAGATATGCGCGTTTTATGATGTGATGGTGCACCAAAGATACACGTATTTAAATCTTTAAAATGGCTCTCCTGAAAAAACCGGTTTTTACCCTTTCTATTTTGCGCGTCATATATATTTATTTAATATTATTGCACAACATAATAAAAAAGAAAAACAAACTATTGACGCGTTCATTGACAATATCACCAGAAATACACTAGAACTGTCGTCTTTAACGTATCTCTACTCGCGCATAAAAGGAAAGTTGTCGACATTTTAACTAGTGCAATTGTCGCTGGAGAAAGAGTAGTGAGATAGACACATATGGGTCTAGGTTGACTACTGGGAATTACACGATTGAATTTTATATGCTGTTACAATAGTTGTAATGAGGCCAGGTCTGGGAATATACTATTCGTTAATTTATAAAAATCGTTTAAATATGTGATGACTAACGCCAGAAAATAAATTCTTCTTCATTACAAATATATATTTAATTAATTTCAATTTAATTTTCAAAAAATTTTAATAAAAATTGCTTATCGCGAAAATTTTATTAGCTATTTAACTTTTTACTTAAAATGCATTGACATTTTAAATCTTTTACATATAAAAATATGATAAAATAACAATAAAACAAATTGGTCAAGCAATGGGTTTTAATTTTTGAATTATTTTATTTAAATTTAAAGTTCAATCGGGCTTAAAATTCACTTTTTGTGAGTAGTCTTCCCAATTTGCCTTATTTGTCTCTAAAGTTTGCAAAATTACAGAATTCTTTATTTAACACAACATTGCGTCGTAAAAATTTATTAATATTGCATTTAAATTTCAGCAAAATCTATTGCTTATAAGATCTACGAGAATCTACTAGGATTTCCTATATAAAACAAAATATACATACTTCGTCACTAGATGCTATTGAAATCTGTTTAAAATTTTAAATTTATACTTAAAAGTCAGCCTTTGTATTAAAAAGCTATGTGAAGGGCATAGTGAATATCTTATGTATTTTAGGAGCTACAAAACAACAAAGAAGAACATACATAAATATATTTATAAAAAAAAGTTTATTACAGCTTCAAAAACTTTTTGAGAGCAAAAAGTTTTAAAACATACTTTTTCAACACTACCAAATGAATTTTGTAGCAGAATTATTAATTAAATATTTAAACATAAGAAAATAACTTTTAAATTGCATTTAAAAAGAATGAATCAGGGACAAAATAATTTAAACTCTTCTATTCAGAAGTAAAATTATTTCATATTTCACTTATATAATTGACAAATTCATTTGAAAATGTTATTGAAAAAAAAAGGAAAACGAATAGACAAACATATGCATATTTATTTACTTTACTCTTATTAATCTCAAAGTATATTTTGGCAATGATTCAGGGAACTTTTTTTTCCAAAAGTGGAATTTGCGAATGTTGAGAATAAACAGTTTCTATGGACATATTGTGATCTTTACACTTCGTTTGCGTCGGCTCTTTCTACTACCACTATTTATGTCGCTATCGATTGTATTGTTGTTGATAGCTGAATCGTATTCAGTATCCATGTCATTACTAACAGCATTACTAGTTTCTACAACAGCGCAGCGTTATAAAAGTTGTTCATAATAAATGAATTCTTTACGACAACTTTGTCGTTGGTTTTTTGGTGATTCAGCCACTTCGATATCAATTGCAGAGTCACTGGTTTTCGAAAGATTTCCGGTAAAAGGTGTTGATTTTTTACGAGTTACTAAAGAATTTGAATCATCGCCGAAGGAAACTCATAGTGGTATTTATATTGCTGCCATTGAGATCTTGATCAACAAGATGGCTGAAGTTTAGTGAGAGCGGTTGTATGGTAGCTATAGTTTTTGGCACCTTATTAGGGGCAAACATGCCCACTGCAGCATGATCAAAGGTATTATTATTGGAATCTGGTGTTAGAGGTGTTGCATACATCTCGCCACTCGGTTTATTATTTTCAGGTGGTATTGGTGAGGGTGTTAATATTTTATCTGTTTGCGTAGATTTGTCCCTAGTCTCTTGCGGGTACAACAAACTTTGTAGAGATGTTGTGCCCAGAGTAGAAGCTACATTAATGCTGCCAAATGAGCCAGAAAAACGTTGAGTTAATAAGCTCTGTTGTTTTAGTTTGTGCTTACACAAGGAATATTCAATACGCATTACATCCAAATTCTGCTTCAAGCGAAAATTTTCAGCATTTTTTTTCCTCCAGCTTGCCTTGTAAATAATTATTCCGATCCTAGACACTCAACAGTTCTTCATACGTTTGTTTGTCTACAATCATGTCGTTTTCTGAATGCAATTCTTTGGCAGAAAGTGATGATGTTGTAGCAGTGAGATGATCATAATTATCGTTATCTTGGTCGCTTTCTAAATCATTATGATTATGCATACGAACTAAATCATTTGTGCTATGACGTAGTAGGCCAAGTTTTTCAGAATCATTCATTTATTCTGGTGCCGTTGTCTCCCTGCTCTCTTATGTCTCAGGCATTGAACTGTGCCTTTGAAATTTGTTGGAATTGCGACGCTTCTCGTCTAGTGCTTTTATATTGGCAATATATTGACCAACCTTACTCTCAACATGCTTGTAACGTCTCTTAGTATATTTAGAGTGTATGTCCTGATACGATACAAATGTGTTTTGAGCGTGACTTATGAACTCTGGCTTTTTATTCTCAAGTTCTCGCAAATCATTTGGTTCACTGGCATTTGTTTTGCCACTGGTCTCTGACGATAAACAAAAATCATTTGAGGATTGCGTTGAATCATCTGGGTTTTCTGGAGGCGAACAAGATGAAATATCACGCTGGTTTTCATTTGTTTCTTTATTTGATAAAACATTCTGCGTACGACGTGGTTTGTGGTGAGGAAAAACAAAATTTCTTCCAGAATCGTGGGAAAATTCTAAATCGTCATCATGCGGAAAACTTTCATCTTGAATGCACATTTTTCTACTTCTTAATAGAAAATAATTGTAATAATGATTCTTAACGCACTCAGTTTATAAAACAATTATAGTGACAGTTGTTTGGTTGCAGTCTTGGAAAATCTTTACTTTGTTTTTTTAGTGAACTTTTAATTTTTATTTCTGACCAAAAATGCATAATTTCATTTTTAAAATTAATTTTCTTTCCCAAATATATATTGAGCAAAAACTGTAATTATGTTTTATATTTTTTGACTTATAACATATTTGTATTCACTTTCCTTTAAACTTTAATAAGCTTAACATATGAAAATCCTGCCTGAAATCTCTTCACTATAAAAGAAACTTAAAGGTTCAATATTTCCAAATAATCACTAAATTTAAACCTAAAAGCACAAACCAGCTACATACTCGTACATATTGCTTTAATTATTTCTTTCTAAGACCTTTTTCTTTCCATCCAACAATCCTTTTAGTTCATAAGAAAGGACTTAATTAAAAACTGGTTTAAATTAGTCACTATGCTTAAATGAAATAAACAAAAAAGAAAACACAACAAGAGCATTTATAAAGAAAAGCAATCATTTTCCCAAATGAAAATAAAAAAAAAATATACAAATAAGACGTTGAGCACTAAATTGATATGTCCAGATCAGACAACATGCTTCTATAAACTCTATAAAGTCATACTAATGCGATTATCTGTGTATTGGTATTGGTTTTTTTACTTGGGTGGTTTTCTATTTCCATTTTTTCATTTCGTTTTAATTTTTTCTATTTTATTACTATTCTATTAATAAAACAGTGATACTTTTAGATGCCTATAAAAAATCGAAATATAACTATGATAAAGCTAAGAGCTTACCAAAGTGAAATGTTTCCTTATTTAGAGATATTTGCAAACTAAATGCCTAAAAGGAAATGTTGGCGATCAAGTGCGTATATAAGACACCGTACATATGCATTTTATGGCAATAAATTGCTGAGCAGCAGTTTCTTAACTTGTTGTCTAGTTGGCAGTCATTTGTATCAAATCTAATCTCAGCAGCACGATGAAGCATAATGAGCAACCTCCATAAATCTGAGAAGTGCTTACAAAAATAAACTGTTTGAAATAAAATTAGACATAAAACAATCGCAATAATTGCGGGTCATTATTCCATTGGCCACTAGTTCTATGGCCAGTCTTAGTTACAATAAATAGAGCTGCAGCTGTCAAAAATAAGATATAGCATAGAAAAATGTTTAGCCAGATACAATATATGCTAGTTAGATGACATATCGCTGATTTCTCTAGTTGATTTTAGCAGATGCCTTACATAGCGGTTTACAGGATCCGGAAATCGAGCGGATATGCATTCCTTCAAAAGACACCTAATGATTCTACTTCGTAACTTATACGTAGTACACAACATCGGCTAGGTTAAGTTAGGTAAGGTTAGCTTAGAAGGTTGCTGGTAAGAAGAAAATAATCTAGCCCACTTGGGCCCAACAAAAATAATCCCTATGTACAACCTGTAAATAAGAAGAAAAGAAAGCAAACTAAGTCGACAAGTTTGAAAAATATATTAAAAGTAGAGTAGCGAAACATTAATTAATACTAAAGAAGAAGATGCATGTATATACGCCTCAGGGGAGTCAGCGGCCGTACCAACCGCTCTTTTTTTTTTGTAAATTCCATAAGCTGTTTCGAGAAAGTCAATGTCAAAGTGCCTGCAGCAGCATGAGAATGCAAGCCCACAAATGAAATTGTTATCAAGCTCTCTAAGGAGAGTTTCTCTGTTTTCCAAGTCATTTGCAACTTCGTTGCGTAAAGTGATCCCATTTTAACGCAACCCAATTTAAAAAGATGCGTGAATGCTGCGCAAGCTTGTTAAGGGCAGCGGTATTCTTGGTTAAGAAAGAATGTGGATGTGAGAAACCTGAGTGCAGGCTGACAGTCGGTTATGATGTGGATGCCTCTTTTTGATATACATACATAGGATATTAGTATAATGAAAAAACAAAGAAAACATCTCGTGACTAATCGAGTTAATAGCAGTGTACTTTATTTTAGTAGGCCAAAACTGCCCTACAATTATTATGTCTATCGAAAGCAGCCCATGTTGTAACACACAAGATGCTGCTCGTAGACTAGCATGTGCTGGATGGTATTTCAAAGATACCACTTGTAGCTATAGACTCCTGCAAAAAATGTAAAATAACTTTCTAGACATGAGGGATTTTCGAAATACTTTACTGCAGCAAAGTCTTCTAAAACAAACGCTAAGAAACACTGATTGCAAGACATTTCCCTGCAGTCAGACTGAAGCCAAGTGTCTCTATGTCAACACTAAAATTCTAGTAGTAGTTACATTGTCTACAATTTCTCTTCTATTCGTCAGTATAAAAGAAAGATAGAAAACGGATGGGGTGTATTTCTGGTGGACTTTGCAATAACTTGTCAATAGTAAGGTATATAAATGTACCAGTAAATGTCTGGTTAGTATGTCTCCATGTTCCCATAAGAACTATGAATTCATTACCTAATCAATTGTTTTAGTGTTACTAGTAGATTTTTAATGACAAGCACATGCTAAATGTTTATAGTATAAAGTATTGTACAGGTAATAATTGTAGAGTAGTACTGGTGGCAAAGTCAACAGCGACTCAGTACATTTTCGCCATCGACATTTCCTTCAGAGTTGTTTCAGTTATTGCAGGTGTAGAATTAAAGAAGAAAATACTTTGTGAGGAAAGAATTTGTGATGTTTGCTTTTTCCTATAAACGTCATGCATCTACATTCACACACACGTTGTGTGTATGATGTTTTACTTTTCTGCACACATATAAGCGCACAAATGTCTTGACATTACTTCTTGTGTGCGATTGCTTTAAAAAACTACCCCATCTTATGCACACACAAACACACACACACACTCAAATGTACAATATGCATAATAATAAGCACACACGCATCTAGACTTGGGTCGAACTCGTTCACTAGTTCATTTTTGCCACAAACCACTGATCAAACCCATTTAAATTTATGGCTCGCTTATTAATATTCTAGAAATTACAAACGGAATGACAAACCTATATATACCCTTTTACCATTTTTTGGTAAAGGGTATAAAAAAACAAGTTGTATTTACATTTCAAAAATGCTTGCGCAGCCCTCTAATATGTACAATTGCCCTGTAGAGATACCTCATTGCGACGGGATGGCTCTATCTAAACAGAATTACATCCAGTCTTTCATAGATCCACTTCGACGAGTAGCAATTAAGTGATAATAAATTCAGTAAAGTGCGAGTATGACTCGCACAAGAAGGCTTCCGTGTGGACACTACATATCGCACACTAAATCATAAACAGTCACAACTCAAAAGTGATCAAAGTGGTTTTGGTTTTTAAAAAAACAGTTACCTGTACCCATGTTCTGTAACTTTGGTGAGAACTTCTCGCGTCGGAAAGATGTGAAACAAAATATTCCATCGTCTCTCGAAAAGTGAATAAAAGTGTCTGTAACTCATGGCGAAAACTATCAACCTTGATTACGTCATTACGTTAAAAATGTCATAATATAAAACTCAAAGCCGATTTTAAATCGCAGACTTTGTGAACGCTTATCGAAAATGTCTTTGACGGCGACTAAAAATTCACTAACAGTCGGAAACTCTCAACGACGGCGGCGAAAATACAACTGTCGGCTACCAAATAATGTATAGTGCGACTTTGATGATTGTTGTTTACAAAATTGTTGAAAACTGTGTTTTTGAAGTAACTTAACAATGAAAGTATCACTTCAGAACAAAATTTTTATATTTTTTGCGTTATTATTCATTGCATTTTTCATTTTGAACATGTATTTTTTGGTTAAAATTTTATCTCACCCCGTTTTTATTTGCGAGTATATTTGACAGTATAAAGCGGAAATATTTCTCACGAAAATTTTACAGACACACTTTTTCTTTGAATTGGAGACAGCTATTACTCGTCAAAAAAGTTACAGGCACAGGTTAGTGAAAAAACAGCTGTTAGTTTAAATTTATGGAATTTTTGTTCCATTTAACATGTTCCAAGTGAAAAATTTCTCGTGACGAGAGTTACAGAACATGGGTACTGAACAAAACTCTAACGACCGCAATAATTTCTTTTATAATAAAGTCTTCTTGAAGAATTTATAATACCGTTATTCTTGTTTTTATTGTACATACTTGCGTCATTTATACAGTATCAACAGTTGTTTGCAACTACTCAGCATCTGAAATACTTTGAGTTGTGACTGTTTATGATTTAGTGTGCGATATACATACATATATCTCTGACAATAAAAAATAATGGCCTAAGTTGACATAAGTGCTTTTGCATTTTATTACATATTCTTATTCTCTTCTTCAAGATCTATCACTCAAATAAATTTCAATTAAAAAATGTCATTATTAATAAAACTATACGCAGTCTTCTTGGAAAATATCACATAAGCCATAACATCTTACCTCAACTTAATTTTATTTTTTCGGTACATACATTAATATTAAAATATTTGAGCATAAAAACTTATATACACTTAAGGTCAATAACTACCATCCCATCCAAATTATTCTTCATTAAAAAAACTATATTTAATTTAAACTTTTAAAAAATTATCTTATCTCAGGTTTTCCGCATTTTTCAATTTAACCTAAAGCACTTATCTCGACTTACCATCAATAAAAATTATTTTGCCTTTCAATATAATAGCCTAAGTGCACTTTAATTTTAATTTTTCTAACAATGGATTTTTTCATAACATCTTAACTAAAAAACAGCGAATATTAACCAATAAAACGTTTTCTTTTTTTTTTATAAAATTAACAGTTTTGTTATAAATAAATGTGCATCTTTTTCGTAGGCTAAAAATTTTATATAAAAACCAAACACAATTAATTTTAGACAAAAACCCTTAATATCTCAAAACATGAAATTTCAACTTAAGCCATTATTATTTATTGGCACAGATATGTATTAATATACGAAAATTTTAGTTTATATAATCGAATATCTTACCTGTAGATATTTAAAAAAATTCTTCTGTCTTTGTGTTTGTTTTTAATTTTAGCGCCTTTTTCGTTTTGCCGGTTTTTTTTTTGGTTTTCGGCGATTTTTTTATTCTAAGCAATTTTTTTTTAGTTTTGGGGATTTTTTTCGTTTTAATGATTTTTTCGGTTTCTGGGATTTTTGGGTTGTTTCTTATTTTCGTTGAAGCGTTTTCTTAGTTTAGGCGTTTTTTTCCGATTTGACGACTTTTATAATTTTGGTGATATTTTTCATTTAAGTGCTTTTATCATTTTGGCGAATTTTCGTTTCAGCATTTTTTTAATTTTGAAAATTTGAAGCGTTTGCCTCTCACGAAGATGCAGCAGCTTTTCAAAATTACATTAACTGATAGAATATCCCTTAATTTTTTTTTAAATTTCAATACTGATTGGTGTAAGCAGCGTTTAAAAACTTCCCATTTGTGTATTTTCTTTTGCTTCTGCTCATACTCCTGCTTCTAAAAATTCAAGAGTCACAGTAGAAGTTAACACAATAAACGAATAGCTATACAAAACAAAGAGCTTCAGCTCTCGACATGTTCGAAAAGTTTTCTGTTTGTCTCACTGCTGCTTTAAATAAATTCGGAAGTTATCCTGGTACAGATGTTGTGTATTTTTCTTTTCTTTTGATTTTGCAATTTCTGGAAGAAATGTTGTTGCCTTTTGTTTTACGATTATATTTGTACTACAGGAAAAAAAACAATTATACACACACAAAACACACATTCAAACACATACACACAAACTTTTCTGCTTCGTTAACTTCATATTTATTTAAATCAGCAGTCAGTCAACCCGAAACATGACGACAGCTGAAGCTTTTCGTTGTGTATATCTATTCGTTGATTGCTTTAACTTCGACTACGTCTCTTTGGATTTCAGAAGCAGAAGTATGAGCAACAGGTTGTAACTGAGCAGTCAAAAAGTAAATAAAAATGTTTCGACTGCAGTTATTTTAAAACTGGGTGTAAGTCTGCATAAAAATACACTCATTTTTAAAATTAGAGAGCTGCGTAAACAGTCTTGAATTGTAAAAACGTCACGATTTTTAAATGTATTCACGTCACATGTATTATACTAAACCAATAATAAATGCTGTCGTACTATAAGCGAAGCACGACGGATATATTGGTGTACGTGTATACCAGTGTTAACAAGCGATGACGTCACGACAGCTTGTCTGTAACAAACACTCAAAAGAAGTACTGTGGATTAGTGTATGCTTGTTAGTTTTCATATTGTACGTTTGAGTGTGTGTGTAATATGTAGATGGTAAGCTATTATGTGATTAACCGCATACAACTAATGTTAATGCATGTGTGTGCCTTTGCATGTGCGCAGAAAAATAAAAGATCATACACACATACATGCATGACGTTTGTGCACGCGCTTATGCGTAGAAAGAAGCTAGTATCACAAATTCTTCCGTCACGAAGTGTTTTCTTCTTTACTCTTATACCTACAATACTAAAATAAATTTCTTGCAAACAGTGTTGTTAACGTTTGTTTTATAAGATTTCGCTATAGCAAAGCATTTGAAAAATCCCTCATGTCTTAAAAGTTCTTATAAGATATCTTTTGCAGGAGACTAATATTCAGCCAAATCTTTATCAAATTGTTTCAAACTAGATGTCAGTCGAAGGTATTTGCTCAACTTTGAAAATTCTAATTCTCTACTTTGCAAAAATAATTCGTAAGTCGTAGCTGTTTCTTTAAAAGCAATCAAGTAGAATTTAAAGATTCAATTTAGGAATTTCAATTAAATTTCATAGTTAAATTGAAAAATAGTTTTTGTTTGCAGATTTGACACATCACATTCATTTTAAAGAACTTAACAATTTCAAAGTAAAATTTTCTTAGGATAAAAAGTTCTTAAGCATTGATGTAAATAAACAAAATGATTCTATCCTTTATTTGAAACCCACATTAATCATTTACACGTTTTCCTCATCACTCTAATCAATTTTTTTTTATTTTTTTTTTATTACCAATCATTTGCAAATTGAACATTTGGAAAAGCGCAATTTAGGCTTAACATCCTTTTCGATTTCCCATTCTTGCTGAGTGCTCGTAAAAGTAGGAAAAAAGGATATAAAAAGCTGTCAAAAGCAGTAATAACCCCGTTTAATGGCAATGTGTTTTACATATTGTGTAAGTGTTAATAAAATTTTAATATTTTCTATGTTTTAGACTGATTGCAACTACTCGTAAATTGCACAAAAGTTTTAAGCAGTATCAGGATAAGAGACTCATTATTAATTTTTCTATACAAAATTTATTCTCGTTTATTATGTTTCACATTTTGATGTCAGCAAAAAATTTATAAATTTTGTAGCCAACTAATATTGTGTTGCCTATCATTTGCCATATTGTTTAAGCAGAATATGGCGATTGAAAAGTGAAGAATATTGTTGCTCATTAAGTTGTTACATAGCAGCATATTCAAAAGAATTTATATTGCAGGATTATCGCAGTTTGAAATTTTTTTTATAGCCTGTAACTTTTGTAGAGCATATATTTTGTCAATTAATGGTATTCACTTGGTTTTTTGTTTATCTATTGGCTTTGCTTTCTGTAAAATTTGTACTATTAGGTTATTTCTTTGCACATGTGTTTTTTTATGATTCATTTTTATCAACATTTGGCAGTTTTATTGATGGAATTAATGCTGTGTTGTGAAAGCTTTTAATATTACCATTAGGTTGATTGATTTCGGTAGAAATACTGGCACGTTTTGGCGAAATTTACCAGTAACAAATAAAATAAATTTAAAAAATAGAGCAAAAATGTAAGGACTGGATTTTATAGAAGCATTTATCAATCGCTTCTGTTTTAAATATCTCGCATTTTATTCATTTATAATAAGAAAATTTACCAGCACTGCCACTAAACACTCAAAAAAAAAAAAAAAAAAAGAACTAATGCCCTAATTCAGTAAGAAGATTTAGGACGTTTTTGTTTGAAAATACTTTTGAGTTCTTGTGTTTGAATTCTCTTAATTATTTTCTTCAAAAATGGTTGTTGTCTTTGACAATGAAACATAAAAATATTATTGCCATGTTTTTAAAACATAAAAATTAATTTAAAGTATTATACAATAGTTTGAAAAATATATGAAAAAATATGTGTTGGAAATAATGTTTAGAACAAAATCATAAAGCAAATACACGAACCTTCTAGCATAGACAGTAAATAATAATTGTTTTAAAGAATCACATCTGCGGCTTTTTTTTCGTCCGTAAGCAAGACGATAGAATCGTCGAACAGAATTAGGGCATAACTAAAACTTTGGAAAATTTTCTAAATTTGAGTAAAAAAAAGTTGTCGTATGCGCTAAAGCTGTTTTTAACTTGAAACCAGTAAAATATTTACTAAAATTCTTGTTCATTAATGAACTAGTTTATAGTAATTATATTTTAATATTTAAGTAAAATTTTTTTAAAATTAAGTAAAATTTCTCATAAAATTCGAAGCTTTACAAAAAAAAAGTTTTCATCTTTGATCTCAAATTTAGTAAATTTTTCAAAGTTTTTGTGTGTCTTTAATTCTGATACTTTTTTTATTTTCCATTAAATTCTATACCATATGGTATGTTTTTTATTATATATTCAATTAATGTTTTATTTTTCATTTAGCCTTGTAAATACTTTTAGTGTTATCCAATGGATTTATAATTGTATAAGGATGTAGAAAAATAAAATGGGTTCACCTGGATATAAATTATTTGCTGGGTTCTGTATCAGTTTCAAAGCCTACTAAGCTTATTTTTTCTTTTGTGATATTCAAAAGTATTATTATTTTATGGATTCTCATATAGTTTTTGAAAGTCTATACATAAAGTAAGAGGTTTGTGACTGTTTAAAATTTGTGGTTAAAGTCTACTGATGATTTGGTTCAAGCGCCAATGAAATACGTATATAGACATGCTAAACTACCAGCAAATAAATTTCAATTATTTTTTATTATATATTCATATTATATTATATTCTTAATTAATTCACCATACGTGCATATTAATTCTTTGAGAGAAGACAAGTATGGAACCAGCAACCTTCTGACTGACAGGCAAGCACTCTAACCAGTTGCCTAACAGGGCAGTCTGAATAAGCATTGAATTTTTTGAGTTTTAAAATTTTATTTGATTTTCAAAAAAATATATTTCAAGGTTAAATATTCCTTGGATATATGAAAAATTTATTTAGATTTTTTGATTAACGCTAGATATGTTGTATGATTTCAAGAAATAATACTTAACCCTGCAATTACACATGTAAGTGATTACTTGTAAGTTGTGTATACATATTATTAACGAAAATTTCGAAGAAATAGCCGAAAGACCAGTAAGTTGCTTGAATGTTTACACAGTCAGTTGTAAGTTTACTTTTAAAACTTTTTCGAAACGTACACGTCTTATAAAAATTTATTTGCTTTTGAATGAAAAAACTATGATTATTTCAAAAATATATGAATCCAGTATTGCCGTATTGCCAAAATCATAAATTGCTGAAAACAATATTTTTTCAACAACTTTTTTTGTAAAAATGCATGAAATTCATATGCTAAAACATAATCAAGATGCGTTGTTGCATAGTTTTGTTCTTTTTTAAATATTATTTTCTTATACATATGCAATAAATCAGTAATAAATATTAGTGTCCTGCACAAGACTATTTATAAGACCTTTCAAGACATGAGAGATTTTTTGCAATGCTTTACTACAGCGAAATATTCTAAAAGAATCGCTAAGTAACACTGTTGGCAAGTAATTTTTTTCGGTGGTTTGTCTTGCCAACAGTGTTGTTTAGCGATTCTTTTAGAATATTTCCTGTAGTAAAGCATTGGAAAAAATCTCTAATGTCTTGAAAGTTCTTATAAATAGTCTTGTGCAGGACACTAATAAATATTACTTTTATAATACGAAGTACTAATAAATTTATACAAAACTCATTCTCGGTAACACTGTTTCCTCTTTTGTCATTTTACTTACAAAAATTACTTACAAGGAAATTATGTTGTAAGCTGAGCAGTAAGTACAAAAAATGTTATTGTATTTATTAGTAAAAAATTTTCAATGTATTGTGTTTTTCGAACTTGCACTTACATGTGTAAATGCTAAGTAAAACTGGTAAATATTTTTCTAAAATTTAGAATAACTTTTGATATCTTTCAAGTAAGTCAAATTTCATGAACTAATCAGTAGTAAGTCATTTCCTAAAATTTATTTTTTGATTTAATACGAGATTGACTGGTTTTTAGGATGCAAATTTTCCTAAACTTTTAAACCATTTTGCAATATTTGGTAAATTTTTCCTTTAAGCCAGTAAACTTGTCCTTTAATGTGACAATTTTTGTGTGTATTTTTATGAACTATTTTTAGGGATATAACACAGAGAAAGAACTGCCTCATAGAATCAATAAGATTTTCTCTATGAAACGTTTTTAGGCTAAGGGGTATCCCAGCAGAAAGAAGCTAGGATTTTTTCATAGAGATTCCTTATTGTTTTTATGTGGTAAATCTTATTAATTTTATCAAGAAGAAAACCACATAAAATCAAGAAGAAATCTTATTATTCCCAACTTTTTTTTACTCAATTTCCGTTATTTTTGGCACCAAAAAACAATCGATAGAGAAAAACTTCTTGATTCTAATTATTAGGTTTTCTTATAAATTGTAAACTATATGGATTTCTTATTGATTTTATCAGGTTGCCTTATTGATTTTTTTAATAAGGTTTTCTTCTTGATTTTATTAGGTTCTTATATGATTATGTGTAAAGCATCTTATTGATTTTTTTAATAAGGAAATCTTCCTCATTTTATGAGGTGTCTTGTTATTTCATATCTATAAATAGACACAGACAATTTTTTTCATGATCTTTTTCGTTTTTATATAAGCATGCTTGCAAAATTATTTCAATGGTTATTCAGACTGCTTGTTAGCATATGGGTTAGAGTGTTTGTCTATCATTCAGAAGTTTGCTGGTTCAATACTTGTCTCCTTTCAAAGTATATGGTATAGAATTTAAATGAAAATATATATAAGCAAAGCACAAAGAATAAAGACAGACGACATAATTTCTTTTTATTTTATGAGGTCGCCTCATAAAATGAAGAAGAAAACCTTATTAAAAAAATCAATAAAATTACCTCATGAAAACTACAAGATTTCTTCTTGATTTTTTCAAAAAGGTTTTCTCTATGAAATTAATAAGAGTTCCTTATTGAAAAAAAAAACCATAGAGATTTCTTATTAATTTTGTTCTATTTTATGAGGTAATTATTAGGCACTGTTTCCTCTGTGTGTATTTACATGGTAAATGAACGCAATTTAGTAAAATGCAGTAAAGTTCAGTAAAAATTTGTAAAAACTTTTGAGTACGCGAACGCAATTTATATTAAAGTTGAAGAGAAGCATTTAGCATGCATTCTTTTTCTGATCATGTGTTTGAGGTAATCAGTTATTGTAAACCACTCCAAGTTAAACTAAACATAAATAAAGTTCGCATAGCCTTATTAGACAAAAAAATCAAAATCAATTGAACTCATTTACGGATATTTCGGCAATTCCACTAAAAAACTATAAATAACTTTAAATTTACCTTGTAAGTTACAAAAGTTGTACAATTCACCTTTGTGTATCTCTTTGCAAAAATTTAATGATTTGAAAAATTTATGTTAAAAAAATAGCATACCACAATGAGTATTTATATTTAAAATATTCTGTACGCGAAAAATATATGTTAAATGAAAGCGACGAAGAAGATTAACTCACTTATTGTTATTATTGGTTTTTTAAGTTTTTTTTAATGAATTCATGCTTCTGTTAAATATTGATTACATTTTTTTTATTACTTTGTACAATTCTAAGTTAAAAAATAATGAACAAATATGCATAAAACCACAAATAAATCTTTGTTTCAATTTATTTCTAACACTGACAAATGATATCGTAAGTGCCATTTTCTACACACGCATCTACGAAATGTTGTGAATGAAATTATCGTATGTGCCAAAAATATGTTTTTGTCGGAAAACTTGAACTTTTCCAGCGGAATACTTTTAGGTGTAGTTATATTAGTTAATTATTCATTTTGATATTGCAAGCGAAAGCAGAGAAAAGTAGAAAAATGGCTGTCCTGTAAAATTTGGTTTTTGTAACATACGATAATTTCGCGCAAAGGGGTCGATATAATGTTATTTTACTGTGTTGTTATTTTACACATACCATATAGGTATAGAATTTAAATGAAAATGTATAAGCAAAGCACAAACAATAAAGAAGGACATAATTTTTTTTATTTTATGAGGTCGCCTCATAAAATCAAGAAGAAAACCTTATTAAAAAAATCAATAAGACAACCTCATAAAAACTACAATATTTCTTCTGGATTTTTTCAAAAAGGTTTTCTCTACGAAATTAATAAGAGTTCCTTATTGAAAAAAAAAACCATAGAGATTTCTTATTAATTTTGTTCTATTTTATGAGGTATTTATTAGGCACTGTTTTCTCTGTGAAACTTTTTATTTTTTACTCATATTAAGTATTTTTTTTTAGATTTTTGTAAAAATTTACTTAAACTTAGAAAAAATTACTTAAACTTAGAAATTTTTTTTACTTAAATTTAGAAACTTTTTTTTTCTTAATAATATTATATGTCTTTTTTTTTTTTTTGAGTGCACATTGGACGGAATATTTAAACTGGTGAGGCAGCGACTTCAACTTAGAAAGAATTTAAAACTTTTGAAACTTACAGCCTTATTTATAAAACTTAAAAAGTTTTTTTAAAGGTTTTTTAAAACAAAATTTTCATACAAAATTTTTATTAAAAAGCCTTTTTAAGTTTTATAAATAAGGCTGTTAGAATATAGGTTAAAAATATAATAAACAATAATACTTTATTTATTTATGACTAGACCATATGCCTATAATAATATTAATAATATTCTTAAAACTGTTTTTGTGACTGATATACACGATATAATTGCAATGACGTTAGAGCTGTTCTTCAGCACAGAGCTGTTTAATGACAGATAATAAATCAAAATTATGCAATGCGGCATTGTTGTAGTAAACCACAAATATAATATCTGTGGCAATAAAAAAAAAATGCTTAAGTCATATTTTAACGTTTTGCAGGATAGCAGTTTTAAACTTGCAAGTCGACTTTCAGAAATTTACTTCTTTTGCAGTTAAATTTGGAAATTCGGTATGCACTTCAATTCTTTTAGAAAAACATAGTTCTTCATACTGTCACTAATAATTAAATTTGAAATTATATCAAAGTATAAGATAAATTAATCTATTATTTCGTATGAGATTATAAATTGAAAAAACGTAAGCATCAATTTATTGCGCTATAACTTCTTGAAACATAACACAAAATAATGAAAATTTTTGTCAGATATACTTTTGAATATGGAGATTACAGAGGTGCCACTAACTCAAAATCTGCTTAATATTGACTTAATCACTTTTTCCTTTTTGCCGTAGATATTATACTTTCTGCATATTAAGAAATATACAACTACACAAACACATAAGCCAATGCAGATGAAAAATACGAACAATAACAACTACAATGTTATACTTATACCTAATTATGATAAATACAGGGTGACTGATGAATTTTGCTACATTAATAAACTGTAATAACTTTTATGGAATTTATTCAATCTTTTCTTCATTTCAAAGCCCTTTGAATTGTATTAAAAGTAATTGAAAATGATCAAATCAAAACCTACAGGCCTGGAGAAGAAAAAAGATAAAACAAGTTGCCAAAAATTTACATCGCTCTCTTCTATAGCGCTGCGATAAGCAAATGAAAAAAATTCATATGAATTGTTCTGAAAGCTTGATGTTAAGTATAAATAAAGTGAACATCGTGGTATTTCAGCAGTAAGCGTTTTAACATTTTGTGATGTTAATGTATGGGGACTACGTGATGGCTATCATTTGATGAATTATATTTTCTCTTAAAAAGGGTGTAGTGTATTCATAAATCTTACAATCTTTAACAAGGTGAAAAACATCCTCACATATAAAACGTAAAGTAAATTTAACTGATTGATGAGTTTTCTTAAATATTTGTTTCGAACCAACTTTCACAATTATGCTCTCATATTTTATTTTGAGTAAAACTTTCAAATATAAGTATGCTAATGGCATAATTATAGAAAGTACAACAATCAAAGATCCAGCTTAAAAGAAATATTTTGATAGAAATAATAAACTACATTTTGAAATTAATTTCCAGTAATTCGTTTTTAATATTTATTTTAAGCTTTAATCTATTTTTCTTGTAAAATGTGAGCATGTTCAAATCCAATTGACTTACTGGACCATGCATACCATTTTGTTAGTTAAATTGACATTTCCTTTTGTCATTCTTCCTTAAACATATTAGATGTTTTTATACACATTTGCATATCGTTGGCTAAACTGTTTTTAAGTTTTAATTTTAATTGATTTTAAATTAATTCATATAAGAATTAATGTGTTTGTGGTGATACAATATGTTTTGTTGGTAAGCTGTTGAAGCCTATGGTAGACTTTTTTTTGTAAAATAGTTGAGAGGAAAAAGAAAGAGTTTTGATAATTTTTGCTATTTTCAGTAGAAGTGGTATAAAGAGTTATTGGAAACTAAATTTTCTTGAAGTGATTGAAAAATTTTGGTAATTATAATTTTATTTATTAAGGTCTCCAAGAGCTCCAGTGTTACCATCAGCAAAATTCAAACTATATTTAGGATGAAGCAAAATTACCCAAATTAACTGAAATTACACCCGACCACAAATTAATGGTTTCATAAATTTTTTTTACAAAAACTAAAAACACATACAGCCGTATTCATAAAAATTTTAAACCGCGTTTCAAATAATGTTTAAGCAAAATTCGCTAAAATTGTATTCATAATAGAATTTTAGCTTAAAAAACGGTTTTTAAACCTTGCGTAAAGCAGCAAATTTTAAAATTGACTGCCCCCATGTTTAAACCAATTTTAAGGTGACGTTGTTGTAATTTTGCTTCGTTTTTGTTTACATTTTGAACTTTACCTGTATGTACATATGTGTGTATGCATACTTATGTATGCATGTATGTATGCATATGCCAGTGTTATTTAGAAGAAAACAATGTAATTTTTTTTATAGAAACTATTGCCGAAATAACAAATATACTCCAAAGAATATTTAAAAGAAAAGGAGCGATCCAGTTTCCATTCCCAGTCATTGTTTTCTCATTTTATGTGTTAACAAAAATAGTATAATTGTAGAAAATTAACTAGTGATGTATAAACACTCAAAACAAACAAAATAAAGCTCGTTATTCTAGTGCTTCTTTATCTGCAATAAAATAAATAATATAAAAATCACTTTTAACAAAGATTTGTTGTGAACTTTTTTTATTATTTTATTAAATACAAGTTGCAACATGTCTTTTATTTTATAGAAACAATATTTCTCTGAAAACCGACAAATAAACAAAATAGCCACGAGTACACTGTGAGTTAACAATCGTTGTTTTGCAGAACTAATATGCAAGTGACAAATAAAGAATACAGTGTTGCCACGATATTTTAAAAAAATTTAGTTAATTGATTTTTAGTTAAAAAACTGATTATGAATACCAATATTTAAAAAACGTTATTTAGCCTTAAAACGTTTTTTAACTAATATGAATTTTAAACCTCAATCAACTTTTTTTTATGAATACGGCTGATAAAATTTATTTAACGCAGATCATAATTTCAAAACATATTTAGAAGTTTTAATGTTACTAAATATTCTTGCAACTGAAGCATTTGAAAATAAATAAAAATTAATATGAAGTTTCCTTAAAAAAAGCAAACGACTTGTCGAGAAAAAATATATACGGCCTGTCCCACGATGTCACCAGAAATCTTTTTGGAAATGAAAGAATTGTCAATTACACCTAATTAGCACATAAAAGAAATTACCCACGTTCTACACACAACAGTAAAAATTACACCTAATATGAGTAATTACCCAAGAAGTGGCAATACTGATTATATTGGATGATTTTTTAGGAACTTTCGAATTTGATTTATAACAAAATTGTTGGCTTATAAAGAGATACGAACTTAAATATAGAAACAAATTAAGTTCGAACAGCAATAATAAAACTAACTAAAATTAATAGTCATGGGGCTGTGGCAGAAATTTAAATAAAAATATACTTACCAGTAACAAACCAAACCTCATATCAGCCAAGTCCATCTCTTCCATTTTGGGTAGGAAAAGTAACAGGCGCCCAATTGTTGCGAATGGTGCCGAATCCATAATTCACGGTCATCAAAAACACTGGCGGATACAGCTGCGATATTTTCCTCTGTCCGCACTCTACATATGCGTGTCAACTTAGAAGGTCGCCCGAACTGACCATAAAATGGAAGAAGTGCTCAGATACACTTTCTTAAGCGAGCATGAATTTTGATAATAAAATTTAATAATCTGCAAGCGTTGTTCACTTGTTAGTCGATTCATGGTTAAATTATAGACCAAACTGAACATATTTAACAGTACTCGTAGCACGATACACGAAAACAGATGGGTTGCTAAGCACCTGCTAAAAATCACCCTTTATAATTCCCATATTTGCGAAAAACAGTGGAAATGTGCGACCATGATTGGCCACATATTGTAAGACCAGTTAAAACTGTTTATAAAATAGTGGCTGGACAGTTTTGCATCATCTACATACTTTATAGTTGAGACTTTTATACGTCCGACTAGTATTTTGTTGGTTGGTTGTTGGTTTGCGGCACAGTATCTTCAAAATACATTATATCTGCAGCAAACCCGTAACCAACCAACGATTTGTTTCAATGGGTGCAGAACGCTCTCACTGGAATACATTTCATTTCCGAATGGGGTATCAGGAATTTGCTTCATTATTTCTTGGTCTTCAAAAATTAATAGTGCTCTTGTCTTGGAGTTCATATGTAGCCAAAAAGATGAGAAAAGGCCAAAGCTAACCATGGCAAATACTTTCAATAAACTTATACTTATGTATTGTAGAACTTTTTCTTTTTTAACACACACAAAATTTGTAAAATCTTTGAATTTCAAAGTTATAGAAAGTTGAATTAAAAATATTGCTTTGATTTGATTATATTTTCTGAGTTTTGAATTGATTTTTAATTTAAGCCGACGATATGTAATATTAATTCTGTGTGTTTTTTTTTTATTTTAAATGCAGAAGCTTTGATATCTTTAACATGACATATGGAATTTCTCTAGGGAAATACCTGTACTATTTGCATATACAACACAAGCACACAAGGATACAACCTGTACGTGATCAAACATACTTTTGGTGTTATGTAAATAATGACATTTTTTCTATCTTCAATTGTAACTATTAAAATATTTATGTACATTTTTCATAGTATTAAGATATCAAAGAGAAATCAATACCATTTGAATGCATAGAAGACAGTGATGGAATGTGTTTATCTGCAGAGTGTGCTGTTTGCAATGCTTGATAAAAATGATTTTTCATAAATTGTTAAATTAACGTGAATGTTTTGAAGGGGACATGTTTATAGATTATCATTACTCTGCTTTTGTCTAATTCTTGTAATGGGTAAGAAGATTATTTCATTTGGAATTTGATTTGAAGCAAAAACCTCTGCTAGTGCCTTAAAGATTTGCCTTAAAAGGAAATGGGTTATTTCCTGCATACAACTTTAATAGTTTGGACATATCACAGGAAGCAAGCAGCTGTTTTGTTTCACTAAACTTTTATATTTTGTATTAATTGAATAAATATAACGTGATTCCTTAAATCTCTTTCATAATATTATTTGCAATAAAAGTTCTGAAGGATTAATTGAGTTTTTTAACAAAACTCAGCTATTTTTGTAAAGTTAAAAAAAATTATTTATTGGACTTATTATAATTTATATTAACATTTTATAAAATATTTGAAAATATTATTTGGCACCATACGGCAACCATCTGTTTTCTTTTTTTTTGGGAGTGTGCACTGAAAGGAACACCTTCATTGCATAAATGAATTTTGTCATTAATAATGAGTTAACGTAAGAATTTAGTGCATTAATGTGTTTCGTTTCATGTATATTATGAAATGGCATGAATATAATGAAAACTTTGAATAAACTAATGAAAAATTTCGTTCACACAATGAACAATTCTTTATGATGCTACACTGAAAAAAAATATCATCAAAATGCAACCAAAAATTTAATTTTAATGTTTAATTTAAATTCAAATATATATTAAGTTAATACTATGGGGCCATTCACATGTTACGTAACGCTATTTTAGGAGATCTTATACCCACCCCCTCCCAAAATCTAATTAATATTTTTACCAAATTTTTAATATACATTTTGTAAACGATAACAAATCTTAACAATCAGTCAATTGCATATAATTAAGTAACATATTGAAATTATAAAAAAAAAATTTATTAAAAATATTTCTTTTTCTTAACAAACTTAATTGTGAATAAGACAATAATTTTAATTGGAAATAATTGATTTGATTTTATTTTCTTATGTTTCAAATGCTTGTCTGTATTTACAAAAAATTTTTGAAGTTGCCTTTTCAAGTAATGTTTTAATTGTATTTACAATTTTTTTTTTGTGTGTACTTCATTAACTGAATGAATGTTTTTTCTCTCAGTGTACGCATAGAGAAAAAAATTACACCTTGTGTGCTCCAGCTGATCAAGTTCGGTGTATGAACAATGTATGTATATATTGCACAAACCGTTGTCAACTTGAAAGCGAATACGTTCAAGTGGACAATCAACATTGTCAATTACCGAAAGTTGTTGTTGACAACGTAGCGTTTGTCAGTTCCTATTAGTGATGAGCGAAAGCGTGATTTTTTAATAATGTTGCTCCTTGTGAACGTGATTTCTAAATCGCTGTTCTTTTAAACTGTGACTGTGATCACAGTTTAGCAGTATTTTGTTTCTGTCTAATAAGAAGAGCAGCAGTGAAATTAAACAGTGACTGTGATTACGGTTTAACACATTTCAGCTCTTTTGCTTTAAAAGTATTTATTAGTATTGGTGTTTTGATAAATACTAATAAGAAGAGCAGCAAGAACAAGCAATTAGCAATCAACCCCGTTCAAATATTGAAAATAAATAAAAAAAAAATTATATAAGAGGCAGAGAGACAATAAAATTGCAAATATAAAAATGAGATGATTTGACACGATTTGACGATTTTTTCTTGACAAAAGCTGAAGGTATAAAAAAAATTAATGTGGTAGCTTTATTTATTGTAAAGTAAGCATGCAAGAACAACAACAACAAAGTTTGTATGAAAGAACTATATTTTCAAAACCTGTTACTTGATAAATTCAGTCACAGTTGTGATTTGTGATTTTTCAATCGCTGTGAAAAAGTAACAGGTTTCTAAATATCGCTCAACTCTAGATCCTATACATATGCATCCTATACCTGATTTACATTAAGCATTTTTTCATGATATTTCATGAATTTTGTTGCACGAAACTTTTTATATTTGCTAATTGCAGCGCTATAAAAGAGAATTTTATATAAAAAATGAATCTCTGATGCATTTTTGGCAACTTTTTTTTATATAAGTTGCTTCTTCAGGCATCCTACTGGCAAATAAAAAATTTTCATGGAACTAATTTCATGAAAAAAATGCTTAATGTAAATTAGGTACTAGTTGACAATTAGCGTTGATAAAAACAAGTGACAACATGCACAGAAAAAAAATATTTTAAATACAATTAATTTATTTGTGAATGTAATTAAAATATTATTTAAAAAGCCACCTACAACGATTTTTGTAAATACAAGCACACATTTGTAATAAAAAAAAAAAAAAAAAAAAATCAACTCAATTTGATCCAACTAAAATTATTGTGTTATTCACAATTGAGTTACGAGTATTAACAAAACACAAACATTTTCAATAAATTTGTTTTTCAAATTCTAATGTATTTTTTTTTTAATTTTTTTAGAATTTATTTTTTTAGAACCGACTTCAAAAAAAGGAGGAGGTTAACAATCGTCTCTATTTTTTTGCAGGGGGGGGGGGGGTTGGGTGGAGTCTTATTTTATAACTCGGTACATTTTAGACCGATTGCAAAAATTCTTTTTTTTTTGTCGGAGGCCCGCCCATTAAAACTTAATTTTATATTTCACGTACCTTCTACTTATCTTCTTCTATCAGATCTTTGGATTGAAGTCGGTTTTTTTTTGATAGAAATAATTATTTTTTGTTAAATTTCAAAGTTATTTCTACACAGTGTTGCCATATTTATTTTTCAAAAATCTTGAAGTCGAGCAAAAAAAATCTTTTTTTGTTACCAAAAATCATTTTTATTATTTTATTGAATGACAATGTGTTAAAATTATTTTGTTTCTTGTGAACTATTGAAAGTAAAGCCAAAAAACACAAAATATTTACTGTATAGTGTATGTGTAAGATCATTATGAAGCAAATCAGAAAATTTATAAGTAGTTTAATCAAAAAATCCCTACAGTAATATATTAAAAGTACCAAAAGTAAAAATAAGATAAATCTTCACATATGGTAACACTGTTTCCACACAATCCCCGAAACGATTTTTTGCTTGGCTGCGATTCAAACTAAATTTTTTTTGGAAAAAGTCGACCCGGGTAACCTCTTGACTAATAGATTAACGTACATATTTACTTACCTCTCAGCATAAGAGCAAATCGTTATTGGTTACGCAAATAATGAATACACGCAAAACATGATTTCTTATGAAATTTATTATTCGATATATTGTCAGAAGTTTATTTTAATTTGAAATTTATTTGCTGGCGGTTCAGCTTTATCTATATGCATTTCATTGTTGCTGTAACAAATCATCAGTAGAATGTTCAAAATGTGTGATTGAAGTCTACTGATGATTTGTTACAGCAGCAATGAAATGCAGATAGACAAAGCTGAACCGCCAGCAAATAAATTTCAAATCATGATTTCTTATGTTTCTTCTTATGATATAATTTCACAAATAACTTTGTTGAGTAAAAAAAGTGTATAGAGCAGAAACAATCCACGACGTTTTTCGGCTTTTTGTCGGCATTTACATGTTTACAATACGAGCAATCAAAATAACCCTCTAGTCAGCTTAGAACCATATGTCTCTATGTCAATACTCTTTCCCCAGCGACAATTGCACTAGTTAAAATGACGACAACTTTCCTTTTATGCGCGAGTAGAGATACGTTAGAGACAACAGTTCTAGTGTATTTCTGGTGATATTCTCAATGAACGCGTCAATAGTTTGTTTTTCTTTTTTATTATGCTATGCAATAATATTAAATAAACATAAATATCAAGACGAGGGTCAGTAAAATCTACTAGTAAATCCTTGGTTCAAATATCTAAATATGGTCTAGTGTTGTTAATTGTTCGTCTTTTATATTTGTTCGAATAAAATTTCATGTTTTTTTTTCTTGTTCGAACAGACGAATAATTTTGTACTTTTGTGCGAATATTCGAACGAACAAAGAATGAAAAAATATATTCGAATAATCTTAAAAAAGTTTGTAAAAACGACACGTATGTGTATTAGTTTAATTTTTTTTATTAACAAACGAAAAACATGATTTCAATAACAGATTTAGAAATATAAATAACAAAACTTAAAAATCTTAAGAACCATTGCCGCAGTTGACGCTGTAGTATAGGTTAAGAACTCTATGTTCCACTAATACTATTGAATTAGCAGAATCGCAAAAAAGAAGAGAGTAAATTAATATATTGAAAATTTAAGATAACTTCCAATCGACTAGACCGATTTTCTTCAAGTATAAATTAGAAGATATACGATCATTTCACCTTTCAAACGAAAAGAAAGCAAATTAAAATCAGTCAAGCCGTTCGGGAGCTACGGCATCAAAGGCACATAGATCTAACAGAATATATCTAAAAATGATGTAATACCTTCTAAGCGGCTGGACCGATTTTCATTAAACATAGCTCAGAACACTTTCGATCAAGTCACCTTTCAAACAAAAAAAAAAAAAAAACTAAATCAAAATCGGTCCAGCCGTTTGGTCTGTACGTGGACTCGTAAAAACAAACAGATACACAGACACACACTACAAACTCATAAATTTTTTTCTCTTTTTGCGACGTATTTTTAAAAGTTTGTATTTAATGCTTTTTTTACGTCATTCAATAATTAGATTTTTAACGCTTTTGATTAGATAAAATCAGTTTCTTTCTAATATCTTTATCAGAAATTGTAAGACTTCAATGAAAGAAATCTAGAAATTATATGACACCCTTACGATTACAAATCTATATAACGCATAGCATATTTCTGTGTTAGGTATTGTGCCAAACAAGAACTTGGTCAAAATTTATATCTCACAACTTTTTATGGCCAAAATTTTTTATAGGAACTTGGCCGTTTTTCACATTTATGTTTTTGTGAGGATCTGATTACTTTTTGAAAAGATTTCTATAATAACACTTTTTAAACTTAAAATTTCTAGTGTATTTTATTTCTATTCATGATCACTGTGCCAGTTGAAAATGGCAGAGTTACATAAAATAATGGGTACTAGTGTGATGGGTGTTGAATTGTTGACCTTAAAAATGCACTATTGTGCCATTACAACGGGTCGCCAGTATGTATGCAATTTAGTCAGACTCGTCTGGAAAGAAAAATGTAAAGTGGAGCGTAAATTTTAGTGGACTTTTATCTCAATAAATTTACATATTAAAGTCTGATTAGCCAAAGTACATATATCAAAAGGATATGCCCAATGTGCATGCAAAGTTTCAGTAGGGTAGCTGGTGCTTTAATTTTTGGATTTTCTGATTGAGTAAATCTGTTACTATTTGTCTACAAAATGTCAGCTCTATATAGTATAATATTACGTAAAATTTTTATGGGCCTGGCCTCGCTGACTTTTATATCCTCTAGTGCTTATGGTTCATGCAAAGTTTGGTATTAAAAAGTTAATAAGAAATACCTGAGTATTAAATTAAAAACTGCTAAGCCGAAGTATCTGAACGAAAAAGCCAAGATTTATGGGTGAAGTCACGGCTACTTTTCAAAATAGGGAATTTTTATTTTGGAGAAGTGCAATGTGTATGAAAGGCTTCATTCAATAAAATTTATCTTAATTTTGAATTTAAAGTGCTTGTTACCGCCCTCTGGTTGAAACTTCAGGTTTTTTTTAGATTTATCTTAGTGATCTCTGATCTATATTTATTTGTGTATCTAATTTCAGCTCTCTAGTGCGAATTCGAGTTTTAAAGGCGTGGCTTCGCATACCCAAAAACACTTCTTGGTTTTAAGATTTTCCCATTGGCTTGCTCTTGCACTTACTTGTGTGCAAAATTTCAGCTCTCTAGCGAGAATTAAATTTTATGAGCATTATCCCTCTCACTATTTTAAACTCACAATTTTGTTGTGAGTAGCGTTTATAATTCAAGATAATTTTCTTCTAAAATATGCTAGACCGAAGTAGATTAAACACAAGGCTAAAATTTTATGGATGTGATCACGCCCACTTTTTAAGGTGATAGTTTGAAGTACTACTATATACGTGCAATGTGTATGCTAAGTTTCAGTAAAATGGCTTAAGTTAAAAGCTGTATATTAACTGCCTTACTTATATAACTTGTTAGGGTTTTATAGAGGGGTTTTAAGACAAATTTTCATAAAAATTTTTTATTAAAAGTTTTCAGTTTCAAACAATCAGGGCTATCATGAATAAAATTCCGCGTGAAATTTCTCCCTTTTCCAATTAGAATTTTTTGTTTTCCCTATTATTTGCTATTAGTTGGAATTGTTCCCCATGAAAAATTTCACGTGGAATTTTGTTCATGATAGCACTGAATATTAGCGTGGTCCCGCCCATTCTGATAAAATTTTTTGGTTTTTCAGATTTTTCTAGTTGGTTTCTCACCTAGACCTATTTGTGTATCAAATTTCACCTGCTTATCTCAACTTTTAATTTTTAGTTTTTATGGGCGCAGCCCCGCCCCTTTAACTAAAATTTCCGTGTTTTCAGTTTTTTTTAGTTGGTTTCTTACCTAGACCTATTTGTATATCCAATTTCAGCTCCTTAGCGCAACTTTTAATTTTTAATATTTATGGGCGTAACCCCGCCCACTTTTCCGACCTTAAGATTTTTTCGACCAGTGCTTATTATTCTTGTCAAGTTTCGTTGCAAACGGATAATAATACCCACATAAATAGTATATCTAATATGCTGAGCCGTAGTACACGAAAATGAGGTTTAAATTATATGGGCGTGTAAACGCCCACTTTTTAAAAAAAAATTTATATACCTGCATTATTGCAGTATACATGCAAAATTTCAATAAAACAGCTTCTTTTAAGCGCCTTATATTAGCTTTTTTAATTCGGACTTTTATGGGCTTAGCCCCGCCCTCCTAGCCAAAATTTCCGGGTTTTCAGATTTTTTTATTTTAGTGCTCACCTAGACGTAGCTATGTATCAAATTTCAGCTCACTAGCACAAATTTTAATTTTTATGGGCGTAGCCCCGCCCCCTGGTTAAAATTTCCGTATTTTCAGATTTTTCTGGTTCATTGATTACATAGATCTACTCGTGTACCAAATTTTAGTTCCCTAGCGATAGCGGAAGTGCTTCATCAATTTGATGAGTGTGTCAGTGGTCAGTGGTCAGTGAGTATGTCTTAAAATATGCACTTTTTGCACCTCTATATCTCCGGAACCTTTTGTTGCACAACTTTCAAACTTTGCATGTGAGGTTATATGAATTTATTCTAATTATGGTTTAAATTCTATAATTACGATTGCGGGGAACAAAGTTATGAGAGGGGTAAAAACAGCTCGAATGGCTTCGTGTAAATATACACACTGCGTGCATTGGCCAGAACTTGGCCTGGCGCACTGCCGTGCGCCTAGATTCTTTTGTTTTTCTATGTATGGTGTTATATTGACCACAGGCGTTATTGATCTTGCAACTTCTTTTTTCCTTCAGTGTATCTACAGGAAAGTAAAAATTATTCTTTTTATAAATTTTGTAAAGTTATTCTTAAATTAAAAATTCCTTTTCGAATTATTGTTTTACTTTAATATTAAAACTTTCACAGCTGTATATTTAACGCCACATTTTGTTTTCCATGAATTTAAAGTTAAATCTGCGCAATTCTTAAAAATGAATCGAGAGTACCAGCACAAGTAGTTGTTAACAATTTTTCAAACAAACTTTTCCTATTGTTTTCCGAAGTGAATATAAAAAGTTTGAAACTCCGCTTGAATGAAAATGAAATATTAAAATAGTGAAAATAAGCAGAGAGAAAAGAAAAAAAAAATAAACAGAAAAATGAATCTAAAAGTTTTTTAATATAATTATTTATGATTTTGTTAAATAAATGAACTTCGTTTCTGTTAACAATCGAGAAGCTATAAAAATATTTATTGGTTGTTGTTACTTAAATAAGAAAAGTGAATTTTCTAGTATTTGCCAATAAATCTCAGATATTAATAGAAATAAAAATATTATTAGAGTAGTAAAACAAGAATATGTTGCCTCTCCATCAACCACCGCCCCCTCGCCGATTTAAAATGGTTAACAAAAAAAGCCCTATCTTTCTATGTGTGTGGATGATGATTACTGGATTTGTTTGTTTTATTGTCATACTTTTGTGTTTATTTTCTTAGTCCTAGATTTATAAATAAGCGTAAACGTTTCGGTGTATGTTTTAGAATTAAAGTTTTTCCTACATTTTTCTTTGCCCCACTCAAGTAGCTGTTCTTTAAAATAATCACGAAGGAAAATAGATGGAAAATTTAGGCCACCAGGACATTTTGTTGTTCTTGTTGCATTGGAAAAAGTAGTCATGGAAACATCAAGTATTTATACTTGTAACAATGCCAATTATTTGTTTTTTTCGCCTGTTTATCTATTGCTGGTATCTTAGTTTTGTTACATCTGGTAGTTGAAGTGGGTGTGAGTAGTTTTGTCTATTTATTGTTTGTTTTCCTTTCACTTGCCAGAGCAATTTCAAAATCAATAAAACAAAAGTTTTGCCATTTTATAGCTCTCTAAGCAGTTCAACTTTTCCCATCAAAGTGTCGAAAAAAAATAAACAAGTACATATAACATTTTAACGCTTTAACTTCATGCGTTTTAACCCATTAAAGTCTACAAAAATATATATTAGGCGGAAAAATTAAATTTTAATTGATTAAAGTTAAAGAAAGTATTTAACCGTTTATAACTCAAAATTATGAAACTAATTTTAGTTAAAATATTTTAAGAACTCGTAGTTTAAGTAAAAGATTTTTTCTATGATTTTTTGAAATTTTATTGTTTGTGGCGACAATGGTGTTCAAATTATAAAATAATTTCACTCACAATATTTTAAAAATAAAAACAATAATTGAATTGGATATTTAACAAATTGAATGAAGTAAAATGCCGATAATATAACCTTTGTTTTAAATTTGCACTACGGCAACATTGATTTAATAAAACCTTAAATCTGTTCTGCTATATATATATATATATATATTAATATATATATGTTCCTTTTACTCCTCGAGGGAGCATAAGGCCATTATAAAGTGATTCCAATAATCTCGATCTTCTGCTCGATGCTTGACTTTGTTCCACTTCATACGCAATCTTGAAAGTTCTACTGTCAGTTGCCGCTTCCAGGCATGCGCTGGTCTCCCGACTCGTCTGCTTCCCTGTGGGTTCCAATCTAGGCATTTCTTAGCAATATCATGGTCTGGCTTACGGTGGGTATGACCTATCCAACTCCATTTCCGTTTACTTAATTCCATTCTAATAGGCTGCTGATTTGCCTCGGACCAGAGCTGGGTTTTGGATATTGTTGCAGGCAAGAAAATACGTAAGATTTTGCGGAGGCATTTATTGAGAAATACTTGAAGGCATTGTATGTCACGTGGTGCCATATTCCAAGTCTCGCATCCATATAACAGAGTAGATTTTATATTAGAATTAAATAATTTGATTTTGGTTTGTTTCGAAATATTGGAAGATTTCCAAACCGGGTTTAATTGTGCAAATGCACTCCGTGCCCTATTTATGCGACTAAATATATCTGCTGCTGAGCCACCAGTTGTGTCAATTATGCTACCTAGAAAGCAGAAGCACTTCAACTAACATCTTCAACCTCTTGACCACATACGAAGAAATTGCGATCTGTGTTACTATTGATGCGGAGCGATTTTTTTTTTTGATATGTTTATCTTCAGCCCAACCAATCTTGCGATGTCATTGATGCTGGAAATTTTTGCCTGCATCTCTGAAAATGAGTGGATAAGTAGACATGTGACATCGGCATAGTCTAGGTCCTTCAACCGTTCTTGTTAGCCCCACGTAATTCCTCTTTTGTGATGGCTTATTATCTTCTGCATCACAGTATCGAGGACGCAGTTAAATATTAGTGGTGATAATATACAACCTTGCCTAACTCCAGTTTTCACCTTGATCCTGTTGCTCAGTTATTTTTCATGCAACATACGGCAGGTGGCATTTTTGTACAGGGCTTTGATCAACCGTATTACTTTTTCGGGTACACCCTTGCATACCAGCGAGTTCCATATAGCGTTATGGTTTAGTGTGTCAAATGCCTTCTCAAAGTCTATAAAAAATTAAATATAATGGTGATCTCCATTCCACTGATTGCTCAACGATAATTCTGAGACTATTTACTTGGTCAACGCAAGATATTCCGGAGCGAAGGCCAGCTTGCTCATTTCTGGGTGATGGGGAGATTGTTGTCGAGAGTCTTTTGTTAATAATATGTGCAATTACCTTATTTACCATGCTTAACAAGGTTATGCCTCTCCAATTTTTCCTGTTGGTCAAATCACCTTTTTTGGGAAGATTTATAATGACTCCATCAGACAGCTCGTCAGGTAAGAATTCGTGAGTCCAAAACGCTCTAATAATCGGTTCCAGCAATCGTGCACTGGTGGTAAAGGGTTAAGTATTTACTTACAAAAATTTTACAATTTTTACAATTCGTCATATCCCAACAAAACATAAAACAATGACAAATCATGTTTTGAATCATGGCTTCAAGTGATGACGAACTGGATCAATTTGGGTAGACTTGGCTGAAGTACTTAGCACCCTGACTACAAAGCCGAAAGTCTTGGTTTCGAGCGTGGTATTTAACAGTCATTAAAAGGCAACACCACGAATTTTTTGGATATGCATTAGTGTCCCTCTGTATCAGTTGTTGTAGGAAAGTTTAAGTGATGAATGCTTAGCCTCACTGGTTACTGAACTATACCGACTTTAGCGGTGTTCTGTAGCAGAATAATTGGAGAAGTAAAATAACCAATAAAGTGGCTACAAAGCACAGCTTTGAAAATTTTATATATCATTGACATCAGATTCGCTGCAACTCTGTATTTTAAATAAAACGTGCAAAACACAGATTTGTAAAAGTATGAAGCTTTGATTTATCTTTTCCTGCATCACTTATCTTCTCTATTACTATTCCTTTAGGAAAGGAACATCTAGTAATAGTAGTAGTGTTGATTCTCGTTATAAAAAATACAGCATAATAAAGCTCAATTTCCTTAAGTCTCTACATATCTAAGTTCTATTCCATATTGCCACAGACATGTATGACGCCTCTCAAAGTTTGTAAATTTTTCAAAAAGCACAGGCTTTTGGATTAAAAATAATTTGAATTTTTTAACTCTTTTGCAAGTCCTCCGTAAATTGGCCTGATTTTATTTATTTTTATTTATTTTATTTATTTTTTAGTCTTATTGGCTGACAAACCCTCCTTGGCCTTCTTTGACGCTGATTCACCCTACACCTATTATTTTGACTGCTGTTTATAGACCAGCTAAACAAATCAACTTACCAAAGTTTAAACAATGTAATGTTTAGCTCGCATTGGCCAACATTTCAATTATAGAGTTGTTTAATTTAACTATTGAATTCATTGATTTCTGTTGTATTTTAAATTCTATATTACGCACACATTTTTGATTGTTTTGAAATCATTTCTTTGGTAATAAGAGCGAAATAAAAAAAATTATTGAGATAAGCAATTTGATTATATCAATTTTTTTTTTGAGAAAGATAATTATTTTGTCCCAATTTTCTTAATCAAAGTGGTGCATATTTTTCTTCATTGCGGCAAAATTAGGCGTAGAAAAAGGAATAGGTGTTTATATTCAGGCTATGGCTATTTAACCGGACAAAAAAGTATACGCATGATACTCGGGGATATTAATTCATGATTATACATACATTTGTGGATATAAAATGTAATAAAAAATGTTTGTGTGTGGCTGTTTGAGGACATGCTTTATGTGTGTGTAAGTAAAATAAATTCAGTAAAGTGCGACTTTGACTCGCGCACGAAGGGTTCCTTATGGCAACTAGATTCGTAATACCATACGAACTTTAGCTTACATGATATAAAGTAGAGATGGGCAAATGTATCGATATATATCGTAGATATCGATATTTTTCAAACAGTACCGATATGTACCGCTATATCGATATTTTTCCATACAAATGTTGCAAAAATATTCCAAACTTCTCCTTTAGGCTTCATTAGTCTTTACTTTCTGGTGCTGTTCTGTTTCTTAATTTTAATAACTACTTTTTTTTTTGCAATAAACTATCAGCTGTTTCTGAACAGAACGGTGACAGTTTTCCACTAAAAAGTTGAGGTTTGCATTTGTTGTAATATAGAATATCTTAAATATAATTGGTTATTAAGTATCCATTATGTACCCACATGTATTTTGCAATACAGTGAACACACGAAAATCTGAACACCGGGCTAATGAAAATTATAAAATTTATGTAAATACTTACGGACCTGAAATTTGCACAGAGTATGTAGAACCTTGGCCGCTACAACAACAAATACATACATTCACATAGGCAAATTAATAGAAGTACTTGCATTAGCTTATATTCTTGTCAGCTCAGTTTATCTTTATCGAGTACTCACTGTACACCAAGTGCATACTTTTTAGGGAAAGTACTCAAACTGATCATATGAGTAGTTAACATCACTATCTAGATACGAGTATATAAGTGGTGTCAATGTAACTTTTTTTGTAGAGTTTTAGCCACCTAGATATGTATGTATTTTCATTTAGACAATATTGAAGAATTTTAATGTTAATGCACTTTATGAGATTTTCCACGTAGTGTAAAAACATTATATTCATTTGATAAAAGATTAATATAATATCCAGATTAGCTAACAAGTGATTAAAATTAGGTTTAATCTGACAGCCAAAAAGTCGCCCTAGGTGATATCAAAATAGTTATAAATTTGTGAAATTTTACTTAATTTAGCATCACTGAACTCAACAGCTGCTTTACTGTGATTATTGTGTGTGTAGTAAAATTTATTTATTTAAAAATTTTAAATTTTGAATTACATGTTTATATAAACATGTACATAATTAACTTTTTCATAATTCCATTCCATCAATAGCACACCCAAATTAATAAACAATGACGGAACTAGTTCCATTTGAATCAAAATCGATCCATGGCAGCAAAACTAAGAGCACAACTTAATGCGATTGATAATGAGGTGATGGGTCCAATCAGTAACAATTGGAGACTGGTCTTTATGTCAGTTCCATTCTTCCAAGAGTAAAAAACTCCAATAGAGACTTGGCGGAAAACATTTTCTTCATATTGTTACGTTTTTCTCTCTATAAAAACGCTTTTCCGTAGATCCGAAGATTTGCAAATGAATACAAGAGCCGAGTGTAGTAATTAGGGTTAAGAATGATACAAGTTTTATTTACAAATACACTTATACTAAATTACTCAAGAGCTTAAATACACTAATACAACTTAAACTAATAAATTACACACAGATATTCACAACTGGTTACCACTACGCCTTCCTCGCTGTAGTTTACGCACGTTTCTTAGCTGGCTGCGCAAGTAATCACGTGACACCTCTTTGTCTAGTGCTCGTCACTTACGAGACTCACTCTGCCGTCACTCACAGTTGATACACCAATACCTCTTTGTCTGATGCTTGTCACACACGGCACTCACTCTGCCGACACTCACAGTTGATACACCAATAAAGACTCACTGGCTTTACTTACACCCTTATACGCGTCTATTCGCTGCGCTGTTCCCTTTACTCCAGTCGACACGATAGACTCCACAATAATCTCAATTCCACGATAGACTATTATCAATTCACAACTTAATCATCAACTGATTAACGAGTTCTTAACTTCACTACTTTCTGATTAGCACTAACTATAACTGTTCGCGACTGACTTACAACTGCAACTCACTAACTCATTGGATGCGTCACCTCTATTTATATTTCACAGAAATTCCACTAGAAGTTTCAAGCAATGTCTAGACGATCATTATCATCTTATATGCTGCCTAATTAAGTTCATGTGGTAACTATGTACATACATGTGTATATGCGTACGTGTGTACATCATTAACTAAGCAACACACGGTGGTTGTTTATCTTTTGCTTTTCGTTTGAATTGGCATGTATGTATGTGTACAAATATGTGAATCTTCATAATAAGCAGACGCATTTTTTGTTGTTGTTGCTTTTGCTTGTTTAATCAAGCTAGGCATGCTTATTTAGTTGTTGGCTACTTTCTAGACTATTCTTTGCTTTGACCTTGTAGGAATATTTTCGCGTAGCATTTACATTAACCCTGTTGGAAAATTTTTGTGTAATGCTGCTTAACATTGTTGACGGCTATTTTCGTAACAATATGTACTTATATAGAACACAATTTTCGAACGATGATATTTTAATTTCCACAGATGCGGTTATTAGCGCAGAAGTGGTATAACCCACATTGGTTTTTTGGTTGTTATTCTGGTTATAAGTACATTCTTTACATTACTATTCTTTACAACTTCCATCGCTTTAAATCGTGAAACTTACAAAAGCAATAATTTAGCTTTTATTAATTTTTTGATTTTTTCGTGATTTTCAGAACAGGCCCAATTACAAGGTAATACAGCCAATACAGTAAATAATTAAATAGAGAAACTGCTTAATTAAATCGTTGTGGGTTACACCACTTTTGCGCTGATAACATTAACTTATCGAATCAACAATTGTAACTTAAAGTTGTAAACTTGTTTACTAAGATAATTTTTTAAAACGTTAGCAGTTTCTTTAAAATATGATAGTTAAATGTATATTTTAGATGAATTGAGGGCAATATACGATTGCAACGTAGTCATGTCTCAAAAAATTAATTTTTCGAGTTAATGATGCAAAACTAATCCTCATTTGCTACACGAATTTATGTTGCGTAAAAATTTCATACAAAGATCTTGTTCACTGAGCTCTTGAGAGAAAAGTAAAATTTTATTTTTCCTATAAGTTGTGGGTAAATTGAAAACTTTAAACTCGTTTTCTGGCGAACTAGTTTTTCTGAGTTATGACTACGTTGCAATTAAGGAACGATATGAGATTTCAATTTTTTAAAGCAATGAATAAATTAAATTTTTTAACAATATTATAAAACTTGTACTTATTTGGGATTCTTAAAAATCATAATTTTTCAAAGAAAACATATAAATATATTGCAGAATATGCAAAAATTTTGCAACAAAAATTATAGTCAGGTCAACCTAAAACAAAAGTTAATTTATGGCAAATTAACAAATTTTTGTCTCGGTGATTATAAATCACTAGTATTTCAAAAAAAAAAAAAAACTATTAGTTGGTAACGTATTAATGGATTTTTTTTGTATTTGCAGTTTTTGTAATTTATCATAGAATATTTGATTCCAACTTCCAACGGGTATAAATAGTTAAATTTACAAAAGCAATGATTTAGCTCGTATATGTATTTCATTAATAACTGGAAAGTAATACAATAAGTACTGTCACATAATTATATAAATAACTGCTTATTTTATTCATTACGGGACAGTCATTATTATTCACATAAAATAATTAGATAAATAAGTACCACTCATTACTTTGTAAGCCATTAAAACAGTACTACCCATTACAAAATCTCGAATATTTTTTGCTGGGTAGCATTGGCATTTTTTCGTTTTTGGGATTTTTGTCGGTTTCCGCGATTTCTTTAGTTTTGTCCCTTTTTATCGTTTTGGCTTTTTTTTCATTTTGGCAATTTTTTTATATTGGCGATTTTTCGGTTTTTGGTGATTTTTTTTTTAGTTTTAGAACATTTTTTTAATTATCCATTTTTTTCGGTTTTTGGCGATTTTTTCAGTTTGGCTATTTTATAATTTTGACATTTTTTAGTTTTTGCGTTTTTGAAAATTTCAAGAGTTTGTTTCTTACAGTTTCAAAAATACAACAAATTGTCAAAATTACATAGTCAAAATTACATTAACTGATAGAACACCATTTAATTTAAATAATTTTAAATCTTAGTGTTCATTGTTGTAGTCTGTGTTAAAATACACTATTTTTACAAATTTCATGAGTATAAATATATACATACATATTGCACATTTACTTCAATAGTGGCATAACTCAAAAAAACCAGTTTTGCAGAAAACGCGTTTTAAGTTTTCAATTTGCATACAACTCAATGGAGAAATGAAAAAAATTCTTCTCTCAGGAGGTGATGGTACAAGCTATTTATATGAAGTTTTTAACAAGATTAACTCAAAAAGCGAATTTTTTGAGATATGCCACTATTGAAGTACATGTGCGATATAATTGTGCGTATATTAAATGGGATTCTAACATTTTTCGTTACTCGTTTTGGAATACCCTTTAATTTTTAAATCTCGTATCAAAATTTCAGGTCAGTAGATCCTACGGTTCTCGAGAAAATAGCCTGTGACGGGCAGACGGACATCCTAGCGAAAACAATAGGGTTCCTTTTCACCTTTCGTGTGTTTGCATATGAGCGATTTTTTTTTTTTATTATTTTCAGCTGGACGCTTGACGGCCAATAATCAAACGGTCTGGCCCACGATGTCGACAAGAAATTATCTGTCGCTTAGTTATATTGAAACCAAAAACAAAATAAGAAAATTTGTGAAATTGTGAAATTGTCTTCAATAAGCGATAGATAATTTCTTGTCGACATCGTGGGCCAGGCCGAAAGAGTACATAAAACCATACTTTTATCATTTTCTGGTGTGTATGTATTGTTTCATAAAAAAAAATCAGTTTTCATAATGTTAACTGTGAGCCATATTGCAATACGTTTCTGTTTTTAATTTACTAAGAGAAACATTTTATAAATTATTAATACAAACACAAACTGTTTTACTGCGATAATGATGTGAAAATTAAACCTCAATATTATGCGGCATACCAAAAAGCTCGTTATCATATTCAAATAGTAAAGTCATAAAATTCTCTTGACAATTTTGAAAATGGCAAAAATATGCTAAACAGCTTTATGTATCTCCTTTCAGTTTACATTGGTAGGTTTCTTAACATTAAAAAAAAGCAATTACAATTTTATTTAGAATCTTTTAAGTTCAGAAATTAAATGAAAGCTTTCGGGTATTGATTTCTAATTAAATTCCTTAATTATTTTTTTTTCGATAAATTTCATCTTAAATTTTACTTATCTAATCCCTAAACTCAATTTAAATTGATATCAAATACACACTTTAAATAACTTGTAAATAATAAAAGAGTATGAATTTAGCTGTAATTATAAAATTAATTTTATTTAGATTTCAATTTCATTTAGCAGAATATGTATGTATATCAGTGTCATGCTGAACCAACTATGCCACATGCATTTATTAAAATTCCATTGCACTGCTTAATGTTCATTACCAATTTCTATTTAATCCTGACCATTTAAATTGTCTGCATTGCATTTTCATATCTTTCCAACCCACAACTGTTAACCAGAGTCAATATTAGGTTAAGTCAAGTGGCAATACTCTGGAATTCACCAGCTATTTAATTTACTTAGATTCTGTTATTTCTTCTCCTTCCTCTCTTCCCGCATCTTTTGCTAGATATTGATTGTGTGAAATTGTTTGCTTAACTTCCTTGTATTTTTCTTCAAGCGATTCTATTTAGTTTAATAGTGATTTCATTTAAGCAAAATAACTGGAAGTAAAATGTATGAGATAAACTGGAAATAGTTAAGATAGATTTTTGAAGTAGAGGCAGAATATTTAGCATTAATATTGATAGATAAATAAAATAGATAATTTTTGGGGATTGAACTAATTTATTTTTATCAGAGTTATAATTCAAAAGTATTTTTTAAAGCTGTTTGAATCGATGTAAATGTCTGTAACAATGGATATGTTATTATACTTTTGAGAGCCGGATTGAGGCTTTATTCAAAGTAACTATTTTCTAATTTTTATTGAATTAATAATAAAGATGCACAGATGTGTTCAAATTTAAAGTCAATACCTGCCCATCAGTAGAACATGTCTCTTAAATACAAACTTATTTGCTTGCTAACGTAACGTGACAAAAAATGGAATTTTTTATTGAAATGCCCATATGTGTACATATAAAATATGTTTTTTTACCGAATATCAAATACGTACTCCGGGAGCAATCTGTGTTTAAGAATCTATAAGTTTAACCGAAACTCTAAGAGATTTGCTTATCCTATCCTTATCTTTTGAAATAATTTAAATAAATATAGATTTTCTTCAGTTGTATTCCGTTCACGTTATCAAACTACCGCCAAGGAATTTCAATTCACTTTATATTATACACAACTGCAATAAAATGAATTTAAATTACTGTAAAGTAAATACAATTTGATATAAACTGCAAATATATGTTTATTTTATATACATTCAGTAAAAATCAATTTAATATTTTTATGAAGGATTATGGTTCATAATGAAATAAGGAAATAACCACATTAAACTTTAATATAAAGAAGGAAAATCAAATAAAGCAAAATAAACAAATCTAATAGATTTCATAAATAAATAAAATAAAATTCATAATAAAGCTAAAAAAATCTCAAGTTCATATCATAAATATTTAATTTAGCAGTTGGTTGTTATTTTTACGAAATAAGAGTTATTGATGTACAAAATAAAAAAAATCATTTAAATGGTAAAATATTACACAGAAAAAGATATTCCTGCAATTAACAATTTTAATTGAAATTAAAATCAAAAATCAATAAAAAATGTATTTAAGTCAATTAAACATTTGTTTAAAAATTTTATTAATTACAAAGCTCAATTAACTTAAATACGTTTTTAATTGATTTTTGGTTTTAATTTCAATTAAAATTGTTTATTGCGAAAATAATTAATTTTTAAGCAAAAGCTTAATTGACTTAAATACGTTTTTAATTGATTTTTGGTCTTAATTTCAATTAAAATTGTTTATTGCAGGAATATTTTTTTCTGTGATAGAAAATTATTTCTACTGCAACGTAGATTTGATTGGATATGGTATTTCATTAATTTCACACGTAGTCAATATATGAATGGAAATATACTTGCATTCTTTATATCTTGTGTGATTATAGACTGCAAGAAATATCTGTTGTTCCATTAGTGTGCATTAGTGTCCCTTTGTATAAGTTTTTGTAGGAAAATTCAAGTGATGAAGGCATAGTCTCTGGTCACTGAACTATACCGACTTCAGTTTCAAAAAATTTTAATACGCCGCATTTAACACCAGAGGCGTTAGAAATTTAAAAATTCCTGTTTGAAAGGTTACTTGGTCGAGTGTTCTTAGCCACGTTTAAAAAAAATCGGTCCATCCGCTTAGAAGATATCGCATCTTTTCTAGATATGTTCAAGGGTTTTTAAAATCTTTAATTTTTAATTTATAATTACAATTACTGTGTCACCAAAATAAAAACAAAAAAAAAAAAATATGTTATAAAATACAATAATTATATCATCAGAACGAAATCTCATGCATAATTGAGATATCAAACTCGGCCTTGACTCCCAACCAAAACAGTTTATTTCATATACTGTTTACATACTGTGTTATACTTACTGTTGTTATAATAATGGACGTGGTATTGCCCACTTTTATAATCAGAATAATGAATTTTTCCCCGAGCGTAATATGTTCACCAAGTTTCCTAAATTTGGATTAAGTAGAAGTAGTTGAAAAAACAAGTAAGAGTGCTATATTCGGCTGTGCCGAATCTTATATACCCTTCACCAAAGTGCATACATAAGCATATGTTTTGTGAAAAAAATTATAGTTTTTTGCTCTAGTACAATTTTTAGTAAGTGACCTCTCGGTATTTTTCGATTAGTTGAATATTTTATTCTACACTCTGTATTTAAGAAATATTTTACATTCACCCTTATTCCAGTTGTCAGAAATGACCTCACGTCATACAATATCAAAAAATCAAATTAAAAAATGGTTTTATTTAGTAACTTTAGTATCCAGAAAAAAGTTCAAGGCTTCCAGCTCTGGAGCTGTGGTTTTAATTTTTATAATTTTCTACACCAAACTTTTCTTTCCAATTTATAAATAAAAATTAATATAACAATTTATAAATAAAAAGAAAAAAATAATTAGACCTAGTCATATGGTATATAAAATACCACAAAAAGTGTAAGTTTTCCAACCCTGGAATTATCCTTTTTAATTTTTCTGATATCTTACACCAATATTTTTCTTTTAAGAATGCAAGATATGTTTAATTTATAGAAAAAAAGAAAAAATTTGTTTTAGTAAGTTACTTTTGTTTAAAAAAAAGTTAAAGTTTCCAACCCTGGAAACGTCTTTTTAATTTTTTTTTAATTTAAAATACCAATTTTATTCGTACTGAAGCATAAAATAACTTTGTTTAATAAAAAAAATAAAAATTAGTTTTCAGCAGTTACTTTAGTATGGCAAAATAAAGTTTGAGCTTTCCAGCTCTGAAATGTTCTGCTCGATTTTGCTTATTTTCAATACCAATCTTTTTTTTGAACTATTGTTGATACACCAGTCTAAGAACGAAGTCTCTAGCCTTTCTGGGAGATTCGAAAAACCGATTTCACGTACAGACAGGCGGACAGACGGACATATGCATAAGGATCCAGAATATCGTCAGCTAAAACGCAAACGCCCCTATCTAACATTTTTGAAATTTTACAGGAGAACCAAAATACTGTTTTAAACCAAAAGTATAGTTTCAATCAGCATGGTTTTTACCAGAATTATTAAAAAAGATATGACAAATTGATTTCTGGCAGAATAAAATCAAATTTTGTGATATTTGAATGGCTATGTTAGTTGGGTTCTTTTGTACCTTAATTTTCTGAAACCAACGGCCCTATCTACGCTTTAATACAAAATAGTTTTATTATTGACATGACCCTTTTTATTTATACCCTTCTTATATTCCTTTATTTCTTACACTCTAAAACACTTTTGTTTAAAATTACGTCGTTAATAGTAGGCAACACTTTACAGACAACTTTCGACATAAAATTACACAGCTATATTTTTTCAACGTTTTGTTGATTTTTGAGCACTATATGTTTAATTTTGAACAAAATATGTTCAACAATTTTCCCCCTTGTGCTTAATTTTAAAATATGTTTTTTTAAATAAAAATGCATTTAATACATGTGTTTAATTAAATTTATTCATAAAAGGTTTATTGAATTAACATAAAAAATTCACGTTTTGCTTTAAATTTTACATATAATTTTTAGAATTCGAATTAAAATTAAAAATAATTTTCTAAAATTTGAGTAATTTGGTTTCTTACATAAGTATGTATACATATCGCACTTGTTTAACAATACTGTCTTAACTCAAAGCTTTAATTTAATAATTTTTTTACTTATTATTTACAATATTAACTTATCACTATTTATATAAAACATACAATTATTATTTAGAAATAGAACTATTTTAATTTTAATTAATTTTATATATGGCGTGCTTCTGTTAGAACATGTGTACTTTTGAGCTTCTTCTTTCTTCTTTCTTCTTGTTAAACCTATTTCTGCTGCTTTACGCACATAGTATGTTTAGTTTTCAACATTTTGACGTTATTTAGGCATATCTAGCTGTTTTTAAGCACACTTTGTTTAAAAATAAACACATCTAAAAATAGATTTATATTTTTGTATAAAATGAGGCAAATATTGTTATTTTGATACAAATAACTACACAATCGATATAAATTTAGACAATAAGAATATTTCAACAACAATTTAGTCAAAATATGATCCTAAATTTGAGCTAATGTTTTAGAGTGTACAAAATCACTTTTGAGATAAATTTTTTAAGTTTTTTTTTAATAAAATGCCTTAAGCTGAAGCTAATTTAATTTTCCTTTAACAAAAAATTTCTTCAACGGTAAAATCTGTCAGTTTTTTTTTGTAATTTTTCAATGTTGCCCATGCAAACGATCTTTTTGCGTTTATCAAATAAAGGCTTTTTTAGATAGGGCCGTTTGTTTTTCGTCAATAAAATAACTAATTTTGGTAAGACAAGTCTAAATTTTTTTGTGGTTGTGTATTTTGATGCAATGCATCAAAATTAACCAAAAAAGCGATTTTGGATTTTTTGTTAGTTAGGGCCATTTGCGTTTTAGCTGACGATATATATACTTTATGGCTCGCTTATTAATATTGTGGAAATTACAAACGGAATGACAAACCTATATATACCCTTTTACCATTTTTTGGGGTATAATAATGATTCTTTTAAGTCGGCGTGGTACTGGTATAGATTGCATGATCTTGTTTATTTTTACACACATAAGTATATCGTTACCTTAATATAAAAATGCTCAAACTTATATTTTTTCCACATATTTTATGCTTTGCAGATTTACACAGATTAGTCCCTAAACTATCGAAATATGAAAAAAAGATCGCTTGGAAAATAAAAATGGGTTATGGCGTTTCTACACTAAGGTAAGGCTATATTATAAAATAAATTGCGGCTTTAATATTTTTTATACAGTGCAACTTATTGAATAGCGTGGACAACAATATTAAAAGCAATAAAGTATTCAATAATATTGTGTAGAATGAGTTTTTCGTGCTGCGTAAAAAACTTTTCAATCCGATGATGGTATAAATGTAAGATGACCTTGTTAATTTTGTAGCTTTCATGTTAGCACCTTTAATGTTTTTGGTTTTTTCATGGCAGCCAGAATTCCATTTACCTCCTGTCATTAAAAACAAATTTGTTACACATTCTCCACACTATTCCTGCAATGTAATAATGATGATGCAAAAATAAACGAGAAAGAAAGAAAAAAAAAATTAAACTAAATTTAATTTATTTCTTCCATATCATTGAATCACACAGCTTATGACTGTGTGTGTGACCTTTTTATTAGTTTAGTGCACACTCTTTATGATAATGTTTCATTTAAATTCTTATCAAATTAAAATATGTATGTCTACTCATTCTTTTTCGTACCCTAAAAATTAATTAATATTAAACACTTATTTTTGTTGACTTTAGACTTGTTTATTTCTGTACTGAGGTTGAATTTGCTTTAGTGCTAATATTTAGTTAATAATTTTTATATAACTAAACCAACGAATTGAAACATAATTATGCTAAAAGCATAATAAGCAATATATCGCAGGACTAATGAGCGCCCCTCAGTAAATCAAAATTTCATATAAAAGTTGAATAAATATCAGAAAACTCTTTAGTAAAGGTCTTCCTAAAATATCTTTATTAAGCTACTTTTTAGGTTTCCAGCTCTGAAACCATATATTTGATATTTCTGATTTTTAACACACCTTTATTTCTTTACGAAATATGTTTAATTATCAAAAAAAAAAAAAAAAAAATAAATAAAATAATTTTAAAATTAAAATTTTTAATTTTCCAGCTCTGGGCTGTGTTTTTAACTTTTCTAATTTTTTAGAACAAACTATTTCTCTCTAAAACATAAAGAAAAAGAAAAAATAATTAAACCAATTATTCTATATATCATCAAAAGTGCAAGTTTTCCAACCCTGAAATCGTTTTTAATCTATTTCTTTGGGCCTGTGCCAAACGGTAGCAAAGTACTAGTGTAAGTAAGTTTTTGACACTTCTGAGGTGAATAAAATTTCACTAGCCCTGGGGGCTAGTAGAAATTTTGACAGAACAGGTAAATTTTTGACAAGCTGCAATAAAAAGCATGGTATCATAAAATTTAAATCCACCGCCGTCGTTTCGAGCCGTCGCCCAATACAAAGATTTTTACGTCTTTTAAGTTTAATTAAACTGTGAAAAAATCATTGTTTATTTTAGTTTGCGAAAAATTTTTTATATATGATATATAATATTATATAATTTTTATATATAATATATATATTATAATATTTATAATATTATATAATTTTTTGCTACAAGAATATTTTTTTATATAAAAATGCCCTCTTAAAAATTTGTTGGTAGCCGTCGGCTTGTAGTGAGGCGAAGCAAAACCGCCGTCGCAGCAATTGTTTCATCAGCTTCTTTCTATGCTCAAGTGAGTTTGTCAAAATTTTACATTGTCAAAAAAGATATCATTTGGCGCAGCAGAAAAATGAAATTTTTTCCCCACAGGCAAATATTTTTTTACCATAGTACTTTTCTACCGTTTGGCACACGCCCTTTAAAGAATATAAAATATGTTTAATTTATAGAGAAAAATAATATATTAATTTTAATTGGTTATTTTTATATACCAAAAAAGTTTAAATTTTCCAACTCTGGAATCATCTCTTTGAAATTTTTTGAATTTTTAATACTAGTTTTATTATTTTTTACTAAAATTAAAAAAAAAAACGAGAAAATAAGACCAGGAATAAGTCTAATGCCTTATTCGTAATTCAAAGTTCTTTCATTGCGATTACACAAATATATCGATGGCTTAATATAAGGCCTGACTCGAATTTTCGATATTTTACAGGAGAAGCAAAAAACAGAAGAAAAAATAAAGCATTTACATGCAGAAATAGTTTTTAAAGTTGCCATAAGTCCTTGATTTTGAACTGTAACGTACTAAGATCTTCAAGGAGGATGCAACTATACGTTGTCGCCCAAAAAAACATTAAAAATACGATTTCGAAAAAAATTGAGTTGGGCCCTTTTTATATTAAGCCATCGATATTCACTTATAGTTGTTTAAGTCTTTCCAATTTTCTTTTTTCTAACTTTGAAAATATTAGTTCATGTAACATACAATATGCCATAAAGAAAACCAAAGGTGGCTGTACAAAAAAAAAAAAAATACTACAACACTAATTTACTCACATAAAGTTCAAACAATACTATAGAATTTTCCATCTCTGATTCCACTTTGTGTGCATGCAGCTTTTCTTATTGCCATTAAGTTTTTATAATCCTAAAACAGCAGATGAGAAATGTTTGCAAATTATTTTGTTTGGGAGCAGGTGTTGGTTTCATGCTGAGTTTGGTTTTATTTGTTTTGCTACTTAATTTTAGGAGATGTTGTAGTAAACTAACAAAGGATCCTGAATGCTTTTAAAGCTAAAGAAAATTAGAATAAATGATAATAGCAACAATAAATTTTTATCTTTAAGAAATATTTAAAAGAGTTAAGCCAGTTAAGCTGGCTTGTCTTAAATTGTATTGAAAAAATCCCGTGACCTTGACTTGCATTCTTTTCAGTTGACTTGAATTATGCTTTGTATATATTATGTACATATATAGTACAAAAGCAAGTGTATTATTTGTGCTCAAAAGCTTCTTTTATCTACAAAATATGTATGTACCTTTTTTTTGTCCAACATTGGCGACAGTTTATGACAAACTTAATGGTCTTGTTGACGCCAAATACCCTTAGGGATAGCTGCACTGTGTGTAAAATGTTTTATATAATATATTTGTATTATCTATAGCTCTTACAGAATTGAATTACCTTTTCTTTGTATTCAGTTTATGATAGAAATAATAGAATAATCCCTAATGCTTATTCATTTCTTTAATATATTGTTTATCAGTGATTTTTGTTTAACAAAAAAATAAGAGAACTTTTCCCAAGTCTAGAAATTTAGTTGCTTTCTTATACCATTTGCATAAATTTAAATAAAGATAATACAAAAGTTGTTTTAAATGTGTGACAGATAAGAATTTTCATTAAATTTAAATAATAGATCTTTTTGTTAATTTTTAATGTTATGACATCTACTAATATTTATTGCTGGTTCAGGTTATTTTGAAAATATTGTAAATATATTTCTAAAGTAAACACTTAAATGAAATTATTAATCTAATTTATATGATTAGCAGTAGAAAAAAATTTTGTCTATGGCCGAACTTTAATTATTAATTTTTTTTTAATTCAAATATTTAAGAAAATTTAATCAAGTTTGTCTGCAATGGCAATGAAGTACTAAATTTATATAATATATAAATAAAAAAATTCCATGTTGTTATTATTATCATTTTTTCCACAAAAACCGAAAACTAAAATAAATTCTAAGTAATGAATTATTCATGTAATAACTTAGGAACAAAAAACTAACTATTTAATTTAAATAAACTCGAGGCGATACCAACAACTGTCTGCATACTATAAAAATATTTTGTAAAGGTTTTTTAAAATTTCTTTTGGAGTTTATTTTTCTGTGTGTAGTAAAAGGCTTTACGCAAAATCAGTTCCAGTTCTTCTGTAGAGTTTGGCTTTGGAGCATTGAAAAAAGCTCCAGTATGTTTATTAGACTTATGTATTTTTGTATAGTTGATGATGTGACTTTCACCTTTCAACGAAAACTGTATTTTATGTATTTTATATTCAATTATTTGCCAATTTTGTATTTTTATATATAAAAATTATAGACTCAATTTCGTTATATCATGTTATTATAAATTAAAGAATTTATTCACAAAATGATACAAAAAAGAATTTTTAAATTTACATAATTCTTGCTGATTGATATAAGTTTCAAGTAATCACAAACAAAATTAAGTTTGTGGCCGTATATCGTAAGACGTAGTTTTTTTTATTTTCATTTTATAGAATATTTTTTGCTATATTTTTTTCAAGATATATAAATTCGAATATAAATAAAAGTTCTATTGACTAGAGTATCCAATACATATGTATATGTATGTACATTTTTGATACTTATGTAGTTAATAAAAGTACGAGTACTTAAAAATATTTTCCTACAACAAGTAATCGTAAGCGATTCTGTGCATTTGCAAGTCTATTCATGTTGTTCAAATAAAAACTGCATGCATGCATAATACACAGATATTATAAAAATTCAGATACAAATAAAATAATTTTTAAATACACACACAAGAACCATAATTAAATATGTACATATGTAGGTAAATGACTAGGGAAAAAATTTGAATGCCTTGAATGAATTCCATACATTTTGGTCACTCCTCTGATTTTTTTTCTACAGTACATATGAGTACGTTTAATTTTCATGCACAATATTTAACACTTAAATTAAATGGCTTGCAGAATTCACATTTTGAATTGACTAAATCATATTTGTTATTGTAAGTTCTTTATAAGTAACAGCAAAAACCAAAATACATGAGAAATACATTTAACAATAACAGCTGACAATCTGTGTGTTTATGTACGTCTGTTTATTGTGAATTACAAATTAGCAGGCTCTTACTGTACATAAATACAAACAAACTTACATACACTAACATGCTACAATATTCCCAAAAGTATGCAAATACTTACAATATTTATACTAAAATCGAAAGTTTAAATAAATTTATTCAGCATTTTGTTGTTTTACTTTCAGTTTGTTTTTTCAAATACATAACAAATGTTATATTACCACAAACCTCAACAAATAATGAATAGATGAGTGAATTTGAATATTTTTGTTTTCATACAAGGTGGTGCGAAAGTAATATTATAATTTTAATTGGCTGCCATATTTGCACACTGAGAGAAAAAAACATTGATTCATTTATTCAAACATTGAACATTGATGTTCATTAATTTATTGAAAAATTTTATAATATGCATGAAATTCTTCGCTAATACAAGGAATGCTTACCTTAGTTCGTTATTAATGACAAAATTCATTGATCGAATGAAGGTTTTCCTTTCAGTGCAGATAGCGCCAAATATCGCTATGATTTGATTACTATGTTGAAGATATACTCGTATATAAAAAGAATAAGTTGTCATTAGGCTATGGAACAATATACACAACTCAAAAATATGGAGTTATTGCTATTGCTCATTTGATACAATTTCATTCTCCTGTTTTAGCTCAGTATGCATTTTATTGCAGTGTTCCTTGTGCTCTGGCAAATTGGGTCATTTACAGATGTTGCGAAAAATGGTCAGTCTTGCATACCTCATTCGAGCGAGAGCATCGCTGCTGTCGATATCAAAAAGAACATCAATGATATGTATATGGGCAGAATTAGGCATTAAGAGACGTTCGTTGCAAGGATTTTTGGTGAATGATTGGGAAAGATTCTTTAGAGAATGCAAGTGATGCAGGCTTCAGCAGATGCTAATTACAATGTAACATTAGAGCGCCCTCCTTCGTTGTGTAGCAGAATCATCGGCCAATAACCAATGGCTACTAAACGCAGCTTCAAAATTTAATACGCCTCATTTGACGCCAGAAGGCTCTGCAACACTGCATTATTAAAAAAGGTTCAAAAAAGCAGAGTTGTAAAAGAATGAAGCTTTCCTCTCTTTCTTCCTTCATCTTTATACTTCACTATCTCTATCCTTTCCCTATCATCCTCTCTCACCAACACACAGGTATCACAAAGGAATCATTGTATTGGACCCAAGTGAGCTGGTCTATAAATTTCCTCTTCCTTACCAGAAAACGTGATTGAACTAATTTTTTTTGAAAACGACAATGGCAACACCGAAACCGTAAATGGTGAGTGTCACAGGCAGATTCTTAAAATTTCAATTTTACCACAAGAAACCACTAATTTTGCAAAACTTGGAAGCTTACGAGTACATTGAAGAAAGCGTCAATGAAGAGCCATATTTTTTGCGAGTAGTAATTCAAAATACCGCACAGCGAGCGCAATTATGCACCAACTCGGGAGATTGCAATTTCATCGTCAAAATTCTTTCCAATTAATTTCAGCAATTTCACACTTTTAAGATAGATCATTTTTTGTTTACAGTCAAAATGTCAATATATGGCATTACTTTTCAATTACCTTGTATATTCACTTTTATTCATTAAATAAATAATTTATTTACGCAATTGTATGAATATACGATTTATGGTTGAATCTTTAAATATTAACAAATCTTTGTATTAATTTAAATATTATGAAGCGTTCGTTCCTAATCATTAAAATGTTAAATCTCCTTTGACTTCCAAAAGTGTCAAGTAGCATGTTTTCAATTTAATTCCTTTCAGGAAACTTTTCTTTTAATAAACTAGTATTAAAAGCAAAATACAATTAAATTGATTAAAAATACAAAAATACAAAATACAATTAAAATGATTAAAAGCAAAATACAATAAAATCCAATCAATTTCGACCATTAAAATTTAATTTAAGAAAATTAAAAAAAAATATATTACACAGCACACTTTTCATATAGAAAATGAAATGTGCTCTACATACTCGTAATACACCTTTCACATAGGAAAAATAAAACTGTTTTAGGCGAATCACAAATACTCGTATGATGATTTTATATCATAACTCATATCATATGACGCCGGTAGAGCAACTGTCATTTTTTTTTACTAATATCAACATAAATGGGAAGACGTTTATAATTTTATATTATGATGAAGCAAACAAATATTTGAAAAATAGTTGTTAAAAATTACTAATTTACGTGTTGTTTAATTTTTTTTGTCACAAATAATTATTGTGCTGCATTTTTAAACGAAAATTGTTCAATAAATAAACGTTAAATGCACAATAAGACATAAAATGACATTTTATATCAAGATGAATAATTCATCAGGCCGTTAGGTCTGATGATTATGTCATAACGCTACCATAATATTAATAAATTGAGTCTAAACGTGATGAATTTTCATCATAATATCAATTCGACATTCATCATCATATAAATTCATCATGTGTGGACACTATGTTGTAGGCAGATTATGTAAAAAATATCGTTCTTGAACGTTTAAAATTTGTATGAACAATTACGAAAATTCGTTTTAAAAATATTTGTTTCATACAAATTAAAAACACACAAAAAATTGTTTGTATTTACAAAATCTACCTTTTATATCATTTGTATTTGCAATTTTGCAAACTTTGCTTTTTTAATTGATTTATTAAATTTTTTTCTTTCACGAAATGCTTACTAGTCTTATAATTTGGTTAAAACTAATACGACAAATTTTATGTAAGCAACTAATTAGTATTCTGAACTTTGTGACAAAATTAAAACTACAAGGTGTCTCAAAAGCAAGTTTACATTTATTAGATCGATTTAAAAAATTCCCTTAATGAACAACAATGTTTATTATACAACTTGGGTATTTATTTCTCAAGAGCCTCTGATTATCATCCTAAGGTTCTAATTGCTACACCAAGCAGATTTTTTAGCGATATGACTTTAGGTATTTGAGCAAAATGTAGTGTAATGACGATCTATGCAACCCATTTAAAGGACTTGCACACATCTTGCTTTTTCGCCTTAACTTTCTTCATTTTATGTTTTCTGTTATTGAAAAGCACTAGCACATTACAAAAACAAAAATGCATATTGTTATTGCATTGTAGGGCTGCCATTTGGTTAAGTACATTTCAAATTTTATTAAATCGATTTATTTCACTTTCCCTATGGATTTGTCATGGGCTTATTGGTTTACAACACAACTGAAAATTAATTTATTTTATATTCTTAGCGTATGAGTAATATTATTGAATTGTCATAGCTATTGCATAAATCATACGCCCACTAAGTAGAGCTGAGAAACTATCGATAGCCACGCCATTCGATATTTTCGGTAGTTTGCTGGAAAACTATCGATACTATCGATAGTATCGAATTATTTTACTTGCGGTTTACACGTAACATAAAATGACTAAATTTGATATTAATTTGTAATTAATGTGAATGAAGAGTAGGCTTAACATGGCTGTTAGGGAATCTGTTTTAATAACTCAATTAAAATATGAAATGACAAAAAAGGAGATAGCACACAAAATAATATATTCGGTCTCTGTTTCACAACCTTCAATTCTGCTAGGCAGAACTCTGACAGCGTACTTTTTTTCTTTCTTGCAGTTAGTATTAAAGTAAGCCATTTCATGTCAGCAGGAGACTAGAAGTTAAGAATGTTAAATTTAATTTTATTTATTTATTTATTTCATCCTTAATGTAATACAAAAGCCTTTAAGGCCAAAAACGCGTATTACATCGTAATATTATTCATGTAATGTCTGGGTAAACCAAACTCAGTTAATTAATTATGATTAAATAATTAACATTAAACAATAATTAATTATAACAACAATATGTATTAATAGAAATTCAATTTCCAATAAAATCTTATATTTCTAAATTTTAAATTTCTAAACTATCTGGCTCCCCAGCCTAGCTCATCAAATGAGATAAAAAAATATATATAATATAATATCTCCGAATGTTAGCAACCAACTAGAGCAAAAAAGAAAAGAGAAAAAATAAAAATAAAAAAAAACAAGACTTGTTATGAATTAGGGTTTAGTTGTCGAATAAGTTTTAGGCGGAAAACATTACTAGAATGGGAGAAAATCCTCAATTCAACCTGTAGGGAGTTCCACCAACGAGCTATTCTAACAAGATATGATCTAACAAAAAAGGAGCAATTTATCCTGGGTACCAATATCTGCTTACTCCTAGTAGAGCGGGAAAAACGAAAACGATTACACAGTTGAGTGATAATACCACCCTTAGACGTCCTGTAAAAGAAGAATAAATTTCGTAACTAAACAAAATCATGAAATGAGCAACCCAAGAATTTAGTAACATAATCAGAGACATGATCCCGTCTACGAATATTGTAGACAAACCTAACAATATAATTAACAACTCGCCTAAGCTTCATTAAGTTTGTTAAGGTGGTCCCCGAATAGACCTCCAAGCCGTAAAGCACTAATGGCATCATAAGTGCACTAGCCACCCTACATCTAACCCTAGATGGTAAATAAATATTAGTAGAGTAGATCCTACATAAAACAAAAGACACCTTCCTATGTATAGCTCCAATGTAGGGTTCGAAGTTTAATTGATTATTAATAATTACACCTAGATATTTATGCTTACTCACAAATTCAATGCGATGGCCAGACAAAGATAAACTTAGGTTAGGTAAAACTCGGTCAAGAAATCCAAATGTCATAGCTTTGGTCTTAAGGGGATTTATGGCAAGCGAGTTCAAGTTAGTCCAACTAGAAATATTATCAAGACAAGAGTTTGCATCATGTCCTAGAGTAGTAATACACTCACGCTCAGAGGTAAACAGAAGTAATATGTCATCTGCAAAAAGAAGCGGTCGGCATATACACATGTCTTAAATATCAGGAAGGTCATTCACGTATAAAATAAACAGTAACGGCCCCAAAACAGATAATTGGGGAACACCAGAGATAAGGGCACGACACGATGAATATGAGCCGTTGAGTTCTACGAATTGGCTCCTGCCGCTCAAGAAAGACATTATCAATTTACATGCAGATCTAGAAAAACGAAACTTGTCTCTTAACTTAAGGATCATAGCCGAGTAGGAGATAGAGTTAAAAGCCTTAGTCAAATCAAGTGAAACAAGCAATGATAGTTTAATATTATTCTCATTAGCCCTAATGTCTTCCGTCAACTTTAATAATAAGGAGGTGGCATTGAAGCTACGACGAAAGGCATATTGGGATGAAGAAATACAACGTCCGCAATGATCTATGATTTGGTTCTTAATTATATGTTCAACAACTTTAGACAAACATGGGAGGATGGAAATAGGTCTTAGATCATTCAAATTTCAAATGCGTTGAGTTTTAAATTTGTATGTAACTCAGTGGAGATATTAAAAAGTGTTCTTCTATCAAGAGTAGATCCATTACACGCAAATTTTTCTGTAGTACTAATTATATAAATTTATTATTTTAAGTTATGACGATATTTGAGTAATTGAGCGATATGAACTTACATGTATTTTCAATAAAAGAAAACCAATATGGTAAATATTATCGAGTTTATTGCCAATTCAGCAATATATTTTTTTCTTGATAGTATCGCTATCGAGAAAAAACTATCGATAGTATAATGGAAACAATACTATCGATACTATCGATAGTACTATCGATTGTTTGCCAGCTCTACCACTAAGAATTCTTAAGTGATGAGTATCAATAGCCCAATTCACAATCTTGTGCAAATGGTCTTGCATCGTTGCATGTGCAAAATGGTATAGTATATTGATACTCACCACTTAGCAATTCTTAGTGGTGAGTAAAATGGTATAGTATATTGATACTCACCACTTAGCAATTCTTAGTGGTGAGTATCAATATACTATACCACTTTGCACATGCAACGATGCAAGAACATTTGCACAAGATTGTGAATTGGGCTAGTAAACTAAAGTAAAGATGGAAAAACAAGCGAGAGAGGTGGATGAAATGACTCATTCTTAGAATAGCGGATTGGGTAGAAACGAAGCATGGACAGGACGACTTTCACCAAACCTAGTTGTTAACCGGACTTGGATGCTACAGAGCATATCTTTCCAAGTATGAACAGGAAAACGCAGATGTGTGCCTAGAATGTATAGATAAGGAAAACCACGGAGTTTCATAGAAAGAGCCATTAGATTGCAGATCACTCTTGAATCCTGTGTGTCTTCGTAAAAGAAATCATAGTGCAGTAGAAATTACCAGAAAAAAAGCTCTAGTCTATTGGAGAGCAGCATTCAAAGAATCACCAACCGCACAGTTGTCCTTGGGGGCAAATGGTTGGAAGAAGAACAAACCAGGCTAGGTTTTAGCGCATAGGCGCATTGGTAAGCCAACAAGTAAATCTTGCAGCGAATAGTGCATATTGGCCAGCTAGGGCTGCCATTATCTTTTGAAGATTTCCTAGCCTAAGATTGTATAGCTAAAAGAAACATGTACACGTACATAAATACATCCATGCGGTCATCATAAATAGTAAGATTTTATTTCCATGTCCTTAAAAATTGGAGATCTAAAGAAAACTCTATTTTCGCAACTTATGGCGATGGATACCCTATATATGCATGTTACTACTACTAAAGGTTTACTGGAACTTATTTAAATTATTTAGAAATTCGAATTAGTCTTAATTTTGAAATAAGTTTTGATTTTGAGATAAGCATCATATGTTTGAATTCGTGGAAGAAAACCATAACAAATACAAAACTTAAATTACAAAATTTTTCATGAACTGAGTCCATAACAGGATTGAACAAATAAAACAGATCCGCAGTGGTATACCACATGCTTCAGTTATTCAGGCTAAAATATTTTTCCTATGACACTTTTATCTCTAGAACTACTTTTAGGAAATAGAAAAGCTTTCATGTAACAAATTTTTTAAAGTAAATTTATTAAAATATAGATGCTATGTAAAAACATATAAAAAAAGTAAATACATTTTCAGCATATTTTAAACATTAAAGGCCTTATACGGGATTCACACTATGACTTTTTACTGTGACTTTTCTAGAGTTTAGTGACAAACGGGGTACAAAGGGTTCAAGAAAAATGCAGGGAAAAGTCATCGTGTAAATCCCGTATTATTCATAAAAACTAATTTTGGTTTATAGGTCATTTATGAAAAAAATTTCCATAAAAAATTTGTTTTGTAAACATTTTCTACACCTAAATAAATTTTTATGATTACGGTAGTTACTACACCTTTTCCAGTTGTAATTCAGAAAGAGTCAATTATAATTCAGAAAGCGTCAATTGTAATCTAGATTTATCAATTTAAATTCAGAAAGCGTCACTTGTTATTTAGATTTATCAATTTAAATTCAGAAAGCGTCAATTGTAATTTAGATTTATCAATTTAAATTCAGAAAGCATCAATTGTAATTCACAAAGTGTCAATCAATTGTAATTCAGAAAAAGAACAAATTTTATTAAATATGAATTTATTTTAATTTTATTAAAGAACAAAACCTGTTTTTATATATTTTTTTTCCTCTCAATCGCTTCTTTTCCAATAATTCTGTTCTGAAGATTGGATAAGTACTATCTTCAACAGTAGTGTATGTTTTCATACAACTTTTGGCCATAAAATTTTTATGTAATATTTACTATTTTCTGAATTACAATTGACGGTTTCTGAATTTAAATGGATAAATCTAAATTACAATTGACGCTTTCTGAATTACAACTGGAAAAGGTGTAGTCAATAAGTATTAACACAATTTTTATTTTCAAGCAAAAAAAAATATATATGAATATGTACATATCAAAATAAATATATTGTCACCTAAAATTCAAAAGGCCGTAACAACCAAAATAGACTTTTTGACTGATTATAATGTGATTAAATAAAATACATCTTTCCTTAAAATTTTACTCTCATATTATCAAAAACACCGATTTTATTCATTATCCAATTTCTCATGTAACATATAAATAGCACTAAATTAATAAGGTTTTTTGCTTCTCCTGTAAAAAAAAAGTAAAAAGTGTACTTACAGCCTTTTAGATTTAAGATGACGATATATAGACTTTAATTTATGGTAACCATTTAGACAGAAATTCAGCTGTTTCCTTACCAAGACCAAAGACGTTGAACATTTTTCTAATGAAGACCCTTAATCATTTTTATATTTATGTTTTATATATCAAACTTTTTTTTTATTGATAGGCTTAATGAAATATTTTCATCAAAGTGGATTAATTTAGTAAACTTTCTCATTATATATTAACCTTTTTTTTTTGGGAAAATTATAAAAAATATGTTTTATATAAATCTTCCCATCCTTCATTTGATGGATTAATAAAGTTTTTGATATGAAAAAGTTTTTGGTGTTATCTGCTTCTCCATTTATGTAACTGTTCTAACTTTTAAATTAATTGCTCGTAATTACAACAACATTGTATTCATTTACAATCTCAATTAAATCTTTGAGAATGCTTTTCATTAGAAATGTTATATCTTTCTTAGTTTTTTGCTGTTTGTAGTTGTATGAAGATTTATATGAATGTGTGAATGTAATTTGTATAAAATATTGCTTCTCTTATATGTACAGGGTGGGCCAAAAGAAACCAAGGGGTGTAAAAGTTTAATAACTTTTTTGTTTATTAACTTTTTTTTATTTTTTCTTTCAGATTATATAATATACAAAATGGAAATTTTTTACACTAAGTAAGAAAAATGATGTCTCTTAAATGACCACCGTTTTCAGCTTCGCACTGATGGGCTCTTTTTAGAGCATTTTTCAAAACTTGTGGCTGTAGCGTTCGAATTTCTGCAACAATGTTTGCCTTGAGTTCAAGGATTGTCTCTGGCTTGTTCACATACACTCGCTCCTTCAAAAAACCCCAAAGAAAATATTCGGGTGCTGTCAAATCTGGCGATCGCGCTGGCCAAATAATTTCCGAATTTCGAGAAATTATTCGCTCTCCAAAAATTTGACTTAAAAGTGCCATTGTGTCTCGGGCAGTATGGGCAGTGGCTCCGTCCTGCTGAAACCACATACCAGGTCTGTTTTCAAGAGCAGGACGTAAAAAATTTTCTATCATAAACTGATACCGCTCTCCATTTACGGTTACAGCACTTCCATCTTCATTCTCGAAGAAGTAGGGCCCAATGACATTTTCAGATGTGATCCCACACCATACTGTACACCTGATGGGGTGCAATTGGCGTTGATGAATGGCTCTTGGATTTTGAGAACCCCAGAACCTACAGTTCTGCTTATTAACAAAGCCATTCAAATGAAAATGAGCTTAAAATAATTTACCTCTGGTTTAAATAACAAAATTCTATTGTTCTGGTTCTCTGTTCAGTTGTGAACCTCTCCATTATAAATTCTCCAAGTGTTGTCTATATAATCTGAAAGAAAAAATAAAAAAAAATTAATAAACAAAAAAGTTATTAAACTTTTCCACCCCTTGGTTTCTTTTGGCCCACCCTGTATATAAAAATATTAAGTACTCAACACAAAAAGCTTACAAAGTTAGAGTGTAGTTTTTTTCTGCTAAAAGTGATTTTTAATTATTTAAGTTGTATGAAGCATAAAGATACTTTTGAGGAAGATAATCGATTTTATATAATTTTTGTTAGAAATTTTATTTATTGCAAATGTAAGATTAGAGGTCCAGTTAGACTAAGGTTCGAATATTTTTTATGTGTACATGACCTTTGTTAGGAACATATGTAAATTCATTGACATGATAAAATTTTTCAACTGATTAGTTGCATTCGTTTTCAATTATAAGTGATAATAGGGCAAAAAAGTTTTATCTGTGTTCATATCTTAAATTACTTAATTCAATTAAAAATTAGTTGAAGAAACATTTTTCTTTTTTTTTTAATTTTAATAATTTTGTGGCATTAGAAAAAATGCTTAAGTCATATTTAATAATTTTGCAGGATATTATTTTTTAATAGTGTTTTGACACTGAAAGTTAAAACCTGGTTTTAACGTTAAACTATAAACAGCTGACTTTGCATTCATATAGCAAGTTTGTTAAATTCAGGTTTTAAATCACAAACTGTCTAATAAATTTGCTCAAAATAAAATAAATCTCCTGCAGAAATGCGTATATTTGTTGTTGTATTTTTTTTTTTTTGCTTTTTATAACAATTATTTGACAAACTATACAACAATTGTTTAAGATTAATTTTTTTAAACGCACTAAGAATCCCAAATTAATATTTTACTTATTAAGTAAAATATTTTTTTAATTAAAAATACATTGAAATTGATTATTTAGGGGTTTAGCTGGATCCTAAGAACAACTAGAGTTATTATGTTATAAACCTTCATTTAAACAAATTAGAAGCTCAACAACAAACAACAAAGTTGAAACAAGAACTCAACAATCAACATGTTTATTTTTATTTTCTTACTTTACCATCGCTACATTGGCTGACTTTTTTTCAGCTTCAAATTGTATTTGTAAGAGTATGTAAAAAGAAAATAAATGTAAATAACAACAACAGCTATTTAAGTATAGAGTGTTGCCACACAAGTATTTTTTTTTTGACCTGGTGCAGTTAATTTAATAATTAGTTGTTTTTTTTATGGGAATTGTTACAATTTAAGTTTAAATTTTTTTAAACGCACTAAAAATCCCAAATTAATATTTTACTTATTAAGTAAAATATTTTTTTTTAATTAAAAAATACAATTGTTTTTGTTTGTATAAAAAAACTCAGATATTTTACAATGCGTTCTAAAATGAAAATTATTTTATATGTTGCAAATAAATTATGGAATTTCTTATACAAAGTTAAGAAGTGCTTGGAAATAAAATTATTATGTATATATAAAAATGCACAAATACATTATAAGATAAGCCTTTTTTATAGGCAGATGTAGGTCAGTCATATCGTCTTTTTTCACTTTCCAGAGATCAGTGAAAATATTTTCGTTTTTTTTTTCCTTAAAAAAAAACTCTTTTATTTCGTAATTGTTTGATTATTGTTGCGGCTGCGTTAATTTTTAAGTTGAAAATCTTTCAATCGATATCTATACTTATTTACTGGCTTAAACAATGTCAGCTGCTTCTGGTCATATTAAGTTGGTAGCACTGAACTTAGTACAACGAAAGCAAGGTTGGATTTCATAAAACCAACTTAAAAGCTTTTATTAAAACCATGTCAGTGTGAAAACACTATAACTATCCAGTCAATTTCAGAAATTTATTTCTCTAACATCCTTCTACACACTATAAATGATCAAACAGAATAAGTTCGCAACTTCAGGAAAAATCGCTGTCAAATTAACAAAGCCCATAATAAAATCTACGGCAGTAACTTCAAATGGTCTCTCGTTTTTTTTTCTTTTTGTTTTATTTTCTTTTGTGATTATTTTTAACCCACGACTAAAAAAAGGGGTGTTATAAGTTTGTAGTGTATGTCTGTGCGTCTGTGTATCTGTGTGTCTGTCCGTGTCCTGTCTGCCGTACAGGCCAAACAGCTATACCGATTTTCATTTAGTTTTTTTTGTTTGAAATATGACTTGATCGAGAGGGTTCTTAGCTATGTTTGAAGAAAATCGGTCTAGCCGTTTAGAAGATATAACATCTTTTCTAAAAAAAGTCGGGAGTTTTTAAAATATTTAATTTTTGTTATTCTTTGTCGTTTTGAATACAAAATGTATGAAATTTATTGAAAGTTTTATATATATGAGAGCATAAGAAAAAACGGTGTCAAAATAAAATAGATTCTATCCCTTGACCTCTGTCTGGGCTTGCTTTTTTGTGTCAATTTGTATGGAAAATGTGTTTATGCCACAATTCTGTTTGATCACTAACTATTACATTAAAATTTGCAACATATAAAATTATAGGCTTAATTAATCTTTTATTATAGCAAAATTACTTGCTGCTTATGTTTTTTTGGACTTATAATCGCATATGCTAAGTCCAAAAAAGATAAGCAGCAAATCATTCCGCTATAATTTCCTGCAAAATCGCACAAAATAATTGTGATTTTGTTCAGACGTACTTTTAAATATGAAGACTACAGGTGTAGTACTTTCTCAAAATTAGCTTATCTCCACTTAAGCACTTTTTGCTACAGAATAAATATCATTATTTTGCTAAAAGGTGTAAAATAAAAATATAAAATTTATAGACTCATACATGATGCAACAATTTTTTTTCTGTGCATCGAAAGATTCACCCAGCTAAAAAAATATGTATGGAGCATATATGATATCCCATATATGGTTCGGATCCGAAAAATGAGGGTATATGGGCATATATGATTGCATATATTCATACATTTTCATACATGTATGTGCATATATTTCCTCTACAGTATGCAAAGTTCATATTCATACTTTCTTGATTCACAAAAGCTCACTGCTGTACAATAATTTAATTTACTAAAATTACTTTTTTTTGAATTTTGAACAGAGAGGTTGTATTTAATGAAACATTTGTTTGGACAAATAATGAAAAACGAACTAAAAGTCATTTCATTCCTCATTTTAAGTCAAAAGGTGAATCAGTTATTTAAAAAATACAAAAATCATATTCGTACATAAAATTTAATTTAAGAAATCAGATTAAAAAGTAATGCAATTAATTATAAAAGAAACAATAATCCATCAACAATAGTTTTCAATATAATATTTTGCAGTAATATGAACTTTGCTTCTTATCTAGAGAATTCTGTTATTTTCTATAAAATTAATGACTGGATTATGCTTTTGATTATTTGATACATTAAATTTGGCCACAATGTATAAAATCATACAAGAATGGTTTTTTTAACAACAGTTTTTCTTTTTTAACGTTGAGGGTACGCATATAAACTTTGCATACCGTATCTTTTTTCTAATGGATTTCTAACTCACCAGTGATAAAATACTAAGCTTTTTTGATTGCATAAACGATCTTATGTGAGATATCATGTATACATACATTCTTATATGGCTCCATATATTAAATCGTATTTCTATATATGGATCCCCATATGAAGAGATTCATAATTAAATTTCCATATATGAGCTCATATATTATAATACATTTCATATATAAGTACATATATTAGTTCATACAGGGTGGGCCAAAAGAAACCAAGGGGTGTAAAAGTTTAATAACTTTTTTGTTTATTAACTTTTTTTTATTTTTTCTTTCAGATTATATAATATATATACAAAATGGAAATTTTTTTACACTAAGTATGAAATATGATGTCTCTTAAATGACCACCGTTTTCAGCTTCGCACTGATGGGCTCTTTTTAGAGCATTTTCCATAACATCTTTCAAAACTTGTGGCTGTAGCGTTCGAATTTCTGCAACAATGTTTGCCTTGAGTTCAAGGATTGTCTCTGGCTTGTTCACATACACTCGCTCCTTCAAAAAACCCCAAAGAAAATAGTCGGGTGCTGTCAAATCTGGCGATCGCGCTGGCCAAATAATTTCCGAATTTCGAGAAATTATTCGCTCTCCAAAAATTTGACTTAAAAGTGCCATTGTGTCTCGGGCAGTATGGGCAGTGGCTCCGTCCTGCTGAAACCACATACCAGGTCTGTTTTCAAGAGCAGGACGTAAAAAATTTTCTATCATAAACCGATACCGCTCACCATTTACGGTTACAGCACTTCCATCTTCATTCTCGAAGAAGTAGGGCCCAATGACATTTTCAGATGTGATCCCACACCATACTGTACACCTGATGGGGTGCAATTGGCGTTGATGAATGGCTCTTGGATTTTGAGAACCCCAGAACCTACAGTTCTGCTTATTAACAAAGCCATTCAAATGAAAATGAGCTTCATCACTCATAATCAAATTTTCAATAAAGTTGATTTCTGGTTTAAATAATAAAATTCTATTGTTCTGGTTCTCTGTTCAGTTGTGAATCTCTCCATTATAAGTTCTCCAAGTGTTGTCTATATAATCTGAAAAAAAAAATAAAAAAAAAATTAATAAACAAAAAAGTTATTAAACTTTTACACCCCTTGGTTTCTTTTGGCCCACCCTGTATATAATAGTTTTGCCATGTATAATCCCATACATTTCCATACATGAATTCATACATACTCATATATAGTTATATACATTCATATATTAAAAATATATGGACCATATATAATTTTTTTAGCTGGGCACTCACTTTTTATTAACAAAAATTTATTTCAATTTTTTATGCTTTTAAGTTTTTTTAAATTCTTTATTTGTACACAAATCACAGCCTTTTGTAACACAAAATAAATTTTTATTTCATTCTCTTTTAAACGTTTAAAAAAAAATTTTAACTCTTACACATGCATTTCTTTCCTGCCTAAATTCTGCAAATTTTTTCACGTAAAGTATACAATCCTTTGTTGCTTTGAAATTCTAATTTTATTTACAAGTATTAACACATTTCTGTTGTTGTTTTTGTTGTTCTACTTGTATTTGTTTTAGTTCATGTTTAAGTTGTAAGTCTTATTTGTTCACTTACGCACATTTAAATCTCTAAAATAATTTAATTTGAAAGAATTATACTGGCAAAATTTTAAATATGCTTTATTTTTGTTCACCAGAGCGCAGACTTAAAAACATTTTTCAATTTTATCAGTTCGGGGTAAATTTAGATGAAAATTTAGCAGAATACTTACTTGCTTGTGCTTTAAGTTATTCATGATTGTGATAATAATTTAAATTTTCTTTGGTTATTTTGTGCCTTGATAGATATTTTTCCTTTTAAAAAAAAACACTCAAATATAATGAATTTAAGAGTTTGGGTTACCACCCACAAAATATAAAAAGGACGATTTGGCCACATTTTGCGCAGGCTGTAGTAAAATTAAACTCATAGGATTAAAAGAAAAACTTTAAATTTATTAAACTAAATACTTTGAGGAGTTTATGAAAATTATGCTATATTCTTGCTTTAAAAATATTTTAGAAAATCCGAAAGTGTAAATAACACAAACAAGTTCAAGTTGATAGCAAATCCTTTCCTTTCTATGCTTTCACTGCGTACACATAAATCCCTGTAATTTGTTTAACTTATTTGCATAAATCCCAATGAGCTAAAAACTAAAACTGTTTTAAATTTATAATATTCTCAGACAATTTTTCCGCTTCGGTTCATTTAATATAAAAAAAATGCGATTTAGAAAAAAATTTATATACTTCTACTATAAACAGTTTTTATATTATTGATTATAATTTGAAGAAGGATTTGTAAACAAAAATACTGTTTATAATTTCAAATACTGTTGGAAAAAGAAAAAAAAATCAATGTGAGTCCGATCACAGAGGAGATGTGTAAATATCTAGTAATGAAATTTTTTTTAAGTTGGAAATACTTGTGCTTTTAGTATATTTTGTTTTAATTAATTAATTAAAAGTATCAAAACTTTCAATATTGTAAATACATATCAATTTGTTGGTTTTTGTTTGTGTTATTAAACTTATTTGGTTAGTAAATGGGCACACTGCAGTATATATATGTATATGTACTGCATTAAAAATTGCAGCAAGCAGTAAATTTACTGATTACTAAAAAAATTCAGTAAATTTTTACTGCTAATGAAATTTAATTTATATTACCAGTAAAATCGTAGGGCCGTAATCATAATAAAATTGTAGAAAGTGGCAAAGTTTTTTCATTAAAATTTTGAAACTTTTGTATGAAAAACATTTAGCCACTTGGTAGAATTTCATTATGAATACGGGCATTACTGATTACTGAAAATTCAATGCACCTCATCATGTAACAAATCATTTAGGCAATTTATAAAAATTGTAGAAAAAAATTTTAGTAATCAGTAAAAATTTACTTGTTAAACATTTTTTATTGTTTTTACTGAAACTTTAGTGGTACTGCTATGCTCATTTATGGTAAATGCCTTTACTTTTACTTTTCAATTTTTAATTCCTGTTTTTCATCGTTTAGTTGTTGCTGTTCTTGTTGTTGTGTACGCATTGCAATTAAAATAAATTGAGTAAAGTGCGACTTTGACTCGCGCACATTCGGTTTTGATATTTTTTTTATTTAGCTTTCTTCCTTTTTTAGGTTTTTTCAGTTTAAACGATTTTTTCCAGATTTATCGCTTTTTTCTCGTTTTGCCGTTTTTTTCTCTTTTTGGGTTTTTTTAATTTTCGCAATTTTTTTAATTTTGGCGAATTTTTCATTTTGGCGATTTTTTTCTGTTTTTTTGGGTTTTTTTCATTTTGGCGATTTTTTTTTCTGTTTTTGGGGTTTTTGTTATCTAGGCGATTTTTTCATTTTGGAGATTTTTCAATATTGGCGATTTTTTTTGATTAAGGATTTTTTTTCATTTTGGCGATTTTTCCGGTTTTTCGCGATTTATTTTAGTTCTAGAGATTTTTTTTAATTTGGTGCTTTTTTTCGTTTTGGCGATTTTTTTTTTGTTTTTGGCGATTTTTTTATATATGGCGATTTTATATTTTTTTGATTTTTTTGTTTTACTGGTTTTGAAAATTTCAAGAGTTTTGCTCTTACGGTTTCCAAGATACAGCAAGTTGTCAAAATTACAAAGTCAAAATTGCATTAACTGATGGAACACCCATTGATTTAAACTTTTTAAATTTAGTGTTAATTGTTGTAGTCTGTATAAAAATACACTAACTTTTAAAATTTCAAGTGTATATATGTACATACAATTGTATGTATATTACATGGGATTTTAACATTTTTCGTTGCTCGTTTTGGAACACCCTTTAGTTTTTATCTCCCATGTATTTGTTATTGTAGTGGCCAAATGTCTACACATTGTGTCAAAATTTCAAGTCCGTAGCTCTTACGGTTCATTTTCACCTTTGGTCTACGGAAATATACAGAAAAATAACCGGCGGCGGCGCACCGTCGGCTTCGAGCTGGTCGACTTGTTTCTCTGCTTGGTATTTCTTCTTTCAAACACTAATACACTCATACATAGCTCTCACCGATTTGTCAATGCTGTGTGCATATCAGCAAAGAAATCTAAGCAAAGAAATCTCAGCAAAGAAATCTCAGCAAAGAAATCAAAGTCAAAAGATTTTTACCCCCTAGCGTATAGATGTTTACACATCAAAAAAAAAACATAAGTTCCATTTTTCATATATTTTATTATATACTTATAACTGGAAGATGTATGTTTTAAGATGCCATAAATATCTGTTTTTTTAAAATGAGATGCACTATAATATTTTCAGTTGTACTTCTTTGGTATAAAGGAACAATATCAAGTTCTTTCTTTCCTTAATCGCCTTCATCTGGAGTCATTATATAAACCAGATCACGCACTTATAGCCCCACATCTCTTTAATGTCAGCTGGTTAAATTGAAAAATATTGTAAATAAACTTCCTAACTCTAATTAATATATCATTTAAATAAACATTCTTACTACTGGTAAACTTTGAATTCAAAACCTGTTAAAATTATGATTTCATTAGCTATGGAAACTAAAATATTGCTACAAAGGTCTAATAACAAAGTGTAGTATAATATATGAAACACCTGCCTGTGTTAATTCATAAGTTAATAAAATATCATTTTTCATTAAAGCATAATCTACAAAAGTTTATACGTTTGTATGAGTTTGTACATGTGCCAATACTAAACTAATTAAATTGTACACGTGTAAGATTAATTTATACCAAAACAAATTTAACAAATTCAAATAATTAAATGGCAGCAAAGTTGACTTTAAAATTCCAAACATATTAATGCTTAAGGTGATCAAAGGTAAATATTCAAATACATGTGTACCTGCACACACTGTAAATATATCAATATAACACATACACACATATTCGCTTCCTAACACACATTTTGATGAAAATATTTTTAAGCTTTTGCGTGTGTATGTTTTTCATTTAGTTTGCCTGTGCTGGCTTGTTTTTAAGATAAACTCTTCCATAGACCCTTTTCAAAATGAATTTTACATTAATAAAGTTTAAAATTTGTTCATTTAGACAAATAAGGAAATATGTATGTAATCAAAGGAAGCGTTTGTATATGATGTAACAATATATTTTAGATAAAAAAGGCCAGCTAAAATTTGCTATTAAAAAGCCCAAACAAACCTCTTGAACTTTTATAACAAAAGGATCTTTGGTTGTTCGGGGAAAAGGTAGTTTTGTAAATATTTCTCTTTAATTTCACTGTTTCATAATCTGTTTTCCTTTTGAGCTACTATTTGCTTTAATTGGAGTTGTCATTCGAACATAAATAATTCGAATAACTTCTTTTAATTTAAGAAAAAATGTTACAGAGTGCTTCATTCGGCTATGGCGAATCTTGTTTATCATGCGCTAATAGAGTATAAAAATACATACACAAGTACAAACATTTTTGTTTTGGGAAAGAAAAAAGGTTCATTTATTTTTTTACTCTACTGCAATTTGTACTGACCTATGGGTATTTTTAGACCAAAGAGTTTGCTTCAAAGATTTTATTATCTATGTTAATAATAATTGAATATTTTATTCCTAACTTTGCATTAAAGAAATTTTTTACATTATCAAAATTTTCTGTTTTTGGAACAAACGTAAAGATGTTAGTTAACAAGAGAGAAATCCCTGAAGGAAATGTGGGGTTAAGTGTCACCAAGTCACCACTTATGTCGACTATTTTGGTGACATTGTCAACGGAGCGTCTACATATTAATATTGTTTTTGATGCGTAGAAAACATTTTTTCAGATACACACAACTATGCTTCTTCTTAATGTTTTATTGGTTTGTTGAAAATAAAAGTCGCGTCATGCAATATTTAAGTGTTTGTAAAAATTAGTTTAAGAAATCAAATTAAAAGCTTAATACCTATAAATGTATTGAACAATTCATATTCATATTGCATAAAAATAAAAAATGTGAATTTAACTTGTTTTATGACCAATTACATATACTTAAACTTCTTGTAACAGGGGTTACCTCCGGGCTAGTTATGGTCGATTCCAATTGTAAATAAAACAAAATTATTTTATTTTATTTTCAAGCACCCAACGTTTCGTTTGCTTTATTCAAACTTCTTCAAGGGTAGTTTTTATTCATAAGATCTAGTAAGAAAACAATAGTTCAATCAGATGTGAAATATGAAAATTAAACAATTTTGGTGAAATTATACAAATATAGAATTTTTTTTTGACTCTGTGGAAGATTTTGTGCCATCAAATAAAGATTTGTTACACTTTCAGATCCATACTTAACTGTTTGACTTTACTACTTCAGCGAAATATACAATTTAAATTTATAAGTAGTTTTACTTCTGTTATTTGACACAGTGTGGTGATATCGTTAATAGTAAGTCAGTACAATCTTACTATTGACATTTTCGCCACATGGTCCCACAAGAACTACCTGGTCAGTATTGACGCAGTCTACTGGTAGATTTCTTAGGACAAGCCTGTGTTAAATGTCAATAGTAAATAACATTAGTTGGGGTATAATTTGTCAGTAGTGCTGCTGACATCGTCAATAGATAATCAGTATAATTTTACTATTGAAATTTCCTGCAGGGATTCAACAGAAATCAGCCCTTTTCGATGGCAATTTATTGAATGCCCTAGCATGTACAAGTGCTGGTACAGCTGCTTTCTACAACTGCTCGTAAAAGCGTTATTTTTTTAATTACTGCAATTTTATTTTGACGAGGTTTATTTGTGTGGAATTTATTGGAATCACTGAAAAACTCAAGTTTGTAAAAAATACGAGTAAGGATCCTTCTATTTGAGACCATTGACATGCAACCAGACCAGAGGATTTTTAGAAAGCCGGATGTGCAATATACGCATACAAAATATAAGGGAAACAAAGTTTTCAACTCAAAAGAAACGGTTTTATATAAACAAAAATATTTATAAACAAAATAAGTGGAGATTTTCTAAAGAATTTTCGAATTTTATTTAAAAAAAAACGGTAGAATGATCTATTTAATTCAAAGTTTAAAGATGATTTTATGTAAATTTTGACCGCAGATATATCTGAAATGGTTCATATGGTGGGTTCAATATTGGCATAATTTCTCCCTCATATCGCCGGTATCTCAGGAATAAATTCTTCAATATTGTCGTCCATTGCGTCAGGCATTGCACACAGAGAAAACAGATTAGTTGTGGCAACCGAATTTGTTGCCAATTGAATTTTGGCGGTTGCAGCAACTATCATAGAATTCTGCTATAGCGACTGAAATTTTCTTGTCGTACCACTATATTTTAATTATAACCCTCGACCCAATAATTGCAGCAACAGAAAAAATTGGTTGACAGTATGGAATTTGAAATAAATGTTATTCTTGCTACCAAAAATTTGGTTAATATAATTAAAACAATATCATAATTGGTACTTGCAAAAGAAAAATTGTCCTTCCTTGCTGAAATACAGATAAACAATAAATGCAAATAAAAATACACAATTTAAGAAATTTATTATTTGAAATATTGTCATAAGTTTATTTTAATTGAAATTTATTTCCTAATGGCGAGGCATGTCTATATACATTTCTTCAAGCACACATTTTGAAAAGCCACAAACTATCGAACTTTATCTTATGCACAGACTTTCAAAAACCATTTGAGAATTCACAAATCATAATATCTTTGAAAGTCACAAAAGTTAATTTTTTAATTTGCTGCTATAAACTATGATAGTAAACACAACCTCTAGTAAGTTGCAGCAACTGATTGAACGTTTTTATTTTAATTTTAATATAGAACGACAATTTTTTAGTTGCTAATACCAAAAGTTGGTAGTAAAATCTAATTCGTAATATTTTATTCGGTTGGGTTAACCAATCAGTTTATTAGTCATGACAAAATCATACGCTCGGTTGATGCAATCAATTTAAGTATTGTCACAATCATATTTTTGTTACAATTATGCCCTTATGGCAATGAACATGGATTGTTTTTTGGATTAACAGAAATTTTATAGCGTGAACTGAAATATAGTTAAGGCAAATGATATTTTATTGGACTAACCGTTTTCCAACCAATCTTTTTTCTGAGTGCAGGCTTGTTCCTATAGATATGAGCCTTAACATGGCCCCTCAGAAAATATACTAAAGGCGTTCAATCGTAAGATCTAGGTGGCCAAGTGAACGGCCCCAAGCGCGAAATAAACTTTTCACCGAACTCGCCTCTCATTAAGGTTATTGTTTCACGTGGTGTGTGGCATGTGGCATTGTCTAGCTGAAAGCACGTGTTAGCTATGTCAAGCTCTTCCATTTTAGGCTAAAAAAATTAATTGAGGCCGAATTGTTGTGAATTACATCGAATTTGGCTCCTCTGGAATCCCAAAAAGTCAAAATTTTTTTGTAAGCAGTAACGCCTAAAACGTAAATAGTATTATAAAACGAAGTCGGAAAGTGTTTCACATTCTTGGTAAATTAAATATTAATTTCTTAATAACTTTTTAATTCCGCTGATTCTACCGATGAATCGCGATGATAGACAATAATCGGGATTGGACAAGTGAAGCTTGGCTTATTTTGAAACTATTCATGGCTCTTTATATTAATTATGAGAGTTTTATGCTACAAAATATTGAAGGTTGAACCGCAAGAATGCACTTCTAATATCAAAACGTGTATCGGGTGTAGCGAAACACACAGGGTTTTAGCTATTTAAGCAATAAGTACACTTAAAAAAATATTTAGAATATATTTTTACCAGTTACATATAAATAAAAAACGAATAACATATTAAAAATTTGAAAACGCTAAGAAATGAGATAAAGTGGGGAAAAAATTCTAGGCAGGATCGACGTATCAAAAGTGAGATAATCCCGCTTAAGGCGGGACATTTAAAGTCCATATCTTAATTCACAGTCAGAATATGGGTTTTGGCAATTTTTTTTTGGTATTTGTGGGATATGGGGCGAAAAAGCTTTTCTTAATTAATGTACAAATGTCGAAAGTCAAAACATCTCGTTTTAGTAGAAACTACAACACAATTAAAAAAAATCAAGTTAATAAGGACTTTGATTTTTTTTTTAAAATTGTAGGATATTGGGAGAAAAAACATTGGAGAAACCCCTGCCCGTCCTTAGATTAATGTCCAACAGTTCAAAATCAAAACATGCTGTGTTTCTCATTTTGCAAACGTCGCTTTAAAAAATTTCTTTAAGTTGAAATGTCATGCAGCACTGTACATTACGACAAAACTATATAATACATGTCTATACATTTAAACTATTCTCTATTCTCTATTAAACCATTATTACAACTCAAAGTTAGTTAAAAGTAAGTTTTTATCGGACTTTATCATTTGCAAATATTTACTTTAACCTAAAGTTAGCGATAAATTACAGACAAGTTTGTCCTATCTGCCCCCGTTTTCTGTAACTCGCTAAAGCTAAAGCTAAATTCTAATCGATAAATCGATTTTCAAGATTTTTAACAATAGAAATTTAGCTTAAGCGAGTCACAGAATACGGCTGCTGGTAAGTTAAATACATTCTGCAATAACGGAAAGCTTTTTATACGTCCGATAAAATCCTATCCTATTTTTATCTAACTTTAAGTTGTAATAATGGCCGTTAGAGTCAAAAAAGTATCTACCCAATATGGTTTTCTTTCTTTAAGTAATATACATACATACATACATATGTACATATGTATTTAGGTTATTGTGTAATATTGATTTTATATCAAATGAAAATTTTAAATTTTATTCACACCATTAAGAAGACTATTTTCAACCCAAGTTAATCACAAATTTTGTGCTACTTAATACGTTTGTGGCAGCTACAGTTCTTTATTTGAAATTAAATTCTACTTTATTTCATTTCATTTTAAAAGCTGTCACTTGCATAAACAGCATATGACAATTATATTGTATATACATATATATATATTTCAAAAATTTATTATTAAACAAAAAAAAAAATGCTACCTTTAATATAAGTTAATCTTTTAGCCTTACAAAGAATTATTTTGATCCAAAAGAGCCCCAAGATATTTCTGTAACATATTTAAGTTGAATATTTTTGTATAAGAAGTACGTAATTATTATATGTAGCATTGCACAGATACATCTGTTTGCACTAGTTTTTGCGTGTTTTTGGTTCTGGTATGAACAAATATGTTATTTAGTGTTTTCTGTTACTAGTTGTAAATGTTGATTTTTAAAGCAATTATTGTATGGTTGGGCAATGAGCAAATGAAAACAATACATTTATTTTTTGTTTGTTTTTTTTTTTAAACAAATAAGATACATAAAACTGCTTTTACCATAAGTGCCTTATGTTGTGTTTAGAAAAAAATACATGGCTGATGATGAATGAATAAAAGCAAAATTTCACATACATATGTAAGTAGATGATACATGTACATGAAACACATGAGCTGCAAATACAAAAAACGACATACGATATGCAAGTGTAATTACTCTCAGAGCAAAATTGTCTCACTCTCTCTATACTTGGCTGCGCCACAAAATAACATAACGAACATCCACACCAGAGAACTGCAATGAGTACCTGTTTTTATGATTTATGCTATAAACACAATCAAGTCCACCGACCATCGACTACAAGATGTCAAAAATAGAATACATGCGTGCTTATGAGAATAATTCTTTTAGCCGCTACACGACTACCGACTACACGGCTACTTTTGTAGCCCGTAGCCAACTTAGGCTAATTTCTATTTTTCTTGGCTACAAAAAACAGATTAGTGCTGCCAATACATTAAATGCATGAAATGGTGGTTTTAAAAACGCAATACATTAAATATCGCTATTAAAAATGCGAAAAACTATTATAGTGGCACCATTGAAATATAATAATCAAGCAATAGTAGCAATAGTACTTATAAAGTTAATTAAATTTTCCTGAGACATTTGAAATTTTTTTTCACACAAATTCACTTAAAAAAATCAAGTTTGTTTTGTTTTGGTTAACTTTAATACATATGTCAAAACAGATGTTTATTTTTTATAGTTAGTGGTCGGTAGTCGTTAAAAGAATTAAGTAGCTGGCGACTTGGCTATTTTTGTAGCCAGCTACTTTTGTAGTCGGTAGTCGATGGTCGGTAGCCTTTGATTGTGTTTATAGCATTAATATACTCGCTTAAAAACGAGTTGCGGTGTAGTTAATACAGCATATTGTTTTTGTATCTGCTCGCCATACTCGTAAGAATTTGTGTTTGAACATACGAGCCTGTATCAATCATACGAGCAGTTTATACACGTTGTCTGTTTAGTATTGTTTCCTAAATATTTTTTTCAACACTCGGCAATGGCATTCGTACATCTGATAAACAACACGAGAAATGTTTGTGTAGGAATTTTGAAGACACACACTTAAGCTGAAGGTCCATACCATCCGTTCAATGCGTAGTTGCGTTTTATGCATGTGCCAAAAAGTAGAATCAAGGTAATTGTATGTGGCAAGTTACAGAACAAAATGCAAAGAACGTGTAAACGCATAGGATGGATAAAGTAGTTTTACTTTCTACTTTTGTATCTGTCGCATGCATCATGCTCTCTTTTATAGCCAAATGTTCGTGTGGTGAATTTAAATATTCTCTCTTTTTGCATTAAAACAACAAAAATACTTGCGCATAAGATGTATTGCATGTAACTTGAATTTAGAATCGGAGAGAACGTACAGAAACGCATACAACGCATATGCAAAGAACGGATGTTATGGACTTTCAGCTTTACATTATTAACTAGAGTTATAGTTCTCACAGTTCATAAGTATTTACTCTCAGCATTCGTCAATCGTATTAATACTTAAAGCAACGTTGCCTGAAGGTTTGGGAAAAAATCAGTTATTGTATATTCAAGTAAATATTTAGGGCTAAATTCATAATGAAATAAAATGTATTTAAAAGGAATTATAAGAAATTTTTTCATAGAACATTTTAATTAAAATATATTAAGAATGCGACTGCCAGTGATATTAACTGCCAGTTTATAGAAGCCATGTAAAAATTCTCGTGTATCTATTTATATTGAAAACAAAAACAAATTTGAGTGCTTTGTTTTTGTTTTCAATATAAATAGACAGACGAGAATTTTTACATAGCTTCTATAAACTGGCAATAAAAGGAGCAACTTTTTATGTAACGTTAAAATCACAATTTAAAAAAAATTCCACAAAATATTGCCTAAAATCATATTTGCTATTTTATAAACAGTAGGTTTGAAATAAATTTTGTTTTTTATTAAGTTTATTTTAAGTTTGAATTTGTGAGAAGTACACAATACGTTTTTATCTTTGATCTTAAAATAAATAATTTTGAAATATATAATAAAACAGGCACTAAACTAAACTAAATCATCAAAACGGCTAAATTCGTCAAATCTACAACAAATCATGAAATCTGGCAGCCGCGGCTACAGTGAATGTTGAATAGTAATACACAAATATATATCAAATGAATGTGTTGAATGGTGTTGTTACAAGCTGATCGTAACACCAAAGTAGTGTTAGTTAAATACAAAGAAGTTACCTAATACGAAAATAGAAAAAACACGAAACTTTGCTCAGAGTGGATGTGCTATTGTTGTTACTTTTTTCTGCGCTCTTACTTCTTTCTGTAATCAACGCAAGTACAAGTTAAAAAGTTATTGTGTATATTTTCATGCATGAAGCTCGCTGTATATGAATAACGAGCGAATAAAGCAACAAATCAATAAAAGCGAGTGCTGAAAAGTATTCGAGACTAAAAATCAGATAGTAAACAGTGAGTGCGCTCGCGAGTGTTATGTATTATTGCAGATCTCTGATCCACACATACATCTGTCCATCATGTACTTGTTGCAACAATGGTTTTTTTCATATAATTGTATTATAATATGTATTTTTAAGCAAAAACAGATCAAACAGTTGCTCAGCAGCAATACAATAAGCAATTGTTATTTGGTTTTAATTGTATTGTAATTTGGAAAAGCACGCACACACAATAACTCTTATACTAGTTCTGCCGTTCACACTACAATTACATGGTACATACCATGGTATATTTGTTTTGGCTATACAAACGAGTATACAAATGCAACCCTTTAGTACGTATTGTTTACATGCTTATATGGCATACAAATTTTACAGGCACCAAGAGCTAATGTTATTTTTAACACCTTCCTTCCTTCGCGTTGATATACGCATATATGCCGAAAAATTAATAAAGATGTACAAAATAGATTGTTCAATAGTAATAATTTATTTCGTTAAGTGGCAACAATTTGTTTTTGATTATAATTTTATAATATTAGTTTGTTGGTAATTTAGAGAAAAGATAAAATTGAATATAACAATAGTAATTGTTAATATAACAACGGCTTTAGTTATTTTATTTTATGAAAACTAAATAACGTTTTTGTCAAAATGCTTTATTAAAAAAAAAAAGATGGAATAACAACGCTCATTGTTAATATTACAATTATAGCTGTTCAATATGATTTTTTTTTATTTGAATTTTTTCATAAAATTAAATTAAACTTAAATTTTATTTCTCTTTAAGAAATAGAATTTCATTGAAATCATTAATAAAATTTTTCAAATGTTAATCTATTTTTTTGTCAGAAAATTGAATCACGCCTTCAGAAATTCAAATACAAATATAACAAATTAATGCTTTATTTGAATTCAACGACTGAAATGTTTTTAAATTGTATTATATTTTTTTCTATAGTTTGAATCATGGTGTAATTATACAGGTGACTGCGTAAGTAAATATTTTTTATACAAAAATACGGCAACCATAGCTGTGTAAAGAACCGAAGAATGTCAAAAGCACAAAAATAATTGTACTAAAACCAAAACAAAATCGAAGTTTTTGACATTCTTCAGCTACAAAGCATATAGAGCAAAAAATTATCAGCTGAAGTAGCGCTGCCACCTAGTTAGATACACCTTGGTTTGAATGAAATTTTACTTTATTTCATTTGAGTTTTTGAAATTCAAATATTTTTTTTTTTGATAATAAGTCAAATTTATATTACTCAACAAAAACTTTATTGATTATTTCAAATTCATAAAAATCATGATATAAATATAGAAGGTACTTCCATTCTCTCTTTGTTTTTAAAAATAAGTATTTTTGAAGTTTGTTTTTTGAGAGAAATAAAGAAAAATTTTCCCATATAGTAAAAAAAATTTAAGTCTTCCCCTAGAAATTTTTTACAAAAATTATCTTAACAAAAATTTTGGAATAAATAAAATTATATACATAACTACATATCTGTGAAGTTTAAAAAGTGATTATGTAATAACTTATCTCAAATTTTTAAGTTTTCTACTTAATGCAGATCTTTTAACTATATTTTCATCTAAATTTGGCATTGAGAAGCCAAATTGATGGATGATTTGGATTCTTTGATAACGATTTTTCATTAAGTTTAACAAATATTAATTGATATTGCGTTCTGTTTAATCTACATAATATGTTTCTTGTTGATTGTAACATCCTTTTTTAAAAAAAATTGGTTTAATAACCGGTCAGATCTTTTGGCAAGTCTATTTCACAGATCTTATAGGTCTTAGCCACCGTTGGCGAACACCAGGAAATGAAGGGAGTTTAAAAAATGCTGCACTCTTATTTTTTTACTTATGCCCTAATTTAGTAAAAAATTTAGGGCGATTTTTTGTTTGAAAATAATTTTTGTTTTTGGTTTTTGAATTCTCTAAATTATTATCTTCAAAAATGGCTGTTGTCTTTCATAATGAAAAATTAAAATATTATTACCATGTTTTTAAAACATAAAAATAAAATTAAATTATTATACAAAAGTTTGAAAAATATATGAAAAAATATGTGTTGGATATAATGTTTAGAACAAAATCAAAAAGCAAATATATGAACCTTCTAACATATGCAGTAAATAATGTTTTAAAGAATCATAAGTGCGGCGTTTTTTTTTTTTGTCCATAGACAAGACGATACAATCGTCGAACAGAATTAGGGCATAAATATCCGAACTCAAAAGAACACATATAAAAACGAAGCGGAAGCCAAACATAGACAATTATATTAAACGTTCATTTAACAAGTGTTAAAAAAATTATTTTTAAACGTCTTCGTATTTTTATTAATCTTTTAAAGTTATCTTTACAGTACAACCTCACTTTAGAATTTCTTTAAAACATTTTGTCATTTTAAAAAATATTTTTTAAAGGGTATACTAACAATTTCTTCAATGACAACTTATGTAATATATTTTTGAAAAAAAAATTGATTTTTATTCACTTAACACATCTCTGTATTTGAAGATAAATTTGGTTTAACATCATTTCTAATCTTTTCTAAATAAACACCCAAAGAGAAGTATTTTGTTTTGAATAGGCCTATAAATAATACGAGTACTTGTAACGACATAGTATACATATAGGCATTTATGAATTTGAAATAAAAAAAAAAATTGGTGCTATACGCAACATTGAAGTATTCGCAACATTAGCGTAAGAGTAATGGGGCTTTTAGATGAAATCACGATACTGTAAAGCATTAAAGAAATTTTGTGTGTAATAGCAGAAAAATATTTGCAAAAATAAAAATTTTTGTGTTGTCATATTGCACAATAATATTATTTTTTAAGAACATTAAATTTTTCCATAGCTTGAATGGAAAAAATCGTATTTTCCAACACATAATCCAGGGGTTGTGGTGTTCTTAAGCCTTAAAAGGTTTTAATAAAAGAAACTTCCCATACCTTAAAACGCCACATGACATCGCTATTAACAAACAGAACTCAACACAAGCAAATATTACTTAATATTTTTGTAGTTAAGTATTAATGTGATATTTTTAATAAAAACCTTTTACTAAAAATTTATTTATGTCTTAAAAGTGAAAATAAATGAGTTCGTAGAAATTAAAATTTTGCAATTATGTTGAAAAAAATTATGCTTTCCCTCGTAGATTAAATGAAAAAATAGCAAATAAAATTTTACACAATAAAAAAGTCAGTTAGTAAATATTTGTGCAAAGACTTCCATTACCAATATTGCTCACGTTTACTTTTGACTTAAGCGCTCATATTAAATAAATGTAAATACGTCTTGTTTTTTAAATATATTGTCGTATCATGTATTATACTTAAACCAATAATAAATTATGTCGTTTAATAAGCGAAGCACTATAGATGTAAAGGCTGTTTTTTATTGAGGTATAGAACTTTAAGTTGGCATCACTTTTTTAACTGGCGGCCATTTTGTCAGCTGTCAAGTGATTAATATTTAGTTTGGTTTGCCATTTCATCATGAACAGGTTGACAAAAGAACAACGCTTGCAAATCGTGCAAATTTATTTCGAAAATAATGGTTCAGTTCGCGAAGTTTACCGCAAGCTCCGTCCATTTTATGGTCGACATAATCGTCCATCAGAGCAATTAATTCGGTTAACCATGGATCGTTTTCGCACTACGTTTACTCTATGTGATAATACGCATTCGCAGAGACGTCGAACAGTGCGCACCGAAGAAACAATTGCCGCTGTAGAGCAAAGTGTTGAAGAGGACCCGAATGAATCGATTCGCCACCGTGCACAGCAATTGGAGCCGACTAACCGACTATTTTGTTCCCGAATTGGATGGCATGAATGTGGATGAGTTGTGGTTCCAACAAGACGGCGCTACATGCCACACAGCGCACGTCACAATCGATTTATTGAAGGAAACATTCGATGAGCGCATAATTTCGCGGAATGGACCTGTCAATTGGCCACCAAGATCGTGTGATTTGACACCATTGGATTATTTTCTTTGGGGATATGTGAAGTCGCTCGTCTACGCCAACAAACCAGAAACGTTAGGGGACTTGGAAGCCAACATTCGTGGCGTTATTGCCAACATACGGCCCCATATGCTCGAAAAAGTGGTTGGAAATTGGACCTGTAGAATTGGCTTTATTCGAGCCAGCCGCGGCGGCCACATGCCCGAAATCATATTTAAACATTAATGGCATAAAATTATCCTTCCAATAAAGCCAAATTGATGGACATTTAAACGATTTTCTTGTGTTTTATTTCAATTCGAAGTTCTATACCTCTAAAAAAACACCCTATATTGATGTAATATATGTGTATGAGTGTTTTTAAGCGATGTTGCGAAGACTTCTTGTTCGTAACAAACACTCAAAAGAAGTAGTGTCTTCACCTTTAATGCGTCTGTTTTGGTTATTTTTTATATTGTGTGTTTGAGTGTGTGTGTAAGGTGTAGATGGTAAGCTATCTAGGCGCACTGTTGTGCGCCAAGCCAAGTTCTGGCCAATGCACGCAGTGTGTATATTTACACGAAGCCATTCGAGCTGTTTTTTACCCCCCTCATAACTTTGTTCACCGCAATCGTAAAATTATAGAATTTAAACCATAATCAGAATAAACTCATATGACCTCACGTGCGAAGTTTGAAAGTTTTACAATAAAAGGTTCCAGAGACATAGAGATGCAAAAAGTGCATATTTTAAGACATACTCACTGACCACTGACCACTGACACACTCATCAAATTGATGAAGCACTTCCGCTATCGCTAGAGAGCTAAGGTTTGGTACACGAGTAGATCTATGTGAGCAATGAACCAGAAAAATCTGAAAACACGGAAATTTTAACCAGGAGGGCGGGACTACGCCGATAAAAATTAAAATTTGTGCTAGTGAGCTGAAATTTGATACATAGCTAGGTCTAGGTGAGCACTAAAATAAAAAAAATCTGGAAACCCGGATATTTTGGTCAGGAGGGCGGGGCTACGTCCATAAAAAAGCTAATATAAAGCGCTTAAAAGAAGCTGTTTTATTGAAATTTTGCATGTTTACTGCGATAATGCAGGGCTATAAATTTTTTGTTAAAAAAGTGGACGGTGACACGCCCATGTAATTTAAACCTCATTTTCATTTCATATCAGCATATTAGATATACTATTTATGTGGGTATTATTATCCGTTTGCAAGGAAACTTGACAAGAATAATAAGCACTGGTCGAAAAAATCTTAAGGTCGGAAAAGTGGGCGGGGTTACGCCCATAATTATTTAAAATTAAAAGTTGCGCTAAGCAGCTGAAATTGGATATACAAATAGGTCTAGGTAAGAAACCAACTAGAAAAATCTGAAAACACGGAAATTTTATTTAAAGGGGCGGGGCTGCGCCCATAAAAACTAAAAATTAAAAGTTGAGATAAGCAGCTGAAATTTTATACACAAATAGGTCTAGGTGAGAAACCAACTAGAAAAATCTGAAAAACCAAAAAATTTTATCAGAATGGGCGGGACCACGCTAATATTCAGTGCTATCATGAACAAAATTCCGCGTGAAATTTTTCATGGGGAACAATTCCAACTAATAGCAAATAATAGGGAAAACAAAAAATTCTAATTGGAAAAGGGAGAAATTTCACGCGGAATTTTATTCATGATAGCCCTGATTGTTTGAAACTGAAAACTTTTAATAAAAAATTTTTATGAAAATTTGTCTTAAAACCCCTCTATAAAACCTTAACAAGTTATATAAGTAAGGCTGTTAATATACAGCTTTTAACTTAAGCCATTTTAGTGAAACTTAGCATACACATTGCACGTATACAATACTTTAAACTATCACCTTAAAAAGTGGGCGTGATCACACCCATAAAATTTTAGCCTTGTGTTTAATCTACTTCGGTCTAGCATATTTCAGAAGAAAATTATCATGATTTATAAGCGCTACTCACAACAAAATTGTGAGTTTAAAATAGTGAGAGGGATAATGCTCATAAAATTTAATTCTCGCTAGAGAGCTGAAATTTTGCACATAAGTAAGTGCAAGAGCAAGCCAATGGGAAAATCTTAAAACCAAGAAGTGTTTTTGGGTATGCGAAGCCACGCCTTTAAAACTTTAATTCGCACCAGAGAGCTGAAATCTGATTAACAAATAAATCTAGATCAGAGATCACTAAGAAAAATCTAAAAAACCCGAAGTTTCAATCAGAGGGCGAGATCAAACACTTTTAATTCAAAATTAAGATAAATTTAATTGAAGCTTTTCATACACATTGCACTTATCCAAAATAAAAATTTCCTATTTCGAAAAGTAGCTGTGACTTCAACCATAAATCTTAGCTTTTTCTTTCAGGTACTTCGGCTTATCAGTTTTTAATTTAATACTCAGGTATTTCTCATTATCTTTTTATACCAAACTTTGCATGAATCATAAGCACTAGCAGATATATATAAAAATCAGTGGGGCCAGGCCCATAAAATATTATGTAATATTATACTATAGAGAGCTGACATTTTGAAGACAAATAGTAATTGATTTACTCAATCGGAAAATCCAAAAATTAAAGCACCAGCCACCCTATTGAAACTTTGCATGCACATTGGGCATATCCTTTTGACTTATCTACTTCGACTAAGCAGACTTTGATCTGTAAATATACTGAGAAAATAGACGGGGTCCTGTCTACTAAAACTTACGCTGTATTTTACAAGTGTCTTTCCAGACGACTCTTACCAAATTGCGTACACACTAGCGACCCGTTGTAATGACACAATTGTGCATGTTTAAGGTCAACAATTCAACACCCATCACACTCTTACCCATTATTTTATGTAACTCTGCCATTTTCAACTGGCACAGTGATTATGAATGGAGATAAAACACACTTGAAATTTTAAGTTTAAAAATTGTTATTATAGAAAATTTTTCAAAAAGTAGTCAGATCCTCACAAAAATATAAATGTGAAAAACGGCCAAGTTCTTATCCAAAATTTCGGCCATTAAGCGAACATGACATGTCTGATGAACTACTTGTCCAGCACGCTGCTATTTCCGACTTATAGCAAACCGAAGAAATGGTAGTTGATCAGCATCGAGCTATCAACGAATTCCTAACACATTTTCTACCAGAATCTGTGCGTTTATATAATTTAACCAACTATGTAGACTATGACGAAGCTTACTTTACCCAACTGGCCGCAATGGCTACCATGTGTCGGGATTTAATGGCTGATTTTCGAGCAAAAATGGCTAAAGAGGAAATGCTCTCGTGCACTGCCAAACCACCAGGGAAACGTTAAGCGAGTAATAACAAAATATTGCTACACAAACACACAATACTCTATTCAGCAAAAAAGAAAAGAAAAAACAGCGAAAAAGCGGCGAAAAGAAAAGGAATAAACGAAACCACTTCATAGGTATTAATTTGTTTATATTTATATATATATATATATATATATATATATATATATATATATATAGAAAACCTAAAATGTCAAACAAATTACAAGAAAAAAAAGAATAGTGCCGTTTAAAATTGCACTTAAAACTACATTTAATATATAAAACGAAAAATTATTTTAAATTAACACTAACAGCAACAACACCACATTTAAATAGTATAACAAAAAAAAAAAAAATTATTACTCACTTTAACTTAGAAAAGAAAAGAAATTGAATCCAACAAGACAAAAAAAAAAAACACCCAAAACAAAAAAGCATTGTAAAATTTTTGAAAAACTTAAAATACTTTATGCTTGTTATCCAATGTTTCATTTATTTGTTTTCTTTTTATATATACATACATCCATACATATTAAACAAGGCAGATTAATAAGCTATATGCAAAAGCTCAAACTGATTGTCAAACTCCATTGTTATAAAATTTAAATTTGACACTTGGAATGGTTTAAGAATTGGTTTACAAGCCGTGTCACAGATTCCGTTCGGGATGGTTTTCATTCCGTATTAACCATTCCGTTCGATGTTCATTTTGGTGCTTCAGATTCCCATCGTTTTCATCAATCCGAAAAAATGCTTAATCTTACAAGTGTGGCAAAATAATTTTGTAGTAAATGATAATGTGGCATATGTTTAGGCGTTTTAAATTTTTTTTGTATGCATATTTTAATTCTGCCTTGTATTTTTTTGGTTGGTGTGCTGCCAATATGAAGATTTTGATAAAGTACATACAAAAATGGTATGGCAATACCAAATAAAGCAATTCCGTACATTTTGTTCTGTTGATTTTATTTTTGTAATGACTTGAGAAATTTGCAAAATAAATAAATAAAAACTAAATAATTGTAATACAGCTTTGAATCAATAAATGAAAAATAGTATTCTTAATTGAAAAAAAATTGTTTAAAATGTTTTTTTTACTTTAACATGCAGAAAATGTTAATTCCGTCCATGAAATTAAAAGTGATTTCATTCTGATTTTTTTTTCGTTTTTCGTTTTCTAAAGCACCAAAATACGGATTGAATTCCGTTTCCGAATGGAATTGAGCTCTGTGACATGGCTGTACTTTTGCTGCTATGCTACATGTATTTTTATTAACATGCCTTGATATTAACCAAATTTTATTTACTTGGAAACAATTTTTTTTATTTATCCCATATATCTTGGCTTGTTTATCAGCCGATCAGCCGAAAGAGCATTATTATGTAACCCGTTTCGAAAAGGAAACTACTCGAATTTGCGTGTAAACAACATTAGAATGGCAAAATATTGCCGCTCGATTCGAGTTACATAATAACACAACCTTATTCTTTTTTTTTTAATATTGTGCTGAACTTTTACTTTTGTCTATTATTAAAAAAAAAAATCTACTACTGCGAACTACATACTTATTTCTAAATAATAATAATTTTACTGCTTTTTAGGGTTCCGTACACCAAAGGTGAAAAGGAACCCTATTGTTTTCGCTATGCTGTCCGTCTGTCCGTCACACGGTATTTTCTCAGGAACCGTAAGAGCTACGGACCTGAAATTTGGACACAGTATGTAGAACCTTGGCCGCTACAACAACAAATACATGAGAATTAAAAATTAAAGGGTGTTCCAAAACGAGCAATGAAATATGTTAAAATCCCATGTAATATACATACAATTGTATGAACATATGTATATTGAAACTTGAAATTTGTAAAATTAGTGTATTTTTATACAGACTACAACAATTAACACTAAAATTTAAAAAATTTAAATTAAAGGGTGGTCCATCAGTTAATGCAATTTTGACTATGTAATTTTGACAATTTGCTATATCTTGGAAACCGTAAGAGGCAAACACTTGAAATTTTCAAAAACGGTAAAACTAAAAAAACCGAAAATTATAAAATCGCCAAACCAAAAAATAAATCGCCAAAAATTAAAAAAAATCGCCAAAACGAAAAAAATCGCCAAAATTAAAAAAAAAATCTAACACTAAAATAAATCGCCAAATTCGAAAAAATCGCCAAAATGAAAAAAAAATGCCAAAATGAAAAAAAACCCAAAAAATTTGAAAAAAATCGCCAAAACGCGAAAATGTCGCCAAAACTAAAAAAAATTTAAATCAACAAAAAATCGCAAAAATTAAAAAAAATCGCCAAAAATAAAAAAAAACGCCAAAATGAAAAAACGCCAAAAAACCGAAAAAATCGCCAAAACAAGAAAATAAAGTGTCTAAACTAAAAAAGAGCCAAAACTTAAAAAAATCGCCAAAACCGAAAAAAACGACAAAACAAAAAAACCGAAAAGACCCCAAAAACGAAAAAAAATGCCAAAACTATATAATATATAGGATGAAGTTTGTATTAAATTACATATCTAGTGTTCGTACGGAACCCTATGTGCGCGAGTCATAGTCGCACTTTACTGAATTTATTTATTTTTACACTTGAAAAAAAAAAACAAATTACAAAAAAAAAAACAATTAATAAACAATTTATGAAGATAAAACTACAAAATTCCATCAAGTATTATAGACCAACTTTAACAGCACTATTAAAATAAAATAAAAGTTGTGAGATATAAATTTTGACCAAGTTCTTCTTTACCACAATACCTAACACAGAAATATATTATGTATGATAAAAACTTGTAGCCGTAAGGGTGTCATATAATTTCTAGATAATCTATTAACTTAGCAATATTTTTAGCTTTCCAAAAAAGGAGAGAATAATGTATAAATGTTCATTTCTTTATATTGATAAAAATGTTGTCAAGATGGCAGATTATCTAGAAATTATATGACACCCTTACGATTACAAATTTTTATCATACATAATATACTTCTGTGTTAGGTATTGTGGTAAAGAAGAACTTGGTAAAAATTTATATCTCACAACTTTTAATGGCCGAAATTTTGGACAAGAACTTGGCCGTTTTTCACATTTATGTTTTTGTGAGGATTATGTGTTTAAGGGTTGTTTTTAAGGCAAGCGCACACAACTTATGTCAATGCATGTAAGGGTTTGTATGTGCGTAGAAAAGTAAAAGATAATACACACAACGTGTGTGCGTATGTATGACGTTTGAAAATGCGCCCATGCGTATGAAGAAGCAAGCATCACAAATTCTTACGTCACAAAATATTTTCTTCTTTACTCCTATATCTGCAATAACTGAAACGAGTTTCTTGCAAACAGTGTTGTTAAGCGTTTGTTTTAGAAGATTTCACTGTAGTAAAAAATTTCAAAAATCCCTCATGTCTTAAAAGTTCTTGTAAGTGGTCTTGAGCGTTGGTCTAGTATGTATTTAATGCTCGCAGATAAAATTTGCGGTTTTTATGTAGAACCGCGTGTATATTAATATAAAACTTTTCTGAACATTTAAAGATATATTTACAGACAAAAAAGTAATATGAATGATTTTGTAATATCAATTAAAAAATTAGTTAAATTTTCACCTATAAAAAATTTCGTGATATCAATTAAGTTTTTTCACTCAAATTAATTAATACAATTAAAAATTTAACTGAATCAATTAAATTCTTAGTTGAAAATTTTAATTGGTGAATACTTTTTTTTAGGGTGGAGCAATTGGTTTTGTCAACAGTCGTAACCTAGCTTCTGCCGAAAGGCATCAAAACTTAAGCTTTTGGTTGGGTAAAAACATTTATAGCCAAATAAAAAAATAAAAAATTCGCCTCCGATTTTAATAAGATTTTATACGAAATCTTGAATTAATATGTTCTTGTTAGCAAAATATAGTGACTTCAAAAAGCAAAATTTATATTTTTTCTGTATTTTGCAAACTTTTTATACACAGAAAAAAATAATTTGTAAATGTAATTAATTTTTTTGTTATATCAATTAAATAGTTAATTGATTTTGAACCTACAACGATTTTTGTAAATGCAATTAACGAAATCGTAAGTTAAAGAAAAATCTGAAAAATATTTTGAATTAAATGTATCAACAAATATTTTGTTGAAACTTATTTATTTTTTCAACATTTATTTTTGTTAGATTTCAAAGTTATTTCAATTAAAGTTGTTGTTATATTAACAATGTGAATTGTTGAATTTCCGTGTCATAAATGTGATATTAACAATTCTTATACACAATCACAATCTCCGAAATGATTTTTGCTTGTCTACGAAAAACACTTAATGTCTTTGAACGGAGTTGAACCGGCAACCTCAGGACTAATAAACTAACTCACTTACCTCTCCGCTAAAGAGCAACAGTTAATTGAATATGCAAATGATGAATAGACACAATACATGATTTCTCATTTCTTCTACATATGCGCATTCCGTTATCATATAATTTAACAAATACTTTTGTTAAGTAGTTTAATTGACTACAAAATTTTAAATTTGTTATATCAATAATGATCATTGTTAATTTTTAAATTTAATATTAACAATTTATTTTGTTGGTTGCATTTCGATGATATATTTTTCTGTGTACTAAAGACCGTAATGGCTCCGAATTTTTTAATTTAGTTCCAAGGATTTTTGAAGTTATAATAAGTTTCTAGTGTTTAAGATAAATCTCGAGTTTTGGTATTTTCCTAGGTTTATTTGTAGTAGGATTTCATGTCAAAGATTATTGTAAAAGATTTTGGTCCATGATGCTCTCATCTCTTTGTGCCTTTCCGCGAAGACTATAAAAAAACTCATACTTAACAGAGATATAGGGTTAATATGTTCCACACAAATTTTCCTCAGGGTGTACACATTTTATACTCAAGATTCAAATATCACATGGTGAGCGATGTCTATTAACCACAAAAAGTGGCTGAGAATTTTAATTCGAAATTAAATAAGATCTAGAGGTAAAATTTCAAACATCGGTACACGAATATCTTCTGGTCACCTCTTCGAAAATAAGTCATTTTCTCTTTTGTACAATCTAATCAGAAATTTAAAATTCAGACTTAAGCGGTTATTGATGTTAATTACATTCAATAAGGGTATGGGAAATATTAGAACATATATAAAAAATACAATATTTTTTTCTTTTTTCTTAATCATCCAACAGCTTGCGAAAACATATGGGGTGAAAGGCTCAGAGAAAAACAGTCTTTATTTAATATTACAAAAATGTTTTGTGTTTGTATTAATATAAAACATGTTAAGTTTTTTGTGAATCGTCTACCAACTATTTTAATATATTTTTTTGTATTCTCTTAGAAATTTGTCATTTTGATGGATGACTATAAGGGAAATCTTATGCTAACTTAATTAATGTATTTTTGATTACTAGTTCAAAGAACAAAAAACGTTTTTAAGTAAATCATTGGATAATGCTTAATTAGTGCTCTTAAATGATTTATTTTTTCCCACCCATCAGAAATATTGCTTCAATGCAATGACAACTAAAACTGATTTTTAGAAGAAATTACAATCATTTCATAAGAATAACAAAGCTAATTATACAATTATCGCATGGGAAAATGTATAATTAAAGATATATTTGAAAAAAAAAAATATTGAAAAAAGCTATTTTTAAAGACAATAGCGAAGTAGAAATATATTTAGCACACTGAACTTATTTTATTTAATAAAGACTGGCAACTTTATCTTAGTATTGATTAGGAAATTTTTCAAGCTTATAGAATACTTCAGCTTACTAGCAATTTGCCTAACGATGTATGTCAAGCAGATAATTTTTTTTGCGATTACAGATCTGCTAGCGTATTGCTTGATATTTATTCGGTTAGCTTCACTTTGCATGATTTATGAATTGATGTGTTAAAAATAGATTGGTATTGAAAATCAGCAAAATAGAGCAGACGGTTTCAGAGCTGGAAAACCTGATTTTTTTTTTTTTGATATAGAGTTAACTAGCTAAAACTATATTTTTTAAATAAACTTATCTTATATTTCAGTACAAATAAAGCTACTATAAAAAAAAGAAATAAATAAAAAATAAAAAAACGTTTCCAGGGTTGGAAAACTTTAATTTTTTTGTCATATAAAAGTAACCTACTAAAACTTATTTTTAATTTTTCTCCATAACTTAAACATATCTTATATTTTTAACAGAATGATTCCAGGGTTGGGAAACTTACACTTGTTGTGATATACATACATATAAAAGTAAATAGTTCTAGTTAATTTTTTTCTTTTTCTTTTTAAATTAAATACATTTTATGTTTCGGAAAGAAAGGTTTGATATAGAAAATTAGAAAATTAAAAACCACAGCTCCAGAGTTGGAAAATTTTACATATTTTTTTTGGATGTTTAAGTAACCAGATAAAACTAATTTTTTCCTTTTTTCTTTGTTCACTTAACATGTTTTGTATATTTTTTAAATAACTAGATTGGTATAAGGAGTCAGAAAATACAAAAGGATGATTTCAGAGTTGAAAATGTTTTTTTTTGTATATAAATGTAACTAGGTCAAATTAATCTTTCATTTTTATTTACAAATTAAATATATAATATTATATATTAAATAACATTATTATACTAAATAGTTTGGAAAACAATTAGAAAAATAAAAAACATTGCTCCAGATCTGGAAAACTTAAACTTGTTCTGGTGTGTTAAACTAATTAAATACAACTAATTTTTTCTTTGGTAATTAAATATATTTATGATTTGAGCAGGCTAAAGTACGTATCGCTTTGTAAGCCTGATCAAATAATAAATATAGAAATAAATGAAGTTCGAACAATAATAATTAAAATTAACTAAATATATTTATTACTATATTTTAGAATGAACAAAATTAGTATTACAAACAAAGAATATCTTTATTCAAGTTTTTTTTTTAATTGTTAAATTTTATATGGATATCTAATTTTAGTACAATCGCTGTGCGGTTTTTGTAAATAAAAGCTTAAAATTAATATTTGCTATCAAAAAAATACTTAAAGTTAAATCAAGAATTATTTCAGAACAAGTCTTAATCACTTCTTTCATACTAATAATATTTTTCACATTATGTATTTTAATGCAACACAACAATCACTTTCATTTAAGTTTAAAATTTTTTTAAACGCACTAAGAATCCCAAATTAATATTTTACTTATTAAGTAAAATTTTTTTTTATTAAAAATACATTGAAATTGATTATTGAGGGGTTTAGCTGAATCCTATGCGCATTTCACTGTTGCTAATGCAGATCATCAGGGAACCTTTACCCAAAGTTTCTTAGAACAACTAGAGTTATTATGTTAAAAAGTTTCATTTAAACAAATGAGAAGCTCAACAACAAATAACAAAGTTTAAACAAGAACTCAATAATCAACATGTTTTTTTATTTTTACTTTACTAATAATACATTGCCTGACTTTTTTTCAGCTTAAAATTGTATTTGTAAGAGTATGTAAAAAGAAAATAAATGTAAATAACAACAACAGCTATTTAAGTATAGAGTGTTGCCACAAAAGTATTTTTTTGACCAGGTGCAGTCAATTTAATAATTAGTGTTTTTTTTATGGGAATTGTTATAATTTAAGTTTAAAAGTTTTAAACGCACTAACAGCCCCAAATAATATTTTGCTTATTAAGTAAATTTTGTTTTATTAGTAAAATATTAATTTGGGATTTTTAGTGAGTTTAAAAAATTTTAAATTTAAATTTTAACAATTCCCATAAAAAACATTCTCATTTATTTTTGTAAAAATTTTCTATTGTTCCTCTTCTTTCTCTCAGAAACTGTGTCACAGATGCTTCTAGTTTTTTTCATCACTAATTTTCTTCAATTCTGTGTACTCTATGATGTCCTACGAAACCATTAGTTCTTTTTGCATAATATAATACACTAATATATATATATATATATATATATATATATATATATATATAATAATATTTCGATCACGCTGGACTTTCTGTGTTAATGGACATATACAAAAACTTTTTAGCTTACTTTCCTGCAATTTAGCTCAATGATGCTAGAAAGTTGCTAAAACCAAATCATTGTTGAACTAACCTCGTATTACAAAGACTCCAAAAACTTAATATTAAAATAAATCACAACAAGGACTTTAAAAGAAATGTTTACGTGTAAACACGAACTTGTGATGCGCATTAAATCTTTTTCCCTCCCATATCATTTATGCATCATATATTTTTAATACATTATTTCTATGAAATGAAAATAAAAGTTATATTACATCTAATCTAAGCTATGCAAATAACACAACAATCGAATTTTTGATTAAACATAAAAGTTCCTAGAACCGTATCGGATTAACTTGTATTTTGCCTTCCGAGAAAAGTTAAGATCCTTTCAGGCGTAAGATAAATTTTATAAATGCAGGAAGAAAAACAAATACGTAAGCATGTACAGAAAAGAAAAATAAATAAACTTTCATTGAAATGTTCATGGTAAATAGAGTTTTAAAATTATGAGCGCTTCACACGTACATACATGTAAATTTTTTTTTTCTAAAAGCGTTTTCCCAAATAAACACATTTGGATAATAATAATCGCTTTATAATATCATACTATCAAAGTGTGCGTATGAAAAATAAACTTTTATGAGTGACACTTTATTTGAAGTGCCTAATATGATATTTGATAAATAAAAAATAAAAAACTTTTATCGTCTAAAATTAAATGTGAAGAAAAAGTTTATTTGAAAAAATGTTATCTTAAAATATATATTTAATGAATTGATGCGTGTTATATATTTAATATACATTTAATTTTTGCTACACAAACAATTTAAATAAATATATATATATATGTATGCAAATATATCAGAATAATGCCAAATAATGAGGAACATATAAAACTTTTAGATACTAGGAAGCTAAAAGGCTTATTTTTAAAAATCAAGTTTGTTGGCATTGCTCTGTAGTAGTCCGAAAATATTAAAGGAATATTCACGGCAGAAAATAAACGCCAGTATGGCAAAGAAAATTATTTTTTTTTTTAGCTAAAAACCATACTAATCTATAATCTTTCCTTACCGCTTTAACTAGAACTAGAAACAAAATATTTCTGATTACATCTACAGTTATTCCAGCTACTTTTTTAATTCCTTTAATCCAAAGTGTTGTAGGCATGTTTCTTGCCAAATTCAATGTTGTTGTTGTCAACATATGACCATCGATTTGAAACAAAGTGGACAAAATTCTGTGGCAAAAAGGAAAAAAAGTGCTTAAGTCGAGATAAGCTGATTTTGAGTTAATGATAGCTTCGTAGCCTGGATATTCGAAAGTATCCTTGGTCAAAATCTCAATCAATTTGTGTGATTTTTCAGGAAGTTATAGCAGTATGACTTGGGACTTATCTTTTTTAAACTCCTAATCTCATTTGGAATAGCTTAATTGAAGTTATACTTACGGTGACCATCCGTTCTGTATTATACAGAACAGTACTGTATTTTAGCGTCCTGTTCTGTATAAATTATTCATTAGGAAATAACGTTAAAATATTCTGTATTTTATTTACTGTTCAGTATTTGTTCTGTATTTTCATAACTCAAACTGCATTTAAAAATTTAACGGAGTTTCTGCAACAATACTATTTTAATCAACATTGAGAAAGGGCTTAATATATCAACTATGCAAATGCTGCAGTTCTATAAAAATACAGAAACAACAAGAGTTTTCTTTCCATATGTTTCAAATCTTATTTTTGAAGATCCCGCTTTAGGGCCATGGCTTTTCTTCGTATATTGTCAGGCTACTTTATTTCATGATTATATAACGCAGATTGAGTCCCAAAAAAATATGTATGACTGAGGCCTCTCTCATTATTAAAGAACTTAAGATTGAAATCCCACAACTTAGGGAGGAAATATTGTTGCCTATTGTTGTTAAAAAAAATCGTAATTGTCCTAAGCCAGAAAAATGTTATTCATTTGGATTAGTTTAAAGCTAATGCAAGCCGATTTTATGCAGATTGTATGGAATACTTAAATTAATGTGATACTGCCTACCAAGAAGTTGGAACTCCTACGTGGAAAGATGTTAAATCCAGTTTTGTTTTCATTATGGATAAAAGAAATGAGTTAAACATAAATGACACCAAATAATTTTATGAATTAACTCTTGTTAAAAGATATATCTCTTTAGAAAAATTAAAGTAACACATATATGGGTATGTTCTGCATTCCACGTGAAATTAAAACGAGTGGAATTGCTATAAAATTGTTGTTGGAAATATGTAATTATAACAACAATGCTATGGAAATTCCACTCGTTTTAATTTCACGTCGAATGCAGAACATACCCCATAATGAGAATCAAAAATTTGCAGAAGAGCTGTGGGTAAAAATGTTTAAACATTTTAAATAAAGAGACATACGTTTCCAAAATAGGTCGAAAGTTGTCGAGTTCAGTTTATATTTATCTGGTTCCAATGCCCCAACAGAAAGACTATTTTCTGTTTTAAATAATATATGGACGAGTGAGAAACTTAAATGAAGATAGATACCATCAAATTGTATTGAGTTTAAAAAACATTTAAAAGGAAATCAATACTTGGTAAAACAAATTTATTTCACAGAAAAATACCAAAATTGAAACTACGAGTATTTATATAGCTATTCATTTTTTGTACTGGGGTTCTACTGTGTAATTCAAAACGAAAAAAAATTTCGAGTTTGTATGCCTATAACGTGTAAATTCGAAAGCTTTTTTTTCATTTCGAATTACAGAGTTGACCGCCTGATATACATACATACTAGTGATGCACGAATATTCTTACTCGTATTCGCCAAATTCAGGCGAATACGAATATTTTTCCTAAACGAAATTTAAATAAATGACTAAAAATTTTAGTTTGTACAAATACATTAATTTTTTATAGAAATTATCATTAAAATTTTGGGTACTTTTTATTAACTTTAAAGTACGCCAACAAGAGTGTGAAGTCCTTTTTTATAACAATTTTTTAATATTTCATATTGCATATAATATTCGTATTCGTATTCGTATTAGCGAATATCAAAAATTGACATTCGTTACATCACTAATACATACATATAATAAATTTCTGAAAATCGACTTGAACGCTTAAAAGTGCTCTCCTGCAAAACAGTAAAATATGACTTAAGCACTTTTTCCTTATTGCCTAAAGAATTCTGTTCAACTATGTGTTGTTAGTCAGAATATTTACAACAGACTTTGATGTTATTTGTTCATTAATAATTATCACATGTAATTTGGCTTAAAAAGCGATACGAACTTTAGCCCGTTCAAATCACAAATATAGAAACAAATGGAGTTCGAATAATAATTAAAATTAACTAAATATTAATTTGTTTTTATTTAGAATTTAACGCACAGCTGTTTCTACAATAAATATATGATTAAAAAATAAAATAGTATTATTATATTAAATAATACTGTGGTCGTATTTAACAATATTAATATAATATTAGAACATGGTATGGTGAGTCTAAATTATATTTTAGTCACGTCTAACAATAGTGTTGTCATATTTACAATACTAAGATTATAATATAATTAACTCAGATAATATTATAATTAACTCAGATAATATTATAATTAACTCAGATAATAATATTTTTAAAGTTTTTTTCTATTAACAATAATATGATTTGACTGCAACCATATAATTCAATCATAGTATGTTGCTGTTTGATTATGGTTACCTCAACCATATTTTTTCTTTGTGTGTAGTGAAAAAATTATGCTGAATCTTGATATTGTAATTTAACAAAGTGTCAATACTGAAAAAAAATTATGTATAACAACCTCCGAAAATTTTACTTCTAGCAAGAATTTCACAAAAAAAAAAAAATAATAATTTCAAGCCCTTTTGCTTCTAATCCCCTGTTATAAAAAATTAAAAAATAGTCTAAAGTTTATCGGACTTAAGAAAATATGAGGTTATGAACTATCATAATGACATGGGAACTTTCAGCGCTTCTAGTGTTGAAAACAATTTTAAATAATATTTATATTGCCGCCTTCCAATATTAATATCAATTTCTGAAATCATATGTATCTATGTGGTGCAAGTTTTTAATATTTCAATGCAATATCCTTCTTACAGAAAAAATTGCAGTTAACCAGCAAAAATATCCATCAGTAAGCATATACGAGATCTTGGAAGAAGAATTCAATTCATTGAGAAGACTATTGTGTGGCGGAGTTCGAGCAACAACATCAGGTTTAATTGTAAAATTTAAAATTTGCACATATAATTATGTATATATATAAGCAATAAAAATTATTTATAAGAAAACATGTTTTAGAAAGCCTTGTATTTTTGGGGATTAAATATATTGTAATAAAAAATTATGTCGGAGACAGTAGTCTCAATTAATTTGGAGTTAATAATGCAGAAAAAATCATTATACCATATTTAAGCTTGTGTAAAGATTTAATATAAAACGCTTGTACACACACCTCTTGAGAAAAGAAAATATTTTTATATCTTTATTTAGTGATATGTAGATTGAAAACTTTACTTTTGAATAATTTTTTTTTAAATATATGTGCATATTTTATTGTTTTTAGTGCATATCTTGCGTTTTTGATGTCATATCTTAGGAGCCTAAAATACCTTTTTTAAATGCATGAAGTCCTTGTCCCTGATAATATTTAATATTAATATATTATCACTCATACACCTTACTATATTTATCCAAGAAAAAAGCCTCTCAAAAGTATGCTGTACTTTTGTGTATTAACTATAATGCTGTTCAATTACGTATTATTTATACGCCACAAATTTCTCTTATACATATATTTACTGTCTATATATATATATATATATATATATATATATATATATATATATATATATATATATATATATATATATATATATATATATACACACACATATATATATATATATATATATATATATCATTATATCATGCACACAAATACATTTATTTTTCAATTTAAAATACCCAAAAACACTAAAAATTAATCACAAATTGATGAAAATTGGAAATGTCAAAAATTTCGTGACGAAACAATTGTTTGAACAATAATTTTTGTTTCAGTTGACAGAAAAAAGTCACCACTTATAATTATATATAACATCCCTAAAATAGGAAATGAATTTATAAATTCCGTTTCCTTTTCCTTTGAAAGTCCGTACTAGTAAATAAAAATTTCTTTATGAAATTTACCAACCTGAAATTCCATAATTTTTTTTACACATAGTTTGTATGAGAACCTGAAACTCCGTATGAACTCAGGCTTAATTCATAAAAAATATTTTTGGTTTATTACAGGTTTATTTGCCAAATTTGCCATAGAAATATGCCAAATAAGCGCTTAATAAACCTAAAATATTTTTTATGAATAAGGCAGCTATCATTTAGGGCGACTTTTTGAGTTCAACATTAGAGATTAAATTAAGCTTAGTCTTCAGTTGTGATTTTTGGGTAGTCGATTATATGGTTTTAGTTGCTTGTTTAAGCGGGCAATCATGGTGGTTTAATCATGCATTAATATTGACAACATACACTTGTGAAATATATAACTTTTTGTAAAAATTATATGATAAAATAATCCAAAAACACATAAATAAATATATACATATATATATATATATTTTATATTATTTATCTATTTCCTTTAACAAGCGCAATATTTTACTTGTAAATAATAAAACATGACAGTTTCTTCTTCTTCCCACAAAAAATCAAAGTGTGTTGATAACATGTATCACTTTTACACAGTAAATTTTGCCACTATTTTGTTCCTCAGTATGGTAATACTACACACAATAAGAAGTTTAAGCTACCACTCAAAAATATCAAACTAAATTAATTTGAGATTACCCAGCTAAAAAAATTATATATGGTCCATATATTTTTAATATATGAATGTATATAACTATATATGCATATGTATGAATTCATGTACGGAAATGTATGGGATTGTACATGGCAAAAATATTATATATGAATTGATATATGGACTAATATATGAAACGTATTATAATACAAGAGCCATATATGGAAATTTAATTACGAGGCTCTTCGTATGTTGATCCATACATAGAAATAAGATGTAATCTACGGAGCCATATAAAAATGTATGCATATATGATATCTCACATAAAATCATTTTTGCAATTCGATCTTTTTCTATCTTTTTAATCACTCGTGAATTGGAAGTTTGTTAGAAAATACACACGGTATGTAAATTTTATATGCTCGTGCAACAAAAAAAATCATTCTTGTTGGATTTTATATATTGTGGGTCTATTTAATAAATCAAATAATCAAAAAGATAATTCAGTCATTAATTTTATAAAAAATAACAGAATTCTCAGATATATTTAAGAAACAACAAAGAAAAAAAAATTGATTAATTTTTCTTTTCTAATAGCATTAGTTTTTAATTTGATTCCTAAATTATATGTCGTGTACAAATGTGTGTTTTGTTTTTTGTTTTTAATAATCGATTTACATTTTCTCTTAAAATGTCGAATGAAATGTCTTTTAGTTCGTTTTGAATTATTTTGTTCGAACAAATGTTTCACTAAACACAACCTTTCTATACCAAATCTAACAAAAAAATTACTTTAATAATTTAATTTATTGCACAGCAGTGCGCTTTTTGAATCAATATGAACTTTGCATACTATATAGGGAATACACATTCATGTATGAAAATGTATGAATATATATTATCATATATGTTCAGTTCTCGTGGTACCTTCATAGCGAACAGTCGATTAGCGGAATTTTTCTTACTTATAAAAAAATTAAACAAAAAAAATTCGTAGTACATATTATTCGTACTAGGTACATACTGTCTTTAATAAATAAGCTTTATGCTTTGCTGATATTTTTACATAGTAAAAATAACAAAAACAAAAAAAAACCGCAAGCAAAAAAAATTAAACAAATTCATATTGAGGAATACTATATATATGTGTACCTCTAAACAAATAAACAATCATAAATAACAAAAACAAAAAAAGACCGCAAACATAAAAAAAAACACAAACGAATATCCCTTGAGGAATTCTTTGTATGAGTGCCTCAAACACAAAAAAATTTGAAGTGAGTTCTAACGGCAGAAATGCTTATTTTACTGTGAGTTCTGAAACTTTTAATGAAAAAAATATAAATAATAAATCTGATGAAAACCTTTTTTTACCGGCAAAGCCAATTTTTCGTCAGCGATCAACTTCGCTTTGTCCAATGCTAAATAGTAATGATGCATTAACATTACAGTTGCCTAGTACTTCTTCATATAAGCCAGTAATATCATCCCCTTCAGGCTCGTGTTCATCACTTAACAAAGTTATCACTACAGATAACAGCGGCTCGAAACTCAAGGTACAAGTCGGAATGGACAGATATATAACCGTGGTAAAGCGTGGGCGAAGCCCGAATTCTTCAAAAATTTCATCTGCTCCAAAAATGTCTAGGGATAACAGCGCAGCCTCAACTAATCGCCAAAACCGCTTCGAAATTTTGCAAGATGACAACGACAAACCCGAGGTATCCTCGAATAAAATATCCAAGCCGCCACCAATCTATTTGAGACAAAAAAATTCAAATGCCCTTATTAAAAAATTAATTTCGGTCATTGGTGAGAATAAATTTCACATTGTTCCAATAAAACGTGGAAACATAGATGAAACTAAAGTCCAAATTTATGACGAAAAAGATTTCCGCAAAATGGTTGCTGAATTTGAAAAAAATAAAACAAGCTTCTACACATACCAGCTTAAGAGCGCTAAAGGCATGCAGATCGTATTGAAGGGCATAGATTCTTATGTTGTTCCCGAAGAAATAAAAGATGCACTCGTCCTCCAGGGGTTTAAGGTAAAAAATGTGTCCAATATAATAAACAGAGAGAAGATTCCCCAACCCCTATTTCGTGTTGAACTTGAGCCTAATGATATAAAATTGAAAAAAAATGAGACGCATCCAATTTATAATTTGAAATACCTCTTGTACCGAAAAATCACAGTTGAAGAGCCACATAAGCGTTCAGGTCCTGTACAGTGCCATAATTGCCAAGAATATGGCCATACAAAAACATACTGCAATTTACCCTCTGTTTGTGTTGTGTGCGGCGAATTACACGGCACTGCTAGTTGCAATAAGCCAAAAGATCAAAGTGATAAAAAATGCAGTAATTGTGGAGGTAATCACACCGCTAACTACAGAGGTTGTCCTGTGTACTCTTTCGTAAAGAAGACTATGGTGCAAAAACCTAAATTAGCTCCAGCTCAATCAGCAAACGCTTACTCTGCCACTTTTGCGCAAATGAGCCAACCAGTTACTTCCCGTGTATCGTATGCAGATGCTGCTAAGACAAATTCAATTCCCACACAAAATGTTTCCCCGCCAAATAATTCAAAAAATACTGACGCAAGCTTTAATTTTAATCGCCTTGAAGCTACTATTGAAAATCTGGTGCAAACTATAAACAATTTTACAACAAATATGACTAGCATGATGCAAGAAATGCTACGAATGCAGAATACTCTGCTTCAAGCATTAATTAATAAGCCATGAACACGTTAACAATATGTTTCTGGAACGCAAACGGCATTCGCCAACATAAAAATGAACTTGAGCACTTCCTCACGGAAAAAAATATTGATGTTATGTTAGTATCTGAGACTCATTTGACTTCGAGAAGTCTTTTTAAAATTTATGGCTACACTATATATGATACAAAGGACCCTAGAGGAAGGGCTTGCGGTGGATCAGCAATTCTAATAAAGTCAAGACTCAAGCACTATGTTCTTGATAACATTTGTGAAGAACACCTACAAGCAACAAATATTGGCATTGAAAGTTTTTGTACAAATTTTGTTATATCATCAATTTACTCCCCTCCCAGATTTACAATCACTGAGAATCAATATGAGGATTTCTACAAATCTCTTGGACCTTGTTTTGTAGCAGCTGGCGACTACAATGCTAAGCATACGTTCTGGGGTTCGCGTCTTATTACCCCCAGAGGTCGAGCATTGTTCAACACTATTTCAAAAATGGGCTTGGATGTCATTTCGAGTGGGGAGCCCACTTATTGGCCTACTGACATACAAAAAATTCCGGATGTTATAGATTTTGGCGTCATAAAAAATATCTCTAGGGATTTAATTCAAGTTCAAGCTTCTCTTGATCTTTCGTCCGATCACTCTCCGACGATCATTACAATTTGTAGTCCCTTAAGAAGTAACTTACCTGACCCATATGTGAAGATGATCAATCGTGTTAATTGGCTGGGGTTCAAAAAATATCTCAGTAGTCATTGTACGGAAAACATTACGCTTAGAACATCCGATGATATTGAATCTAACATTGCCAATCTCAGCGAGAATATTAAACAGGCTGCTGAACATGCCATTATCTCCCATCCGCAGACTGGGTTTAATAAAATTTATTCTACAGACGTTGAACGTCTCGTACGTGAAAAAAGAAGAGCTAGAAGGGAATGGCAACAACACAGATAACCACAAAATAAAATCAGATTTAAAGAGTGCACTAAACGACTCCAAGAGTTGCTTGCGTCTGAAAAAACTGCATCTCTTAAAAATTATCTGGAAGGTCTTGATGTCACACCAGCGTGTAATTAATCTTTGTGGCGCGCTGCTAGAAAGCTTAAAACACCCATTGAGTATAAGCCACCTCTACGCACATCTACCGGAAGTTGGGCAAGAAGCGATACTGAAAAAGGTAAAATATTTGCTGAGCACTTAAAATCCGTTTTTACGCCAAACATATATACTGGTGTTGCTGATTTGCCGAATGTAGTCGCTCTACCCCCTCAATACATAAAGTTTAAGACGCGTGATTTACAAAAATTAATTGCCGAACTCAACCCGAAGAAAGCTCCCGGTATTGATGGAATTAGTAACCAGATGCTTATGAACTTGCCTCGTATTGCAATGAGAATCCTATTATTCATATTTAATGTCATTTTACGACTGGAGTATTATCCACACAGCTGGAAGCTTGCCAAGGTTAAAATGATTCCAAAGCCGGGCAAAGATCTAACCAAGGCTGAGTCATATAAGCCAATAAGTCTACTATCAACTATGTCAAAGCTTTTCGAAAAACTGCTTAAAACAAAATTGTCCCAAATTCTAATTAGTAGTGGGTGCATACCAGACCACCAATTTGGTTTTAGAAGTCAGCATAGCACCATTGAACAAACTCACAGACTGGTTCAATTTATAAGAAGAACTTTTGAGGAAAAAAAGTATTGCTCTGCGCTCTTTATTGACGTTTCCCAGGCATTTGATAAAGTGTGGCATGAAGGCCTAATTTTAAAATTGAAGACTTACTTACCAATAAACATTTTAAATCTTTTGGGAAGTTACATTATTTCCCGTAAGTTGACTGTTGTGGAAGGAGACTTTACGAGTAGGCCTGAAACTATCTCATCCGGTGTGCCACAGGGGAGCATACTGGGACCAGTTTTATATTTGATTTATACTTGTGATATGCCTGTGAGCAGTAGTATCCATACTTCCACATTTGCCGACGATACAGCCTGCCTTAGTATGCACGAAAACCCTGATGAGGCATCCCGCAAACTCCAGGAACACATTAGCCAGATGGATCTTTGGTTAAACTTATGGAGAATTAAAGTCAATGAACAAAAGTGTGCCCATATAACGTTCACCCTAAGAAGAGATACTTGCTCCCCCATTCGGATTAACAATCAAGTTGTTCCTCAACATTCACATGTGAAATATCTTGGTATACACCTTGATCGACGACTTACATGGAAACACCACATTGACTCTAAGTTAACTCAAATAAAACTTAAATTAACTCAAGTACATTGGCTGATTGGTAGAAATTCTACACTTAGCCTAGACTGCAAACTTTTAATATACAAGTCGCTTTTAAAGCCAATATGGTGTTACGGAATTCAACTATGGGGCACTGCTTCAGCTTCAAATGTAGAGAAAATTCAACGAAGGCAAAATAAAATTTTACGCATGATAACATCGGCTCCATGGTACATCAAAAATTCAAATATACATCGCGATTTGAATATGCCACTAGTGACTGAAGAAATTGCAAAATACGCAGGCAAATACCTAACAAAACTCGAGTCACATCCTAATCCGCTTGCTCGTAATATTTTGAACTTTACTGGACACATCCGCTTAAAAAAGAGAGATACACGGGCTCTAATATTCAACACTCTAGATGATGAAGCTGCTTGAAAACACCTTTTTCTTTTTGTTGCTTATCACTACTTATGTATTATTAATAACTATCACTAAGCTTATGTCCGACATTGGTCGGGCCTAATAATTTTTTTATAGACTTAAGATTTGAATACTTATTGTTAGTTCATATTTGAAGATACAATAAATAAAAAAAACATGCATTTAAAAAAAAAAAAAAAATATATGTCCATATAACCTCATTTTTCGGATCCGAACCATATATGTGATATCATATGTATATGCTCCATACATATTTTTTTAGCTGGGTAAGCTAATTTTCGGATTAGATAATTAGAGAAATAAACTAATCTTAATCTCGAACCCAAAAAGTCGCCCTTAAATATTCAATTGATTTTGGTGCTAGTGAGATGGTATTCTACTGACTGATGCGATACTATCTACTTTGCAATTTGAATCAAGGGCAATAGCTTTCGAGCAGTTTTCTTTCCGTATCAAATTACAGAATAACTCCCATGATTATTTGCAATTCATAGAAGGACGCAATAATTTGAGATATGAATTAACCATTTTAAACAAGTCATATTTAGCTCACATTTTTATTGTATTTCCTTGTCATATATTACAAAAAATTCATGTTTTATTATGTGTAACACTTCTGTGATCGCTATTTATAAACCTGTGTTTAAACTATTTACTTTGAAAACTTACATTCTTTTATAGAAACAATGTATATATCAGATGAACTTCAAATGCTGAGGAGCATAAACAATTTTTAGATAGTAGGAAGCTAAAGGGCTTATCGTTACAAACCAAGTTTGTTTGCATTGCTCTCTATTATGCTAAGAGCACAACTGGGACGAACGACGAATTTTCTCCACGTTGACGAATTCGTCGATAAGAGTTCGTTGCGTAAATTCGTCGTATCAAGCACAACAGCAACAAATTCACTCAGCGAATTCCTCTCTTATATTTGATAAAGTTTGTTATTGTGTGTGCAAAGATAGAGAGAGAGGGAGATAGAGGGAGAGAGAGAGAGTAAAAATTGTTTGTCGTCATTCGTCGACGTACAAAATAGAAATAAATATATATCAGAGTTCGTCACGCACGATGAATTTCGTTCGACGGTGGTGTTGTATTCATTTTCATATGCACAAATGTGTTTTATTTTTTATGAGGAAAGTTCGCTCCGAAAAATTCCTCGTTCGTCCCAGTTGTGTTCCAGGCATTACTCCGGAAAATATGTACAAAATATTCATTCTAGAAAAAAAGGAAAGAAAACTGTGTTTTACAACTCTGATGTTTTCGTGTATCATGTTACACTCAGGGAAAAGATATGTTTGCAGAATGGTTGAGAAAACAATACTATGTTCTCTTAAACAAAGGTGTGGTCATTGAAAACTAGTTAATGTTATTTCAAACATTTATTTCGTTACGATAAACAGCATAATCATATCGCACTTTTTATGAATGTAACAATATAATTATTAAATTCAAACATTACTCTGTTTATTGCAACAAAATTAATGCTTCGAATAATAATAACTAGTTTCCAACGACCACACATTTGTTTCAGAGAACATAATATTGTTTCCTCAAACATTCTACAATCATATCTTTTCTTTGAGTGTACGATTTAACGTCTTTATAATATTTTTTTTGGGGCTATGTTAAGGCTCTTACAGGGACAAGCCCGCAACGGTTAACGCGCTGGAAGACAATATTGAAGAATTTATTCATGAGATACCGGCGATATGATGGGGAAGTTATACCAAAACTTGACCCAGCATATGAACCATTTCAGACACATATCTGCGGTCAAAATTTGCATGAAATCATTTTTTTCTACCTCAAGGCTAAAATAAAGATTTCATACATTTCTCTAAATTTTATGTATTTTTTATTTTAATCAATCCTAAAATTTTTTAAAAACCTTCTATATATTTCGTTCCCACGCTGGCGAAAACATCACACTATTAAAAATTAAAGTTAGTTAAAAGTAGGATTTCATCGGAGGTAAGCTATAGTGAGCGATAAGTTAGGGGAAGTTTGTCCTACCTTGTTACTTAAATTTAATATAAATGAAGAACTTTTTATGCGTCTGATAAAATCCTGCTTTTAACAAACCTTGAGTGTGTACTAAATTTTAGCATACTATGTCATCACATGACTTAAGGAAGTGGTGGAAGATAATCAATGTCTTAATTCATTCTGTAACATAAATTGCTATGCCTACTATTGAATTTAGAAATAAATTTAAACGCTTAAGCTCAAGCTTTTTTTTGTCAAGAGTTATCAAGTGTAATAATCTGCGAAGTGAAAATTACAAAGTGAAATGAGGTTTTTATGCAAAGATTTAATCTTAAATATACAGGAACATAAAATTTTTCAAACGAAAGTAATGTAAGAATAACACAGGTAAAAAAAAGCAAACAGTTCATTAATGCACACTGATATTATTTAATAGACTTTCACTTTTGTGTACATTGTGTTAACAGTGACATTTCGATTGTATGATAAAAGCACCTTGTTTATTTTTAACTGTCGTATTCTAAAAAAAAAACTAATTGTGTTTGAAGTATATGTAAAAAAAATCTGAACAAATTTTGACTAAAGCACACTTGAAATACAAACTAGTTGTGTTTAGGATACGACCTGAAAGTCCTGCTCCCACTGTAGGCGCAATGTACCGATTTTTGTCGATTCACTGCAACAAAATCTTAAATAATAAACCAAAATGTCTTTATTTCAAAATTAATTCCGAAGTAAGTCTGTGTGGCTTTATTTCCAATGCAATGTGATACAATTATGTCCTTTTATTTCAATTAGTTGCGAAATAAGGTAAATTTAACTTATTAATTATGATTTTAATTCAGTTATCCAATGAAAATCGCTACATTGTGCCGATAGTGTAATTTAGACTTAAGTCTTTAAATATTAAGATCTATGAGAAATTTTTAAAACCAAAGCTATAAAAAGTATATATAATAATAATATGTGACCTTCTCCGAGAAAAGGGATCAAGTTCGTCAAAAACCGGGCTTGGACTTAAGAGTGGATTCTGGTACCTAAAAGGGTGTAGAATAAGATGAAATTGGTTAGATTTCTGATAAAAATTTATTTACCCCACAAAAACGTACAAAACGAACTTCGGAAAATCGATAAAAATGAGAAAAAAAACATCAAAATTATATATTTTTGCGTCTAGTATTTTTAAATCATCATCAAAACTGTCAGAAATATCCATTTTTATAAAAATTACTTGAAATTAACATCAGTTTAGTAACAAAATTACAAAAGAACCAAAATTTGCAAAACAACTTTTGAGATATTGATAACACTCGTTATACAGTTGGCACAAGACTGAAGCGTCACTTTATTATTTTTCTTTCTTATAGTTATTTTTACAATGTGTACAGAGCAGCAACAATAGCAAAAATTTTTAAATCCACCATATTAAATACAAAAATATTTTATTCCAAACTCGATTACCTTTTTTAAAATTTTTTGCTGGGTACATATATTCGTATATTATTTAAATTTTATTTCCTTTAACGCAATTGAACTTAAGACGTTTGTGCAAAAAAATGTATCACATAATAAATATGTACTTGTGTTTTCTGCGAATTTCGATTTATATACATACTTACACATATCCATGCAAATAAACACCAGCCCACTCACACTTAAAAAAGACAGAAATTGGGGCTATACATTACATAATTACATTTATTAAGAAAGTTTAAAGCAAGAACGCGAAAATTAAACATTTTAAAAATTTATTTAAATTTATTAAAAAATAAAATTAAAATTTTTGATACTCTCTTCAGATTTAAGTTATAAAAACTCCTTTATTTTAATGAAAAATTTAGTTGAACGCAGATAAAATTATTATGATTTTTTTCAATTAAGTGATTGGTTAGAAATAAATTCAGTGAAGTGTGACTTTGACCCGCGCACGAAGGGTCAAAGAAGATATGTAATTCAATACGAACTTTAGACTATATGAAATATAGTTTTGGCATTTTTTTCGTTTTTGGGTTTTTTCGGTTTTTTGCGTTTTCTCATATTGCAGAATTTTATTTTCATTTTGGCGATTTTTTTAATTTGGCGATTTCTTTCATATAGAAAATTTTTTTAAGTTTTGGCGATTTATTCGGTCTTTGGCGTTTTTTTTTTCATTTCAACGGTTTTATATTGATTTTGGCGATTTTTTCGGATTTAGCGTTTTATTTTAGTGTCAGAATTTTTTATTTTATTTTGTCATTTTTTTCGATTTTTCAATTTTTTTAAATTTTTGGCGATTTTTTTTCGGTTTGGCGATAAAGTATTTTTGGGATTTTTTAGTTTTACCGTTTTTGAAAATTTCAAGTGTTTGCCACTTACGGTTTCCAAGATACAGCAAGTTGTCAAAATTACATAGTCAAAATTGCATTAACTGATAGAACACCCTTTAATTTACATATTTTTACATTTTAGTGTTAACTGTTGTAGTCTGTATAAAAATACACTAATTGTACAAATTTCAAGTGTCAATATACTTATGTATATACAATTGTATGTATATTACATGGGATTTTCACATTTTTCGTTGCTTGTTTTGGAACACTCTTTAACTTTTAAGTCTCATGTATTTAGTGTTATAGCGGCCAAGCTTCTACATACTCTGTACAAATTTCACGTCCGTAGCTCTTCCGGTTCCTGAGCAAATAGCCTGTGACGAACAGACGGACAAACGGACAGCCTGCAGCAGGGTTCCTTTCACCTTTGCTGAACGGAACCCTACAAATCGACGATTTTTAAATTTTGTATTAATGGTCTATTTAATTTTGTGCATAAAATATAGACGAGTATATTTTTTTTATTTTTTGTATACGAAATGGACAATATACATATATTCTATGAAATTTTTTCATAAAATAATTAACAATGGAAGATGTATAATAAAATTTTTTTGTAACAAAATTTTTTTCATCATAAAAAAATAGACGACTTGTATAGTCCATTTAGCATTTTGCGCACGAAATAACCTATTTATGTTCTATTAAATTTTTTCATAAAAACATTAAAAAATGGACGATGTATAGCCTATTAAACTTTGTATGTATAGTCCATTTAATTTTTTGCATGAAAAATAGACGAAGTATAGTCTTTTAAATTTTTTGCATACCAAATGGACGATATATATTTTATTAAAGTTTATCATAAAAAAATTAAAAATGGACGATGTATATATACATATATAGTCCATAAAAATTTTTTCATAAAAATTTTTTTTTTCATCAAAAATTGATAATGTATAGTCCACTGAATTTTTGTATGAAAAAAAGACAAAGTCTATAGTCTATTTAGCATTTTGAGTACGAAATAACCAATTTATGGTCCATTAAATTTTTTCATGAAAACATCAAAAAATGGACGATGTATAGCCCTTTAAACTTTGTATGTATAGACCATTTAATTTTTTGCATGAAAAATAGACGAAGTATAGTCTCTTAAATTTTTTGCATACAAAATGGACGATATATATTCTATTATATTTTTTCATAAAAAATTTAAAAATGGACGATGTATATATAATATAGTCCATTAAAATTTTTTCATAAAATTTTTTTTCATCAAAAATTGATAATGTATTTTGCGTATTTCCATTTAATTTTTTGTGCAAAAAATAGACGACAGTATATTTAGAATTTTGCGTACGAAATGACCAATTTATGGTCCATTGAATTTTTTCATAAAAACATTAAAAATTGGACTATGTATAGCCCCTTAAACTTTGTATGTATAGTCCATTTAATTTTTTGTTGCACAATAGACGAAGTATAGTCTTTTAAATTTTTTGCATACGAAAAGGACGATATATATTCTATTAAATTTTTTCATAAAAAATTTAAAAATGGACGATGTATAGCCCATTAAACTATGTATGTATAGTCCATTTAATTTTTTGCATGAAAAATAGACGACATATATAGTTTGTTTAGCATTTTGAGTAGAAAATAACCAATTTATTGTCTTTTAAATTTTTTCATAAAAACATTAAAAAGTGGACGATGTAAAGCCCATTAAACTTTGTATGTATAGTCCATTTAATTTTTTGCATGAAAAATAGACGAAGTATAGTCTTTTAAATTTTTTACATATAAAATGGACGATATATATTCTACTAAAGTTATTCATAAAAACTTTAAAAATGGACGATGTATATATAGTCCATTAAAATTTTTTCATAAAAAAAATTTTTTTCACCAAAAATGCATAATGTATAGTTCATTTAATTTCTTGTACAAAAAGTAGACGACATATATAGTCTAGTTAGCATTTTGCGTACGAAATAGCAAATTTATGGTCCATTAAATTTTTTCATAAAAACATAAAAAATGGACGATGTATAGCCCATTAAATTGTATGTATAGTCCATTGAATTTTTTGCATGAAAAATAGACGAAATATAGTCTTTTAAATTTTTTGCATATGAAATGAACGATATATATTCTATTAAATTTTTTCATAAAAAATTTAAAAATGGACTATTAAAATTTTTCCATAAAAATTTTTTTTTCATTAAAAATGGGTAATGCATAGTCCATTTAATTTCTTGGATAATGTATAGTCCATATAATTTCTTCTACGAAAATTAAACGAAGTCTATAGTCTATTTAGCATTTTGCGAACGAAATGACAACATTATTGTCTTTTAAATTTTTTCATAAAAACATTAAAAAATGGACGATGTATAGCCTATTGAACTTTGTATGTATAGTCCATTTAATTTTTTGCATGAAAAATAGTCGAAGTATAGTCTTTTAAATTTTTTGCATACAAAATAGACGATATATATTCTATTAAAGTTTTTCATAAAAAATTTAAAAATGGACGATGTATAGTGCATTAAAATTTTTTATAATTTTTTTTTTCTTGTACGAAAAATAGACGAAGTACATCGGCCATTTAGCTTTTTGCGTACGAAATGACCAATATATGGTCTATTAAATTTTTTCATTAAAACATTGAAAAATGGACGATGTATAGCCTATTAAACTTCGTATGTATAGTCCATTTAATTTTTGCATGAAAAATAGACGAAGCATAGTCTTTTTAATTTTTTGCATACGAAATGGACGATGTCCATTAACATTTTTTTTCTTGTACGGAAAATAGACGAAGTATATAGGTCATTTAAGTTTTTGCATACGAAATGACCAATTTATGGTCTATTAAATTTTTTTTATAAAAACATTAAAAAATGGACGATGTACAGCTAACCTGATAAGACATCCCGCTTTAGGCGGGATTATCCGCTTGGAATTTCTATTCCGCTTTATCCCGCTATTTAGAGTTTTGAAGAATTCAATCTCTTCTTCGATTTTTATTAAAATGTAACTGGTAAAAATTTATTCTAAATATTTTTTAAGTGCGGTGATTGTTTAACTAGCCAAAACCATGTGCGCTTTGCTACACCCCATAAACTGTTTGAGATGATAATAATTTTTTTTTATTAGAAGAGCCATGCTTGCGGTTCAGCCTTCACTATTTTGTAGAATACAATTCTCATTATTAACATAAATCGTCACGAAGAGTTTAAAAATTTTCAGTGTATTACTTTTCAAGATATTTTTTATATAAACATATTCTTTATTTGAGAGGAGCCATGCTACTTCTCCAATCCCTATTATTTTCTATCATTGGCAGAATCAGCGGAATTTCAAGTTTGTGTTTGTAACAGATAGCAAGATAATATAAAAATAAATATTTAATTTTCGTGGGAGGTGACACACTTTTTGCTCTAATATTGACTCCTTTTTATAATAGTCTTCTCTTTATAGGCATATGAAAAATCAAAATTTAGAATATGTTGTATTGCAAGATATCTTGGGTGATAGCCTTTTGTTCCTTCTAGACTATCAGTAATGAACTGTAAGCAAAGCAGCAAGATCGATACTCTGGTATTATTTTTGAAAAATTGCACTATATATGAGGCATCACGCCTACTAGTTAAGTTCTGAAATTGTTTGCAGAGACAATGCACAATATCAGCAGAGTTATACCCACAATATTTCAAGTTTCGCACTATATTAGTTTTTCAGATATCGCACAGTAAACATTTTTTCTTTCTGGCAGGTTTCACACCCAACATGTCTAATTCGAACTTTTTTTTATAAGACAATGCACAATATAAAAATCGTTAATCACATAAAATTTCACGTTTCTTGCTGAAAGATATTTCAAATGGATGAGTTAATACTACAATTTCCGTGATTGGTTGAAACCTAATTAATATTTTAATTGAATCTTTTTTTTTTTTTTTAATTGAATATTGTTTTTAATTTTTTCTGTGAAGAAACAAGTTAGTGACTTGACTGCAAAGCACTCGTTGCGACGAACTTTGAAAGGATGAGTTCAATTTTTTAAATATTGTCAAATGTTTGACATGTAAGCAAGACCTTGTTTTGAAATCATCATCAATTACAAATCAAGCATTTATATTTTTTAATGCCTATGTTTCTTTATTTCTTAATGAAATATGAAAACCAAACTAACATAATATAACGTCGTTGCTCCGACAAAATCAGCAATGTGTTTTTCATTAAGTTTTCAGGAGAGCGAAAAAAACTGCTTTGTTATGAAATTTTTCCATATTTTTTTCGCACTCATCAAACATCATTAGCATTTATATAAGTGTTTGGTAAAATTAATCTTAAGTAATTGTAGGTTTGGTGGTATACCGGAATCGCCCTAAAAACTACACATAGTTCAAGTTCAAAAAAACACTAATTACACACAATTCATTTTGTTGAAGCATTTCTATTAAAATTATTTTTTTAATTTTAACACATTACTATTTTTTTCTTTTACGAAGATCTTGAGCTAATGAATGCAAACTTTTTAGTTTGATTTTTTTATTTTAAGTTTGATTGTGTTAAAGAATTTATCTTTTTTTTCGACAAGCAGTTTTCATTATTATTTCTGGTAAGATGATCCAGTCACCTGAGTGTCATTACTTTATCTCTATACAACTTACCACGAATACTATTAACAGTGTCTTCTCCTAAACTGGTCGTATGTTTAAAGGATATACACGTATTATAAAATTTTGGTTAACAAAAGGTAAAACAAAATGTGTGTGGTCCCTCAATAATAAATTTCAATATATTTTTAAGAATCCATTAATAATTCTAAATGTGTGTATAAGATGAAAGAGGAAGATAATTCAATGGCAAGCATTTACTTAAAGTCACTTTGTGACTCACTAACAGGTCGTATGCTTTAAAGATATTTTTGTATTATTAAATTTTTTTTATATTTTTGATATGTTCTGGAGCTCAATTTCGCTGGTAGAGTACTTTTGTTCAACCCATAAAATATATGGCCTTTTGAGTAACAAAAATTATAAGGATTTAATAAATTGAGCAATATTTACCTTTATTGTTATATCCTATTGTTGTGAAAAATTGATATAGCTGCAAACCATTTATATCTTTTATAAATTTAAATTCCATGCAAGATATTTGAATATTATAATTTTAAATATGTTTGATTTTTTTTACATATATGTCATACTCGTGAGTTTAGCCTATAATCAATTTGATTTTTAATCTAATAAGTTTTATTTTGTTTTAAAGATTATAAATGCCTTAAATGCTTGCATATTTATTCATTTCTATACTTAATAAGTTTATTGAATGTTTGAAGAAAAAATTTTCCATATCATTGAATTTTCTTATATTAAATCAAAGTTGTGCATTTAATTTATACAGTATAAATTACTCAAGTGCATAATTTTAATTTATTTTTGCTTTGAGATATTATAAAATATTTTTAAGAATTTTTCTTTTCTAATTGCAAATATTTAATTTATTGTAAAATAATTTGTAACATTTCGATTAAATAAAATTCTCTTAAATACGAGATAATATATCAGGGTAATCAAAGTATATGTGGTTAAATAAATCTTAATAAAATAAATATTAAAATTATTTCAGAAAAAAGCTTCTTATAATATTAAAAAATTTTAAATTTATTTTATAAAATTAAATGCGTGAGTACTAAAATATTATTGCCGGTTTGTGTTTAAAGTTGCCTAATTATTACTGAAGCTATAAACATTTAAATATGTATTTAGAAATTTTTTTTAATACGTATTTTTATTGCATAGGGAAAGAAACTGGTTTTTTTTGCACAAAATTCGAATAACTTCCATAGCATACGCCTAGGAGTTGAACTGCTTGCTAAAAAAATACCAAACACATAAAAGTCTGGCAGCTGTGAATACCCGTCCAACGTATGGATAATGTGATAATTTTCATAGCATACTTTATTGCGTTAATTTTTGTTTTAGACTTTTTAAAATTTCTATATCTCACGGTACAAAATTTTAAAGAGATTATTCTGGACTTTTAATATTTATATGGAAAACAGATTTCATCCAAATCGGTCAAGTCGTTCTGGCGTAACAAAAAAAGGGCCAAAGAAACACACAAACAAACCAGTTTACACCTCTTTTATAAAATATATATGAATTAGACATCTGCATGAAACTAAATAATGATTATGGGTCTTATACAAAAAAACTTAATAAAGCTTTGCCAAGCAATGTTAAGTAAAGTTGTATTCTAAAAAAATTATTGTATAAAAATTCTAAAGTAGGCACCCACGTTTGTTAAGACTACTTTAAGTTGATACTTCCAAAATGTGTATTTTGTACCTCAAATATTTTTACTAATATAGCACATACTGATTCATGTTACATCTGAAAATTAAGCTAGAAGTGCCTGCTCTTATCTTAAATTTATTATTTCTGTCATGCAATGGGAAACATCACCAAATTATCCAACTGCTTCGAAATACATAGCAAAATCTATAAAAAAATATTAAAATAAATACAATTATACAAAAATGTTTTAGTGATGTACATACAATCAAAACAAATCGAAAAAGCTGGATATTCAAATACTCGTTTCATTCGAATAAAACAAATTGTGATAATTTTTCACATTTTTTTACTTTTACTTCATGGTTGTGTTTATCTGTTTTCCTATTAAGTCAGAAGCTCATATTTTTTAAATTAGGTTGCTTTACTTCAAGATAATAAAAATTTATTTAATAAAATAAAAAAAATATTTGAATACCCGAATGAAATTGTATTCAATTTTATACATCATAAGCTGTGAAGTGGTTGTTGAACACGGTGGTGTTACCAGTATTTATTATTAAATAAAAAAATATTTAAAGTTGTCTTTTGCATATGATTTTTCAATAAAGCTATGTTAGCCCTAAAGTGCTTATCAACTACTATGAACTTTAAAGCTAAAGTAAAATATTTTTTTGCATAAGGGGGTATGAAACTTTCGCTATAATTTTTTATTCGTTTCATTTCTGTTTCATACAGATGAATAACTAAGAAACAAGAGCAATGAATACTAACGGTCTTATTCATAAAAATTCCTTATTTCAGCTTTAATCTGTACATTACTTATGAAACAGATTTTGCTTTATTAAGCCCTAATAAACATTTGTATTCATAACTGATTAATATCAGTGAATTAACTATTAAACGATTTTGCTTCTTTTGTAATTTTATGTTGGCAACATCGTGCTACTTTCGCTCTCATTCTATGTTTAGTGATGCATACAACGAAGAATCGATTATATAGGTAGTCTGTTTGAGTCGAAAAAAAAGTAAATCAGTACGCATTATGTTATTAAAAAATAACTTAAAAAGTAGGCGTTTCACTTTTTATTAATAAATAAACCAAAAAAAAAAAAAAAAATTATATGTTACAAAAAATTGTATTTAAACCAGCGATCTTCAAAACCGCGCACGCGTGCGAGTGCTCTCACAATAATGAAGAGAGCAATAAGAGATAATTTGTATTTTTATTTAATGTGTACTCAATTGTTACTACAATCAGGGCTACCACTTTAATATCAGACTATTCATATGTGCCGGTTGTGTAGTCACATTTTACCAAACAACAATGGATTCTTTTTAAATTAGTTTAATTTAAAGGTTTTCTATTTTTTAGAGCTTTAATAATCATATCTGAAAGTAGGTTACTATATACTAATTAAAATACATCAAATGTGAATTAATCTCTTTTTGAATACGAGGAATTGACTCGAATTAGAGTTTTACAAATATGTCTTGGCAGCCCTGCCATAAGAAGAGCAAAACATACAGAGTGGGCCAAAAGAAACCAAGGGGTGTAAAAAATTAATAACTTTTTTGTTAATTACCTTTTTTTCATTTTTTCTTTCAGATTATATAATATACAAAATGGAAATTTTTTTTCACTAAGTATGAAAAATGATGTCTCTTAAATGACCGCCGTTTTCAGCTTCGCACTGATGGGCTCTTTTTAGAGCATTTTCCATAACATCTTTCAAAACTTGTGGCTGTAGCGTTCGAATTTCTGCAACAATGTTTACCTTGAGTTCAAGGATTGTCTCTGGCTTGTTCACATACACTCGCTCTTTCAAAAAACCCCAAAGAAAATAGTCGGGTGCTGTCAAATCTGGCGATCGCGCTGGCCAAATAATTTCCGAATTTCGAGAAATTATTCGCTCTCCAAAAATTTGACTTAAAAGTGCCATTCTGTCTCGGGCAGTATGGCCAGTGGCTCCGTCCTGCTGAAACCACATACCAGGTCTGTTTTCAAGAGCAGGACGTAAAAAATTTTCTATCATAAACCGATACCGCTCTCCATTTACGGTTACAGCACTTCCATCTTCATTCTTGAAGAAGTAGGGCCCAATGACATTTTCAGATGTGATCCCACACCATACTGTACACCTGATGGGGTGCAATTGGCGTTGATGAATGGCTCTTGGATTTTGAGAACCCCAGAACCTACAGTTCTGCTTATTAACAAAGCCATTCAAATGAAAATGAGCTTCATCACTCATAATCAAATTTTCATCTCTGGTTTAAATAATAAAATTCTATTGTTCTGGTTCTCTGTTCAGTTGTGAACCTCTCCATTATAAATTCTCCAAGTGTTGTCTATATAATCTGAAAGAAAAAATAAAAAAAATTAATAAACAAAAAAGTTATTAAACTTTTACACCCCTTGGTTTCTTTTGGCCCACCCTGTATTACGCTCAAAAACGAAGCACCAACACAAACACAAGTGTGAATGTGGGGATCGCTGATTTAAACACATTTATATTCGGCTGAGTACAGAGGTAGGCAAATACCCATTTTATTGCGGTCGATTATGCATCACTATTTTGTTTTAATTTTAAAATGTTATTGTATATATATACATACATACATATGTAAGCATGCAGTACCATACAAACATACGTATGCCCTTATGTTTATAATTCGATTTTTCTTTTTGCCAATGAATGTGATTTCTTTAATTTTCAACCATGTTTATATGTATGTATTTTTCTTTTTGTACAATTATGCATACATACATACATGTACGGACTTACATAAATTAATACATTTGTTCAAGAACATTATTCAGGAGACATGCATAAGAATAAACAAGAAACATAAAAGTGAGAAACCACAGAAAATCTCACATAAGGGATAAAAAAAATCAAGAAAATATTATTTATAATTGTTTATCAAACGTCTAATAGACTATTAAGCATTTATGAATAGTCTTTTTTCGATTTTTGCTTATTAAGCTGTTATGAAGCGTTTATGAATAAGACGGTAAATATTTAAGAACGCAGTAAAATGATGTTGGTTTGTTTACTTATACAAGAGCATACTAACATTTACAAATGTGAAACAGAACATGTGTTGAGTAAATCTCTATTAAGTTCATGCAAAAACAATATGCTTTTAAATATCAGTGTTGCCAGTTGTAGGAAAAGGGGAAATATAAGAATAATCGCCAAAAAGGAAGTTAAAAATTACACATAATTATCTTTCTTTTCAATGCAATATTATTTTTGTTTAAAATTTCGTATTTTTACATAAAATTTATTGAGTTTTATTACAAATATTAATTTCAAAAATAATTATTAGTTATATTTTTGCTTGGAAGAATATAAATAGTTATTTTCGCTTGGAAACTAGTACTTTTGTTGTGTTTTGTTTAATTTTTGTCAATTTAAATTTTTTTATATCATGTGAAATTAAAAAAAAAACAAGCACCTGACCAAAACCGTTGGACACCTACACAACTAATAATCAAATTTGCTTAAGAATATATTCATTTCTCATAAACCAATTCCTTTTTTTCATTTTTCATCTAAAAGTGTGTGTTTCTTTCCATAGCATTTCATTTCAGGGTTGTGTGTGCAGTTCATTACAAGAATATATAATATATTAAAATAGTTTAAAGATTTATATTATTTAAAAATGAAAAAGACAAATTAAAATATGTATTACTAATATGTATGGTATATACATATGGACTTAGTTATGTATGTATGTGTAAAAGTTAAAACTTTAATTTAACAGTGAAACCTATTACAGATGTGCGACCCATACAAAAAATTCCATGATTTCACTATATTGGCAACATTGCTATTGAGAATTAATAACAAAAGATGAGATGAGAGAAAGCAGCACGAACAAAAGTAGTTTCAATCAGTGTGCACATTTAATTGTTTTTAAATTCGGTAGAATCGACAAAAAAAATCGGTAGATTTGAATGAAATTCGGTAGAAAATATTTTTGTTCAGAGAAACATAAAAAATAACAATTCAAAGAAACATAAAAAATAACAAAATAACCCTTATATATAAAGGGTAAGTGCAAGGAGTATCAAACTTAACAGGTTCCAAAAGCGCATTTAAAACTTCACATGTGATTGGAAATTAAACTGCCATAAACAATGAAGCATTTCAAATAAAAAAAGTGTAATCCCCAGTTATTTGCCCTTGCCCTTTATATAGATATGTTATATGCATATATAAAATAATATACATAAATAACAAGATTTCAGTTCTTGTACATAGGTTTTATAAAGCTACTAAAATAACTTTTATTTGACAAACATTTCAAACTACAAAGATTATATGTAAGATCCATTGAATAATATGAATTTAAACTTTTGTGCAAAAATTATTAAATCATTGGTAGGAATAAATATTTCATTCCCAAGGCACAATTCTTTGGCAAATATTAGGTTACTTACAGTTTCAGTTTTTAATCGATTTCTTTGTTCTGTTTTAATGATTTTCATGACAGAAAATGACCGCTCTGCGGCCGCATTGCTATGTGGCAGAATAGGCAATTTACACATATATCGACTTAAATTACTAAATAACAATATTCGGTAGATTTCAGGCCTTGTTCGGTAGAATTGGTAGACTGTTAAATTCACAAACATATTCGGTAGAATCTACCGAATATCGGTAGAATTGTGCACACTGGTTTCAATGAACAATCTCTTTGTGTTAACAGTATGAAACGAAACGTTTGCACTCACAGTATGATAAAAGCAACAGTTTGTTGAGTATTAACATATTTATTCGAAATTGAGCTTTAGTAAACAAACATTTCAGTAGTTTCATGGATGGAATTGTTCATGCAACTCTATAATATGAATGTATGTGTATGTATGGATTTCTGATATTGTTACTCTTGCACAAAAATAATTTCATAATGAAATTCAGTTTCTTAGTTTTCACAGATTTTTCCAATATCACGAAAAATCCCGGGATTTACACATTTACAAATGCTTTCATGGTGTGGGCTAAATTTTAATTAAAACTAAACTTTTTTTGTTGTTTGTTTAATTACAAATAAATTAATTTACTTGTTTATGAGTTGTAAAAATTTTTTTTTAATATTTTTATTATTGATTGTACATAATTATTAGATGTAACATGTTTTCTCAAATGTGTTTTCTTAATATGAATTATTTAATGACATGCTGAAGGGAAATACTTTTTTTGTGTGTTTTTTTTCTTTCAATATATTCTCACTCTCATACATTTTTGGGTTTCCAATTGAGAGCAATATGTTAAAAAGTTAAAAAAATCTGAAGTATTGAAATAAAAATTAAAAAAAAAAATATTTAAAATGTAAAAATACAACAAAAGAAAGAAAATCAATGAGTTCCATTGAGAATTAGTTTTTTTTATTGAAGTGCCACATTACCACATATGACGCCTGAGGGTGTACAGTGCATGTGACTCGTGGCATATGTAGTAATCATAAAATCACACACGCAACACATAAGAATAATGTAGGATTTTGAATACAAATGAATACAATTCAATTAAAAAATATGAAAAACTTGAAATTTTTCTATAAGAGTAAATGTAATGAAACTTGGCCAAAATTTCTTTTACATATTTATTTTTTAATTCATTTATGGAAAATTTTTTTAAAACTTTTAACCCTAATATACATGGTACTTGCAAAACAAATATTGAGCTCACATACCAAATGCATTTGTTTTCATAAAGTATTTTTACAAATTATTTGTACTTTAAGGGTACGACGTCTCGCACACAAATACCCTGAACTTGAAATGAATGTGAAGAACTTGTTGCCAAAATATATTTTTAAATTTTATATGAATGAAATTTGCAAACGGCTTGTAGCAGGCATAGAAATTAAATTTTTTTTTCAATCAAAGTACATATAATTATTTATATTCATAAACATATGTAAATATATACGGCCCTTGTTATCGCTACCTATCTAACATCGAGTATAGAGTGTAAACGCATGTTATGAGCTGCATTTTGCTTTCATTGCAGTATTTCCTTGATTGTCCTTTATTCTAAGGCCCCAAACACAAATTTGAACATTTTCGACTGAAGAAAGGGCATCAATTGGCTGCACAGTACCAAGCAAGGGCAGGGAGCACAGGAAATTAAAATCCAGTATTTTGTATAATTTTTGAGCATAAAATCTAAAATTTTTTCCAAATCTTATCATATCTACTCGTATATATTGAAATATATTTAGCGAAAATTTTTATTTTTAACATCTTTTAATGCACTAATAATCCGAAATTATTATTTTACTTATTAAGTAAAATATTTTTATTAAAAATATATTGAAATTGATTATTGAGGGATTAAGCTGGGTCCTATGCAGATTTCACTGTTGCTAATGCAGATGATCAGGGAATCTTTACCCAAAAATTTCTTAGAATAACTAGAGTTAATATGTTAAACTTTCATTTAAACAAATGAAAAATTCAACAAATATCAAAGCTGAAATAAAAACTCAAAAATTCAAAAAAAAAACATGTTGGATTGTTTTTAATTTTCTTATTTACAATGTATTTTTTAAAAAATTTTATTTTACTGAATAAGTAAAATACAATTACAATTTTATTAAAATAATTAATTTTATTTTTTTTCCAATAATTCTTTACCACAATGGGTAACTTCTTCAGGAAATATATGTTTATATAATAATTGACAATGAAAAAATATTTTTATAAAAAGGCGGTAAGTCAAAAAAGTCAAAAAATTATAATATAAAGTTTATTAATTAATTAATTCTTTTTATATAACAAACTTCATATTATAATTTTTTGAGTTTTTTGATTTACTGCCTTTTTATAAAAATATTTTTTTATTGTCAATTGTTATATAAACATATATTTCCTGAAGAAGTTACCCATTGTGGCAACGAATTTGAATTTTTAGCCAGTTACGACCTCTTGGAGTTTAAGTGGGGATATGTATAGTAAATATTAACTATGATACAATAATATAAAAATAGAACTACATTTGGCGTATAAAATCAGTTTTGACTTTACTGTCGATTATTTGATTATTGACTTTTTTTAAACAGAGAGGAAAGTGTTGCCACATGCAGTCACGGGGAACTTTTTTTTTAATGTTTTTGTAAATGCGTAATTTGAATAATTTCACCTGTATTGACTTCGTGAACGTAACGGTCTGCGAGACTCGTTTGAAGCCATTTAGCGCTTGGCGGCTGCATCTTAAATTTTAGTGGTATCGGAGATGAGTGGCACTATTTTACTTAAACACGCAGCAGCATAGATTTTGTCCTTGAACATAATTACCAGCGAATATTAGAAGTCTGCTAATTGCATAAAATGCTTTATACGTGCTAGCCAACTGCGTTCATTCTCCTCGGGGATACCTTTAGTATAAACAACAAAGTTCACTGTCACTGTAAATAAAATGTAGATAAAATGACACCACAATCCAAAACCTCACGTCTTAACGATTCGCTGTTGACCGGTTCTCTTTTATGTGTCAACTTTTATGTGCGAATACTTTAGATTCCGTGGCAGGGTAGTAACGTGTATGTTCAATACCCAAGTTGCACTTCAATTTGTTTAAAAACTCGTCATAGAGTACTTCTTGACTGCAATGCTGCAAAGTCACCAAGCACAAATCATATGTGCAATTTCAATTTCTGTAGGTCAATCACCACAACCAATTGCTCCAAAGACTCATTGCTAAATAAGAAAAAATAGACAAAATTAAAGTTTTTGAATTTGTTTATTGAAAAATATTATTTTTTCATGAATTAAAAGTAGTAAAAAATTGGATTTTAAAGATGAACATATATTTGTGAGTAAAAAAAAATTTACACAAAATGTCAGAAGGTTAATATGGTGACTTTTATATTATTACATCATGCTATATATATATATATATATATATATATATACTGTCTTATTCATAAAAAATATTTCAGGTTTATTAAGCGCTTATTTGACATATTTCTGTGAAAAATTTGTCAAATAGACCTGTAATAAACCTAAAATATTTTTTGTGCATTAGACCGGTAGTATATACTATAGTCTTGAATATTGTATATATACAAGAAAGTAGCGAGTTCATTTCTAGTGTAGATTAAACAAGTAAGAGTGCTATACTCGCATGTGTCGAATCTTATATACCCTTTAAAAAATTGCGTTTATGTAGTACTTACATGAGATACAACTATAAGCACATAGTTACTTTTATGTACAAAGAAAAACATAATAATTTTCAAACCCTAGAATAATAATTTTAGATTTTTATGATTACTTATACCAATCTAGTAGTTCTTAAAAAAATATAGAAAGTGTGTTAAGTGAGAAAAAAGGAAATTAAAAAAAAATGTTTTATTTAGTTACTTTAATGTCCAGAAAAAAAATCATAGTTTCCAGCTCTGGAGCTGTGGTTTTTATCTTCATAATTTTCTATACCAAACTTTTCTTTCCAAAACGTAAAATACATATAATTTATAAAGGAAAAGATAAAAATTAATTAGACTTAGTTACTTTTATATATCAAAAAAGTGTAAGTGTCCCAACCGTGAACTCATCCTTTTTGATTTTCTGATTTCTTACACCAATCTTTCTTTTAAGAATTTAAGAAATGTTTAATTTATAAAAAGAGGAAAAATTTGTTTTAGTAACTTACTTTTGTACAAAAAAGTTAAAGTTTTCAAACCCTGGAATCGTCTTTTTAATTTTTTTAAATGTTTTTTTTTTATTTGAAATACCAATTTTATTCGTTATCAAGCATAAAATAAGTTTATTTAATAAAAATAGATAAAAATTAGTTTTCGGTAGTTAGTTTTTTATATCACAAAGAGTGTAAGTTTCCCAACCCTGGAATTCACCTTTTTCATATTTTTTGATTTCTTACACTATCTTTTTTTAAGCATATAAGATATGTTTAATTTATAGTAAAAAAGAAAAAATTTGATTTAGTAAGTTACTTTTGTATAAAAAATAAGGTTTCCAAACCTGGAAACGTCGTTTTAATTTTTTTTTTATTTTTAAATACCAAATTCATTCGTACTGTAGTATAAAATAAGTTTATTTTATAAAAAAAAAATAAAAATTAGTTTTCGGTGGCTAATTTTTTATATCAAATTTTTTTTTATTTGAAATACCAATTTTATTCGTGGTGAAGTATAAAATAAGTTTATTTAATAAAAATAAATAAAAAATTAGTTTACGGTAGTTAATTTTTTATATCACAAAAAGTTTCAGTTTCCCAACCCTGGAATCATCCTTTTTGATTTTTCTGATTTCTTACACCAATCTTTTTCTTTTAAGAATATTAGAAATGTTTAATTTATAGAAAAAAAGGAAAAATTTGTTTTAGTAAGTTACTTTTGTATAAGAAAAAAAGTTAAAGTTTTCCAACCCTGGAAACATCTTATTAATTTTTTGAAGTTTAATTTTTTATTTGAAATACCAATTTTATTCGTGGTGAAGTATAAAATAAGTTTATTTAACAAAAATAATTAAAAAATTTACTGTAGCTAATTGTATATATCACAAAAATTGTAGGTTTTTCAACTCTGGAATCATCCTTTTTATTTTTCTGATTTCTTAAATCAATCTCCTTCTTTTAAGAACATTACATATGTTTAGTTTATAGAAAAAAAGGAAAAATTTGTTTTAGTAAGTTACTTTTGCATAACAAAAAAAAGAAAAAAAAAATTAGGGGTTTCCCACCCTGGAAACAAACGTCTTTTTAATTTTTTTAATTTTTTAAAAATTTTTTTTTGTGAATTGATGTTAAAAAAAACTAACTAAAATCATTGTAAATGTGACTGCAAAGCATACGTGAATCAAGTCATGCAGTTCTCTGTTACTGACATTATTTACTGAAAATTTTGAGCAGAGAGGATTTCATTGATTTTAAAATGTTTTAATATTTAGTGGAATAATTAATACTTAAATTAAAAATAAAATAGAAAAAAAAATTATTATTATTTTTAGCGTTTTTTAGTCTTAAGTTTATAGATTTTATTTTATTGATATATATTAAATTTGGTGCTCATGAAGTGCGTGTCTGCACAGAAAAATGAGTATTAGTCCTAGCTAAAAGAAAACTACTTTAAGTTTAAAATTTCTTAAACGCACTAATAATCCCAAATTAGTATTTTACTTATTAAGTAAAATATTTTTTTATTAAAAATACATTGAAATTGATTATTGAGGGGTTTAGCTGGATCCTATGCGCATTTCACTGTTGCTAATGCAGATCATCAGGGAACCTTTACCCAAAGCTTCTTAGAACAACTAGAGTAATTTTATTATAAACTTTCATTTAAACAAAAGAGAAGCTCAATAACAAATAACAAAGTTGAAACAAGAACTCAATAATCAACATGTTTTTTTTATTTTCTTACTTAACCATTGCTACATTGGCTGACTTTTTTCAGCTTCAAATTGTAGTCGTAAGAGTATGTAAAAAGAAAATAAATGTAAATAACAACAACTATTTAAGAATAGAGTGTTGCCACACAAGTATTTTTTTGACCGGGTGCAGTCAAGTTAATAATTAGTGTTTTTTATGGAACTTGTTACAATTTAAGTTTAAACTTTTTTAAACGCAATAATAATCCTAAATTAGTATTTTACTTATTATTTAAAATATTTTTTTATTAAAAATACATTGAAATTGATTATTGAGGGGTTTAGCTGGATCCTATGCGCATTTCACTGTTGCTAATGCAGCTCATCAGGGAACCTTTACCCAACTAGAGTAATTATATTATAAACTTTCATTTAAACAAATAAGAAGCTCAATAACAAATAATACTCCCGGTATTTTTTTTTTTTTTAAATATTAAGTTTATTTATTGTAAATAAAGCTTTACTAGCAATGACAAGTGCCGGTAGCAAACACTGTTTTTACCTATGTTATTTTTATTTAAAAAACAATTTTCATTAAATTTTCACAAGCACGAAGCATATTCGAAACAAAGCTATGTTATTAAAATAATACTTAATAGTTTTAAGTTTTCACAAAATGTATGTTGGAACAACCCTGTAGTATGAAAAAAATTAAGTCTCAATAAAACTAACTAACTAACTAACTTACACAATAAGAATTGAAATTGAATTCGAAAATACTTTTGAGTTCGTGTGTTTGAATTCTCTAAATTATTTTCTTCAAAAAAGGTTGTTGTCTTTGATGATGAAAAATAAAAATATTATTGCCATGTTTTAAAACATAAAAATTAAATTAAAGTATTATACAATAGTTTGAAAAATATATGAAAAATGATGTGTTGGATATAATGTTTGGCACAAAATCATAAAGCAAATACATGAACCTTCTAGCATAGACAATAAATAATAATTGTTTGAAAGAATAACAACTGCGGCTTTTTTCGTCCATAGACAATACGATACAATCGTCGAACAGAATTGGAGCAAAGGCCGCAAGTACACTTTTTATTTTTTACAGGAGAAGCAAAAAAATATTTATTTATTTATTAGGTGCCAAATTGAATAATAAATAAAATCATAGTCAGTAAAAAATTATAATTTGAATTTTTTTTGTTGTTACGGCTTTTTGGATTTTAGGTGACGAAATGTATATAATTTATTTTTTTTAATTATAACGCACAATGCGAAAATAAATTCATCCTTGATGTCAAACTCATAATCATATTTAAAGGGAGGTTGACGCACCAGCTGACCTACACAATTTGTACAGTTTTAAATATTTTCATTTTAATTGCTTTTATTATATTAAGTTATTTCCTCGAAATTTCTACACTTATTTTTTTCGTACCTAATTGGTTATAAAATAAGAGAATTCGCCACGACAGATCTGCAGTAGTGTTTGCCTGTTTGAACTATCAATTAACAAGACAAAAAAAAATGCATGAACATGAATAAAAAAGGAAAAGGAAGAAGTGTGCACTTAAAGAGAAATTATAAAAATTATGTTTTATATTTAGGAATAATTGCTTACTCGGGCATAAGTTTAGTATTTGCTATTATGTAATATTATATTTTTATGCAGACAAGAAAAATTAAATTAGACTTTAGCTGGGGGGAAATACCGGAATTTTTCAAGTGCTTTATCAGCATGCATACTTTCTATCTATGTTTTATGTTCTGTAAATTAATAAAGAAAATCAAAAATTAAACATAAAGGGGCCAACTAAGAATTTTGCAATTATTACTTTTTGCAAGAAAACGATGCACAGTGGTTATACCCGCTTACTGTTTAAGTCTTAAACTTTTTTCTTTAGCCAAAAACTACAAATGTGTAACTCTTTCTGATATAAGATTATATAAAAAAAATATGTTTTTTTGCCTCTACTAAGATTTTGCAAATTTTGTGTTGTGTACCTTAAGAGAAACAAATGCAATATATGGAGTGTAAACAGATTTGCTATAATAAAATTTCCAGATTATCTTCCTTCTGATAATTTATGTCAGTTATTTGTCTTTAGTTTAAAAATGTTTTATTTAATAAAATTTTATCTGATTAAAACCACTTGCATAAACACCCTTTTGAATTTGCATTTCATGCAAAAAAAAAATGTAATACTAACAAACAATAAATTTATTTTGCACACTTGCCTCGCTCGCTGGGTGTTTAGTTTGAATGAAAAAACGACTTGCACAACAATAACACTAACAACAGTAAAAAAAACCAAATGCTTCGCTCTTGGACCCCCTTCCATTATTTGATTGATGTTTAATTTATGCAAAGAGGCTGTTAACGCTTGATGTGGATAGATAAAACACACACGCACACATACACACACACACACTGCAGAATAGCAAAATAAAAACTATTGCATTTATTCGTTTGTTTTTTGTTTTTAAGATAACAGATGTTTTAATTTTTTGCTGCGATAAAACGACTGTTTGTTTTTACAACTAACAAAAGGCCTTTTTGCAGTCGTTTCATACAAATTTATTCCATGTTGGTGATGTTGTTGATGACGCTTTAACTAGGAAGTGACATTTTTGTTATTGCCTCTGCCATTTTGGTAAAACAAGTTCAATGCTAATGTAATAATTTGGTCTAGATTTTATTTAAATTATACTATAATAATTGTTTCTTACTAATGAACATGCAATAAGTTTCAGTAAAATAGGCTCTCACATGGCTAATTATTTATTAAGTAAAAATTAATGTCAGGGAAGCATGGAATTCACTAATAATATTAATTATTCCTGACAAAAAAAAAAAACAACAACTTCAATGTGAAGATCTGATCGAAGAAGAAAAGTAGTATGTGAAATATAAAATTAAATTTTAATGGGCGGGCGTGCTTCGCCCCATTTTTTTAATTGCAAGATAGGGTGTTTTTCAGAACTCTGGGTGCGTGTTAAGTCTTGTAAAAATCGTTTAAGTAGAACCACTTAAAATAAAATATTAAATTTTAATTATAAAATTAAATAAAAGAATTGTGGGCGTGTCCCCGGCCACTTTTTTACAATGGAACTAATGGGAAACTATACCCTCTCAGACCAAACAAAAATTAAATTAAATTTAAAAAACGTGGGCGTGCCAGCCCCCCACTTTTTTACAATACGACCAATCGGAATCTATACCCTCTCAAACAAAAAAATTATTTGTACAATCGGCCTAAAATGTACCGAGTTATGAAGTAACACCAAAAAATAAAAAATAAAAAAATTGAGACGAATTGTTGACCTCCTCCTTTTTTAGAAGTCATTTGAGAAATTTAAACATTTCAACATATTTCGTTTATATCATAAAATGTCATAAGAATGGGACAATTATTTCCATGTATCCAATTCCAGTCTCATATTTTTAATACTTACCATCATGCATGCATATGCATGAAGTTATCATGGCATAGAAAAAATATTAACTTAGTTTTTTAATTGACTTGTCTCTCTTTCATAATAAAGGGTTAAAATAAACATATTGGCTGAAATTAAACCATATGAAAAATATTGTATTCAAAATTCCCTGGTTCAGAAACCTTTCTTCTGATAAACTTTGAGGGGAATTTTTTAATATTCAAGTCTTCTTTCACACTCAGTATATGCACGCAAAGAAAAGATATGGTAGTAGAAATGTTGAGAAAACAATATTATGTTCTCTGAAACAAATGTGTGGTCGTTGAAAACTAGTTATTCAGGGCAATTATGAATAAAATTCCGCGGGAAATTTCTCCCTTTTCCAATTAGAATTTTTTGTTTTCCCTATTATTTACTATTAGTTGGAATTATTCCCCGGGAAAAATTTCTCGGGGAATTTTATTCATAATTGCCCTCAATGTTAATTTAAACATTTATTTCGTTACAATAAACAGAGTAATGTTTAAATTTAATAATTACATTACCACATCCCTTAAAAATTGTGATATGGTAGAGTTTAACAATATATTTTTGTTAAAAATGTATGACTAGAACATAATTTGTATTATTATTTAATACAAATAATATAATGTAAATAACAATATAATGTTATTCAAAACCATATTATATTAAGTTTTTAAAAAAATATTTTTCAGAAACATCTGTCAGTTCAGTATTTCGTTTGTAAGCTATCGGTAATGCACGGGTGGTCTTAAATAAATCAATAAATAAAGAAAGAATAAACAAAAGCGTAAATCAATAAAAATATATAAACATTTGTGTATCTCTTTATACAAACATGTCTGTATGTCGTATAAGTATACATTTCTATATATACATTTTATTTCAACAATATTAATTTATTTTTATTTCGAATTTAATGCACAGCTGTTTCTACAATAAATATATGATTAAAAAATAAAATAGTATTATTAAATTAAATAATACTGTGGTCGTATTTAACAATATTAATATAATACAAGAACATGGTGTGGTGAGTCTCAATTATATTTTAGACACATCCAACAATAGTGTTATCATATTAACAATAATAAGATTAGGTACAAAAAAATCAATTGTTCTTGTAGATAATATTATTATTAACTCAGATAATAATATAATTAAAGTTTGTTTTTCTATTAGCAATACCATATGATTTGACTGCAACCATATAATTCAATCATATTATGTTGCTGTTTGATTATGGTTACCTCAACCATATTTTTTCTTTGCGTGCAGTCCCCAGACATTAAAAATAAGAAACAACAAGTGTTTTTGTTTACAAATTTTCAACATAAATTCAAATAAACTGCAGTACAAACATTTGAAATAATTCATTTTTAACACGTACCACATTCATTTTAAGTCTCTATATTCAATGTTTGATTTACGATTTCATACACTAGAGATGTTATTTTATTTATGGCTCTAAATTTAAAAAGCAAACATAGAAAATTTTATACCTAAGTAAACACAAAATAAAATTTAATGATTTATCCAATTTGGTCTGTATCAAAGCATGTCATCAATCATCATCCTCAATTCGCCCTAGAATTCACAATTTAAGAGATTTTTTCTATAATAAAAGTGTTGAAATATTGTTGAAGGTCACGGGATTCTGATCCAGCCTTAGCAACAGTAAAACACACATGCATTAAATAATTTTTATAAATTGACATCATTCAAATTAGCTTTGGGTCAATCGTAATATAGTATTACATATATATGCATGTCTGGTCATGGTGCTATTTTAATATGAATCGCCATTTGCAATGTCAAACGTTTCATGGATCGATATCAATCATTCAATTGCACTAAATCATTATTTCAATTTTGGATCAGAATTAAAAAAAACTAAAATGCAAAAGAAGAGGTTTTTTCACACAATCCATTTTGATATATCGCCAATTTACTCAAACAACGTCATAACTCAAAAAAAAAAAAAAAAAAAAAAAAAAAAAAAATTGTTTACCAGCTTAAAGTTTCCAATTTACACACAACTTAATGGAAAAAAAGAAAATTCCATTTTGCTTTCAAGAGTTGAGCAAACAATATATTTATATGCAATTTTTACACAATATGAAGAATAACATGAGAACTAGTTTTGCATCATTAACTCAAAATTTCCATTTTTTTAGGTTTCTGTATTTATAGTTTTTAAAAATATAAATGCAGAGTATAACATAAAATATTCAACTATTGCTAATATCAAAAATAAAATCTCTGAATCAGGCCAAGTTGCGGCCATTGCACGCAGTGTGTATATTTAGACGAAGCCATTCGAACTGTTTTTACCTTCTCATAACTTTGTTCACCACAATCGTAAAATTATGAAATTTAAACCATAATTAGAATTAATTCATGGAACATTATATGAAAGGTTCCGGATATATGGATGTGAAAAAAGTGCATATTTTAAGACATACTCGCTGACCACTGACACACTGATAAGCCTGGTACTCTGTTCACAATTTCGTGAGAAATGCTGTCAAACTACTAGAGTTGGCGAACGAGGAACGAGAGAACGTGCCTGTTGCTCGTAAAAACGTCAACAGAAATTTTTTATGGTTTATTTTAATTTTCTTACAAACTAAGAAAAAATAATTCTTTGTTTTCATAAAATATTTGCAAAAAAAAATAATAGCCCACAATAAGCAATAAACTTTTGAAATTAGGAAAATTTATCATAAACATTACAAATAAGTGAACGAAACAAATGTAATACACGTTCTTAAACGTTTGTCAAAACAAATTAATTGCACCTCAAGACGATTTGCAATTACAGAACGAGGAACGATAAAAAAGAACCTTTAAAAAGTCCGCACTGTTCCTTTTTAGGAATCGTTCCGCACCGATCCAATTAGGGAATCGTTCCATGGACCTAGTTCGTTCCGGAACGACACAACTCTACAAACTACATATAAAAGTATTTGGTATGAAATATTCGCAAAAGTAGTACTCTGTTCTTGTTGTGAAAAACACGTAAAATCATGTCTTTCCATGAAAAATTAGTCTGGCATCATTTTAGTTTAGCCGTGAAACAACATGAGCACTGCTTTTTTCGCACGGGATTTTAACAATGTTGCATACTTTCAAGCAATAAAAGCGAGAAATTTATAAAAAAAATCCGCGAGTTGGGGCTACATTTAGTACATGTCAAATTTTTCACGCGAAATAATCAATGGTGCTGAAAATTTTTAACAACTTTGAACAGAGTACCAGGCTATAGAGCTAAAATTTGGTACACGAGTAGATATATGTGAACTAGAAAAATCTGAAAACACGGAAATTTTAACCAGGGGGCGGGGCTATTCCCATAAAAATTAAAATTTAAGCTAGTGGGCTGAAATTCGATACAAAAATAGGTCTAGGTGAACAATCAACTAAAAAAATCTGAAAACCCGAAAATTTTTGCCAGGAGGGCGGGGCTACACCCATAAAGGTCAGAGTTAAAAAAGCAAATCTAAGGCGCTAAATGGAAGGTATTTTCTTGAAATTTGGCAAATATACTGCGATAATGCAAGGCTAGAAATTGTTTGTTAAAAAAGTCGGCGTTGATACGCCCATACAATTTAAATTTCGATTTCATGTACTACGGCCCGGCATATTTAGATATATTATTTATGTAGGTATTATTATCCGTTTGCAACGAAACCTGCCACGAATAATAATAAGTCGAAAAAAAATCTTGAGTTTGGAAAAGTGGGCAGGGTTACGCCCATAAAAATTAAAAGTTGCGCTCATGAGCTTAAATTGGACATGCAAGTAGGTATTAGTGAGAAACCAGCTAGAAAAATCTGAAAACTCAAAATATTTTACCAGAATGGGCGGGCCACGCTAATATTGTTTGGAACTAAAAACTTACAGACTTATTTATAAAAATTACTAAGGGTTTACAAAGACTTTTTAAGAAAAAATTTGTATGAAAATTTGTTTTAAAAAGCCTTTATAAAGCGATTTTAGTAGTGTTATTTATTCGTGTTTCATATATGTTCGAATGAAATTTCATGATTTTTTTCTTTTTCGAACAGACGAGTTATTTTGAACTTTTGTTCGAATATGCAAACGAACAAAGAACAAACAAATTTATTCAAATAATTTTTATTAAGAAACAAAACATAATTCAATACACAAGAAAAACAAATAATTTTTAATAAAAAACTTAAGGCCAATTTCACCAACTCTATTTAAATATCAATTCATATTTAACCCTAGAAAGATAACGTTATTTTTTTATACGTTAGAGATAAAGATACGTCTGAAGGTCGTATGATTTCTTACATCCTTTTAAGGACTTAAAAATTTTAAATGGGCATATGTATTATTGAGATCATTTATTTATTAACTTTTCTCTTTGATAACAGAAACATTTGGTAAGTAAAAATAATAATAAAAAGAAATAACGATAAATTCAATAGAGATAAAATATTAGCATAAAATAAACAGCCTTTTCCAAAGGACTCAAAAATAAGCCTAAAAAAATAAAACAGTATCGGTTTTTTAAATTCATTTAAATATCGATACACAAAAGTAGTTTTTCCAAGCAAGGAAACCTTTTTATTGTATAATTATACGCACGTGTTGCAGACTAGCTTTTTATGTTCTCCACATACGGGTGTTAGACACTTGACACATAACATTTTCGACATTCGTCGAATTTTGGAGGGACAAAACCCACAATATCTTCTTTTTTTAGTAATGGATTGATCTCACTATTATTGAAATCATTTTCGGCCGTATTGCCAACTAAATTTTGAATGCTATCACGCAATAATTCTGACAAAGTGGGAGTTTCAAGCCTCATTTGCATCCATGGTGTTGTGTAAAAAACCTATCGAAACATAAAACTGGATCGTACAGTAATTTACAATTTCGAGTTGGTCTTCTTGCTGTTCGAACGATATTTTGTTACCGAAGTCCTACCAGCATTTTGACCCCTTGAAGTAGTCCAGCAGTGTCTACTCTTGCTTCTCAAAGTAGCTTGAGGGAACTGTATTTTATGTTCAAAAGTCGTAGTAGCTTGAATGGACTCATTGATCTCATCAGTTTCAGAAGAAGTAGTAGCTTGAATGGGTTGGAAGTTTTCGATGACCTCGCATGTTTGTATAATATCGTCTTCAACATCACTTTGATCATCGTCCTCCAGGACTTGATTTTCTGTTTCACTTACAGTTTTAGATGAAACTGAATCACCTAAAACACTCTGCAACAAAGCACCAATTTCTCCATCACACAATCCACGCTTATGTGCCATTGTTAAAAAAATTAAACAAAAGTTTGTTAAATTTCTTACGTATAAATTTTAAGGAAAGTAAGAAAACGATCACACAAACAATGCGTCTCTGAGACGTCTGGTTTGCAATTTCAGAGAAATAAGATTAAATGTAGAAACAGAATAAAGTCTGCAACTTCAGGAAAATCGCTGACAAATTAATCAAGCCCATAATAACATCGACGGCAGTAACTTCAAATGCTCTCTAATTTTTGTTTTATTTTCTTTTGTGCTTATTTTTCTTTGTAGTTTTGTTTACAAAATGTATGAAATGAATGAAATTTATTGAAAGTATGGTAACATTTTTGTGAGAATGAACATTGATATGTGAGAGTATAAGAAAAAACGCTCTCAAAATAACATAAATTCTATCTCACGACCGGTTTCTGCGGCTGTTTTTTTGTGTCAATTTGTATGGAAAATGTGTTGAAGCCGGTATTCTGTTTAATCATTAACTTACCACACAAAAACAACCACCACTAGCAAGCTACTGATAACGACTGGGAATACTAAGCATAGAAACTTTCTCTCATAGCAAAGGAGTGAGATAGGCTACAAAATTAAAAAGATGTACGTCTGTGAGACGTACCTTATCTATCTAGGGTTAAATGTCGATTATCGAAAAATTACTTTTAAATATGAATTGATATATATAGTTGTTTGCTGAAATTGGCTTTTAGAAATATTATAATAACCCGAAATTAAATTAGTTAAAAATAGCACGTTTTTATATACATTTGCAAATAATTTTTAATATGTCATTGATTTCACTTTTTAGCTTGAAAACGATTTTTTTTTTACTTTTAATAAAATAACAAGCAGAAAATTTTCTTCCAATGTTGGTAATATGTATATATATATATATATATATATATGTGACAGCGCATAGAGAATGGGACCTAAGGGTAAAAAAAAAACAAATTTTCACTTTTTTTTTTGATGTGGACAACATCTGAGCATCGAATGAGAGCGATCCCATGCCCAAAAAGTGTTCCCTCCCAGAGATATGCGCGTTTTATGAAATTAAAGTACACCAAAGATACACGTATTTAAATCTTTAAAATGGCTCTCCTGAACAAAACCGGTTTTTACCCTTAGGTGCCTTTCTATTTTGCGCGTCACATATATAGTTCAAATAGCAGTAAACATCTTATTGATCAAAATTTTTAGACCAGTTAACAAACCATAGTCAGTCACTTCAGAAATGTCATCTAATACTTCATCGTGCTTGAGTATATTTGCGATATTTTGATTATAAAATAATCGTAAAAACAAAGTATTTGCGTACACTTTTTATGCTTTTTGTGGTATATTCAAAAACGTTAATATTGAATAGGAAAGCTCAGGAATGATATTAAAGCATTTAATGATATTTTACTTCGATCATTAATTCGATTCTTAAGGCTTTTGATTACATATGTAGGAAGCAGTTACTTTTTTCTTAACTCTTTATCAGTAACTATAAGACACCTTCAACTTCTATTAAAGAGGGTTTTTTTTGCAGCAATAAAGCAAAAGATGCGTTTTAGTGAACATATACCAACAAGCTTACACACTTATTTATAATTTGGAGTAATTTGGTTATTTAACATCCTATTGTTAACAAATTGAAAAGTTATGAAATGTAAAATACTTTTTATACGAAGTAATTAGGGATATTGTTCTAATACTCGAATATTCGACAAAAATGATTCGCATAATTTATTATTCTTAATTGAAAATTGTTGTTCATTCGAACAAAAATTAAAAAAAGTTATTGGAATATTCGAATAATTTTTTATTCGAAAGACAACACTAGATTTTAATGAAAACTTGCATACACGTTGGACCTGTACAATACCCTAAGCTATCACCTTAAAAAGTGGGCGTGATCAATCCCATAAAATGTTAGCCTTGTGTTTAATCTACTTGCATATTTTAGAAGAAAATTAGCATGAATTATTAGCGCTGCTCACAACAACATTGTGAGTTTAAAATAGTGGAATTGGTAATGCCCATAAAATTGAAAGGTATAATTCGCGTTAGATTGCTGAAATTTTATACACAAATAAATCTAGATTAGAGATCACTAAGAAAACTGTAAAAAACCAAAAGTTTTAATTAGGGGGCGGGAACAAGCATTTTGAACTCAAAATTAAGATCAATTTTATTGAAACTTTTCATACACATTGCACTTATCCAAAGTAAAAATTTTCTGTTTTGAAAAGTGGACGTGACTACACACATAAATCTTGGCTTTTTCTTTCATGTACTACGGCTTAGCAGTTTTTAGTCTATTACTCAAGTATTTCTCAATAGCTTTTTTCTACGAAACTTTACTAGAACCATAAGCACTAGCAGATATAAAAGTCGGCCCATAAAAATTTCTACGTGATATTACACTATAGAGAGCTGACATTTTGTAGACAAATAATTGATTTACAGATTCAGGAAAATCCAAAAATTAAAGCACCAGCTACCCTATTGAAACTTTGCATGCACATTGGGCATATATTTTGGACTTGTGAACTTGGCTAAGCAGACTTTAATATGTAAATATATTAAGAAAATAGGCGGGGTCACGCCCACTAAAATTGACGCTGTATTTTACATGTTTCTTTCCCGACGACTCTTACCAAATTGCGTACACACTGGCGACCCTTTGTAATGGCATAAAAGTGCATTTTTAACTATGCTATTTTCAACTGAAAAAGTTTAAAAAGTGTTATTATACAAAATTCTTCAAAAAGTAATCAGATCCTCACAAAAACATAAATGTTTAAATGGCCAAGTTTCTATCCAAAATGTCGGCCATTAAAAGTAGTGAGATATAAACTTTGGCCAAGTTCTTTTTTGGCACAATACCTAATACACAAATATGCTATGCTTTATATAACCGTAAGGGTATAATATAATTTCTAGATAATCTGCTAACTTGGCAATATTTTTTCACATTTACATATGTTTTTGTAAGCATAGGTTACTTAATATAAATTGCACTAAAGCAACAAAATAAATGATCTACTCTTTTCACAAAATATGCTTGCTTACATGTATGTATATACTCCATATATGTACGTACTTCGATGGTACATACAATTCGCCACAGTCGAATATGGCACTCCTACTTGTTTAATAAACTCTATGATTTAAAACCAATAATTTAAGATATCGTCGGCTTAGAGTATAAACCTGCTAACTCACTTCCAGAAAATTTTACAGGAGAGTCAAAATACTGTTAACGGTTTCTATACAAAGCTTAAGAAATCAGCCTAATACATTAAGTTTCTTCGACATATAGAGCTTCAAATTAAAATAAATATTTAAGCAAATCGATGAGGCGTCTATTTCTCTTTCGAACGGTATTAAAATGTCATATGTTGTAAAAAGTGGATTTAACAGGTTTACACTCTAAGCCGACGATATATTGAGAACGTTTACAATCGACTTTTTTTTTTCTATCGCCTGCTATTTCTCTTTCTTTTTCATTGTTCGTTCATTGTTAATTTTTTCTTCCAACACGTTGAAACCGTTGCAATGATTTTTTATCCATCGTAGCATTTCTTCTTTTCCGTTAATATTTTTTCTTTTCTTTAACTTTATTCTTACGCATACAGAAGCTTTATATTTGGGTCTTAAAAAGCTGAATTGTAAAAAAACTTTTGGCTGCTTTGTTGATAATATTAGTGGGAAATTCCAAGTAAAGTCTGCAAAACATATATCTCTTTCAAAAAATTTACACAAAATATATTTTAAATCCTTTATGATGACCAAATTTAAAAAAAGGACTTCTTTAATACACACCCAACTAAAAATAACCAACATACACAAATGGGTCAATAAAAATGTGGAACACGTTACTTCGTACGAAGTCGCAACAACAATCATTTGTGAAAATAAAGGCTGTGAGACTAAGATTTATGTCAATAGATTTTATTTCTTATTATTTTTTTTTACGTATTTATATTAAAATACAACTTGACATTTTACTACGAGTATGACATTAAGCAGATGAAATAAACAGAAGTATTTCCATGTTTTAGTACAAAGTCAATATGGGCTGCATTTAACCATAAAGATCTTGTAAATTTTCTAAAATGAAATGTATAGGGATTGTTTACCGCAATAACCTATATATGAAGAAAAACCAACATTATTTTCTCGATTCTTTTTTATTCATTTAAAATACATGGCCTAGCATCAACACATTTGGCAGATAGATGTTGCATCTTGTTTTGCTTAATGAATATAAAAATACAAGCACTAGATACTTGTAAAACAAGATGAACATAAATTAATAATTTCTGTTTTTATTTCATTAGATTTTTGTTGTATTTTGCATGCAATGCCTGTATACATTCAAATCATTCAACCGTGAAACGAAAACAGGAAGAAAAAAATTCACTATAATTTCATTTTAGCATTCAACCACTACGATGTTATTCCACTTAATAAATTAATAAAAGTCAAATTGAAAATGTCAAATAGTATAAAGCAAATATATCGTTTATATTTATAAAATAAAGTTTTTGTGCGATTGACAAAATTTGCTTTTTGCACTTATTAATTTTTTATCGCTCATGTTTACAAATAAATATAGAAGCCAAAAGTTTATTCATGAATTTATTTTTAAATCATACTTTAAATATTTAAAGCAAAAATAATATATTTGTGTTTTTATGTACACAAATTGTTATTCGATAAAGATTCAACGGCAATTTTTTATATAAATTTTTTTAGTATTGGCTTTATACAATTTTGTATGCGAAACATGGTAAAAGAATAACAGCAAAATTTATATATTGTGCTGGCTTATTGCTCACTACTTTATCCCCGAGGGGGGGGGGAAGGGTTTATTTGTAATATACTAATCAAGTATTTTTATTTAAGGCCCATGTTGATATAGTTCACATTGTTATAATTTTGTGACCAACTGGGACACTTTTCATATTTCCTTGAATGTACATGTCAAGACATTTTGCTTATAAATATTTTCTTTTTATCCAAAAATAACGACCAAAGGATTTAAGGTAAAAAATGTTACCAACATAATTTATAGAGAAAAGGTCCCCAACCCCTATTTCGGGTTGAACTGGAGCCGAATGACATAGAATTGAAAAAAATGAAACCCATCCAATTTATAGCGTAAAGTATCTCTTACATCGAAAATCACAGTTGAAGAGTCACGTAAGCGTTCAGGTCCCGTACAGTGCCATAATTGCCAAGAATATGGCCATACGAAAACTTACTGCAAGTTACCTACAGTGTGTGTTATCTGCGGTGAATTGCATAGTACTGCTAGCTGCACTAAGCCAAAAGATCAAGCAGAAAAAAAATGTAGTAATTGTGAAGGTAATCACACAGCTAACTATAGAATGTGCCCTGTATATTCTTTCGTTAAACAGGCTATGGGTCAAAAACCCAAATTAACTCCAGCTCAACCAGTAAACGCGAACTCCGCCACTTTTGCTCAAATGAGCCAACCAGTTACTTCACGTATATCGTATGCTGATGCTGCTAAGACTAGTTCAATTCACACGCAAAATGTTCCACCGCCAAATAATTCATCGAATTCAAACTCAAGTTTTAACTTTAGTCGCCTTGAAGCTACTATTGAAAATCTGGTGCTAACTAAATATAAGCATGTCGTAGCAGGCATTGAACAATGCATTCAAGCTATGGACTGTATGTGGAAAAAGGAAAATAAATAGGTCTGGTTACACTTTATATGATACAAAGGACCCGAGAGGGAGAGCATGTGGTGGATCAGCAATTCTGATTAAGTCAAGACTCAAGCACTATGTCCTTGACAACGTTAGTGAAGAATATTTGTAAGCAACGAATATTTTCGTAGAAAATTTTTGTGCGAATTTCGTGATATCATCAATTTACTCACCTAACAGATTTTCAGTTATCGAAGATCAGTATGAGAAGTTCTACAATTCGCTTGGATCTTGTTTCGTGGCAGCTGGTGACTACAATGCAAAACATACGTACTGGGGATCGCGTCTTGTTACACCTAGAGGTCGAGCCTTGTTCAATACAATTTCAAAAATGGGCTTAGATGTCATTTCGAGTGGGGAGCCTACTTACTGGCCTAATGACGTAAGGAAAATTCCAGATGTTATAGATTTTACCGTCACGAAAAATATTCATAGGGACTTTATTCATGTAGAGGCCTCTCTAGATCTGTCCTCCGATCACTCTCCAACAATAGTTACAATTTTCAACCCACTAAGGAGTCATTTAACTAACTCATATGTGAAGATGATTAATGGAATCAACTGGCTGGCATTCAAAAAATATCTTAGTAGTCACTGCGTAGAAAACATTCAGCTTAGATCATGCAATGATATTGAATTTAATATTGCCAATCTTAACAAAAATATTAAACAGGCTGCTGAACACGCCACTACCTCCTATCCGCAGACCGGCTTTAACAGAATTTATTCTACGGAAATTGAACGTCTTGTATGTGAAAAAAGGAGAGCTAGAAGAGAATGGCCACAACACAGATCACCCCTAAATAAAATCACACTTAAAGAATGTACTAAACGACTCAAAGAGCTGCTATCGTCGGAAAAAACTGCACTACTGGAAAAGTATTTAGAAGGTCTTGATGTAACGTCCGCATCTAATTACTCTTTATGGCGCGCTACTAGAAATCTTAAACGACCCGTTGATCTTAAATCACCATAGTGAGAAAGGTTACTTATTTTTTGAGCATTTAAAATCTGTATTCACTCCCAATTCATGTACGGGTGCTGCTGATTTACCGAGTGTAGTTTCTCTACCCCCACGTCCCTTAAGGTTTAAGATGCGTGAAGTACAAAAAGTAATTGCTGAACTCAACCCGAAGAAAGCTCCAGGTATTGATGGCATTAGTAACAAAATGCTCATGAACTTGCCTCATATTGCAATAAGAATCCTGCTATTTACTTTTAATGCTATTTTAAGAATGCAGTATTTTCCACATAACTGGAAACTTGCCAAGATCAAAATGATTCCAAAGGCGGGCAAAGATCTTACAAAGACTGAGTCATATAGGCCTATAAGCTTACTTTTACGCTTTTCGAAAAGGTGCTCATGACTAAATAGTCCAAAATTTTAACTGATAATGGGTGCATCCCGGACCATCAATTTGGCTTTAGAAGTCAGCGCAGCACAATTGAACAAACTCACAGACTGGTCCAAGTTGTAAGAAGAACATTTGAAGAAAAGAAGTATTGTACTGCTCTCTTTATTGATGTTTCTCAGGCGTTTGATAAGGTATGGCACGAAGGCCTAGTTTTAAAATTTGAGACATATCTGCCAATAAACATTCAAAAGCTTTTGGAAAGTTATATTATTGATAGGAAGTTCACTGTTGTGGAAGGAGAGTTCACGAGTGTGCCCGAATCTATATCTTCTGGTGTGCCACAGGGTACATTTGTATCTTGTATTTAATATATACTTGTGATATGCCTGTGAGCAATAATATCCATATTTCTACATTTGCCGATGATACAGCATGTATGATTGTGCACGAAAACCCTTATGAGGCATCCCGCAATCTCCAGGAACATATTACCCAGCTGGAAATATGGTTGAACTTATGGAGAATTAAAGTCAATGAACCAAAGTGTGTCCATATAACGTTCACCCTAAGAAGAGATACGTGCTCTCCCATTCGAATCAACAATCAAAATATTCCTCAACATTACAAAGTGAAATACCTTGGTATACACCTTGCTCGAAGACTTACATGGAAACATCATATTAACTCTAAGTTAACTCAGATGAAACTTAAGTTAACTCAAATATATTGCTTGATTGGCAGAAACTCAACACTCAGCCTAGACTGCAAACTTTTACTATACAAGTCGCTTTTGAAGCCAATATGGTGCTACGGAATTCAGTTATGGGGTACTGCTTCAGCTTCCAATGTCGAGAGAATCCAAAGAAGGCAAAACAAAATTTTACGGTTAATAACTTCGGCTCCATGGTACATCCAAAATTCTATTATACATCGTGATTTAAATATGCCACTAGTGACTGAAGAAATTGCAAAATACGCAGGCAAATATTTAACAAAACTCGAATCACATCCTAATCCGCTTGCTCGTAATATTTTGAACTTTACTGGACACATCCGCCTAAAAAATAGGGACACACGGGCTCTTATACCTAACACTACAGATGGGACTACTTGAAAATACTTTTTTTTCCACTTTTTTGATTATCACTACTAATGTATTATTCATAACTATCACTTAGTTTATGGCCTAATAATTTTTTTTTATAGATTTAAGATTTGAATACTTATTGTTAGTTCATATATGAAGATGCATTAAAAAAGAAAAAAAAACAATTTTCATTCACCATTTTGTTGATGTGGCTACCTCAAAACTTTTCATTAAATATTTTTTTTACAAGTCTTTTATTTATTAATTATTTTGATCGATCCAACATTTTGATATTGTGGTCACCAGACCACTTATTGATGAATTTGTTTTTTGTTCAAAAATATAAATTTCATCCGCTATTTTGTTGTTGTGGTCAGGTTAGAATTGTTTATAATATTTATTACATTTTCGAAACTAACTCTTTTTTTTAACTGAAAGAGTTCAACTGTAACATGTGTGCGCTATCCCGCCATTTCGATACTGTACGCACCAGGGACACTTTTCATGTTAATTCTTTACATGAACTCGTGAAGCCCTTCTATTTGAGACCCACATTGATAGGTGTATGCTTGGTACAAAACTATCCATTTTCATATGGCATTTTGTTGCTGTGGTCATCTGCGAATGATTTAGGCAATTTTTAAAATTTTTAATATTCTTTCCGTTTGCAATTTTTTCGCTTTGAAAAAATTTTTGTGTTGGTTTTTTATTTTAAGATTGTCTCTTGCTATTACAATATTGTTTTTTTTTGTTGTGATTTTTCTATATTTTTTCAGACTTCCTCCTTCAAGCCAGAATTATACAGGACAAAACCAAGGCTAGCCAATATTAAAGGACTTCTCTCACAAGAATTAGGCAGATAATGTCACGTAAACTTTCCAAAAATTCTTTTTATTCTTTTTTAAAACATTAGTTCATTAATATTTAGGCTGCTATTGGCTCAAGTAGCTAGTGAGTTGACTACACAGTAAATAACGGCCTTCGACGGCACAAGTGCCCGAGATCCTGACCGTACTCAATCAAAATGTCACACATTTTTGTGATATGTATTGGCGTATATGATAAAGTGCCTTCTTCTTTCATCGATATTTTTAGCAAAAAATCGCCTGCGAAGTACAGTAACTAACAAAATGAATACATAGCTTAAATTAATGCACCTAATAGGTGCAGTAACGATGCGATAAGAATCGACTTATGCTTAATAACATTGTTATTTATCATCTGTCCTTCCCTCACTATCCCTTTACTAAAGAAGATAATACACCTACATATACATACTAGGCCCCTGAAAAGGACCACTTGCAAGAACTTTTAAGGCATGATGAATTTTTCAAATGCTTTACTACATCGAAATCATCTAAAACAAACGCTAAACAATACTGTTTGCAAGACATTTGTTTCAGTTATTGCAGGTATAGGGGTAAAGAAGAAAATACTTCGTGACGAAAAAATTTGTGATGCTTGCTTCTTCATACGCACGGGCGCGCATACAAACGGCATGCACATACATTAGTGGCAGTTATTTAATTTTTTTTTATTTCTTATGTTCTCTCCCCAAATCGGTTCAGTTTTATGTAAAAAAAATACAAAAAAAATTTCTTGGCGATAAGTTGCGCTTTAGGGGGTACGTCCACCCCTCAAAGTTGTTCTCACAGCCCATTTTTCAATGTAATTTTTTGCATATGACTATCTTTTAAAAGAATGATTTTACAAGAATATGATATATGACAATATTTTAGCTCTTCTAGTCAACAACATTAGTTTCAAAGAAAGTTTTTTTTTTTGCTAAAATTAATATTTAAGAAAATAATGAAGAAAATAACCAACAAAAAATTTGGTCTTTAACAGTACACATGCGCGACCTTTTTTAGGGTTCCGTACACCAAAGGTGAAAAGGAACCCTATTGTTTTCGCTACGCTATCCGTCTGTCCGTCACACGGTATTTTCTCAGGAATCGTAAGAGCTACGGATTTGAAATTTGGACACAGTATGTAGAACCTTGGCCGCTACAACAACAAATACATGAGAATTAAAAATGAAAGGGTGTTCCAAAACGAGCAACGAAAAATTTTTAAATCCCATGTAATATACATACAATTGTATGAACATATCGCTCATTTGCTTCAATAGTGGCATAACTCAAAAAATGAGTTTTTTGAGTTAATAATACAGAAAGATGCGGCATTTTGTATTTTATTTTGTGTAAAAATTTCATATAAATAGCTTTTACCATCACCTCCTGAGAGAAGAATTTTTTTTTTCATTTCTCCATTGAGTTGTATGCAAATTAAAAACTTAAAACGCGTTTTCTGCAAGACTGGTTTTTTGAGTTGTGCCACTATTGAAGTAAATGAGCGATATGTATATTGAATCATGAAATTTGTAAAATTAGTGTATTTTTATACAGACTACAACAATTAACACTAAAATTTAAAAAAATTAAAATTAAAGGGTGGTCCATCAGTTAATGCAATTTTGACTATGTAATTTTGTCAATTTGCTATATCTTGGAAACCGTAAGAGGCAAACACTTGAAATTTTCAAAAACGGTAAAACTAAAACAACCGAAAATTATAAAATCGCCAAACCAAAAAAAAAAAAATCGCCAAAATTAAAAAAAAATTTGTAACACTATCAACAAACAAAAATCGAAAAAAATCGCCAAAACACGAAAATGTCGCCAAAACTGAAAAAAAAATTTTAATAAAAAAAATCGCAAAAATGAAAAAATCGCCAAAAATAAAAAAAATCGCCAAAATGAAAAAAACGCCAAAAACCGAAAAAAATCGCCAAAACAAGAAAATAAAGTGTCAAAACTAAAAAAAGAGCCAAAACTTAAAAAAATCGCCAAAACCGAAAAAACGCAAAAACTGCCAAAACAAAAAAACTGAAAAGACCCCAAAAACGAAAAAAATTGCAAAACTATATATTATATAGGATGAAGTTTGTATTAAATTACATATCTAGTGTTCGTACGGAACCCTTCGTGCGCGAGTCAGAGTCGCACTTTACTGAATTTATTTTAATTTTATATGAATTCTTTTTGTTTTCTTTCTTTTTGTAATATGTATGTATTATGAATTATTTATTTTATAGATGTATTATACACTTACAGCCATATTTACAAAAATTATTAAAGCTTTAAGAAAAACTTTGTATGAAAAATTTGCTTTAAAAACATTTTATAAAGCCTTAATAAGTTTTATAAAAAAGACTATTATTATTTATAAAATTGCCAACTTGCCTCTTTTAATGCCTTTTAGGCGCGGAGGCCCTAAATATGTAAACTATATCTAATATCTTATAATAAATAAATTGAATTGAATTGAAAATCAAAAAAAAAAAGATTAAAAAAATTAAAGAAAATACCAAAAATTTTATATACCAAAACTATATTTATATAGAAGTTATTTATATTAAGCATGTACAATACCACCTTATATCTATTAAATTATTTCATACATATGCTAGGAACACAATTCGGACGAACGACGAATTTTTCGGTGCGAACTTTCATCATAAAAAATAAAACACATTTGTTCATATGAAAATGAACGCAACACCGCCGTAGAACGAAATTCGTCGTGCGTGCCGAACTATGAGATAGATTTATTTCTATTTTGTACGGCGACGAACGACGAAAAAAACCATTTTCTCTCACTCTCTTTATATACACAATAAACAGGTTGACCAGATTTTAAAATAAAATTAAGCTAAATTACGTATGTCTTTAATATATTTTTAGAAAATACGCAATTTGGATTAAGAAAGGCTAAAAAGCTAAAAAAAGAAGCAAAGAGCTTAATAAAAATCTTAAAGCTAAATCCAGAAGAAATAAGCTAAATTTAGCCCAAAATTAGCTAATATGGTCACACTGACATACTTTATAAATTATAAGAGCTGAGTTCGCTGAGTAAATTCGTCGTTATTGTGCTTCACACGACGAATTTACGCAGCGAATTATTATCGACGAATTCGTCGATGGGGACGAAATTCGTCGTTCGTCCCAATTGTGTTCCTAGCAATATACTTAAAGTTAAAAGAGAACTAAACAAAAAAAAAAAATATTACATTGAATATACATATGGGCTTGAGGGATAACTTTGAGGGGCGGACGCACACCCTAAAACACAACTTATCGCTAAGAAATTTTTTTGTATTTGTTTTTACATTAAACTGAACCGATTTGGGGTGAGAATACAAGAAATCAAAAAAAAAAAAAAAAAATTCTCCATACAACTAACGCCCACTGTATTGTACAAGCACACACACGATGTGCGTATGCACATACAAGCGCACACATGCATTGACACATACGCACACACTAAAACATACAATACACACACACTCAAACGTACAATATGCAAAATAACAAGCATACACGCACCAAGACTACTTCTTTTGATTGTTTGTTACGAACGAGAAGTCTTCGCGATATCGGTTGTAAACACTCATATACATGAACATCAATATATCCATCGTGCTTCACTTATTAAACGACAGCATTTAGTATTAGTTTAGAACGAGTATAATACATGCCACGAGAATGCATTTAAAAAACAAGACGTATTTACATTTCAAGACTGTTTACGCAGGGCTCTAATACATACTAGTATGTATGTATGGCGGTAGGCCTTTTAACTGCCTGACTGTCACTTCTCTTAAACAAAAATTAATGAATGTTGTATTTAGTAAAATCCAACATAGGATATGTGAATGTAACTGCAGCTCCCTTGCAATAACTTTTGTTAAACTTTAATAATGAGGAAGATGATGTTGTAAGCACGAAAAAGGTTCATTGAACAAATGTTGATTTGAGGTGAATCCACATCTGCATTAAATCATTTAGTTGATTGAAGGCAACTGTGGACAGAATGTATGTTTATCACAAAAGCACCGAAACCTTAAGGTAGTTATCACCCATAGTAATAAAAAGAAGAAACTATCATGCACCGAAAAAAAACTTATTCTAACAATTGAGTTAACCACTAAGATATCTTGAATCAATAAAAAAAACTTACAATTTGCACCTATTTACATATTACCAAAATAATGAGATCAATCAAAAGAATGGCAAATATTAAAACTTGGCTTCTCCAATCAATGGTAAAGAAAAAAATATCCAATAATTGTACACAACAATCATTCCTCACATTCCGTTTCATTAGAATTTACGTTAAATAGCTGATGTTAATAACAATATCTACCCAAGTAGATAGACTAGGGTGCTGATGAAGTGCGTTGCTGCACAGAAAAATATCGGTATTTACCCCAGCTTAAAAGTCTAATTTAATTTTTCTTCTCTTCTTTAGAAACTCACATTAATTAATAAAAATATTTCATTCAATAAGAAATTAAATTACTGAACTTAAGCCCGAATAAAGAATTATTTCTGATTAAAATTCACTACAGTTCAACTAAATCTAAAAATGTGTCATTTGAAAAAAAATTCAAAAATATGTATGATTTTAACTAATGTTTGATTGCATCAAAAATAAATTCATTGAAAATACATTCAAACTAAAGTAATCTAATGATTAAATTAAACCAGTACAAATGCTGATCACAATTAACCTGAAATTGTATTGAATGAAAATGTTTTCAATCAATTGATTTTGAATTTAATTGAAATTGAATTGAATTGAAATTGAAAAAAAAAAGCTTAGAGGTACTCAAAATTTTTGTATTAAAGCTCCGTAAACATAATTAAGAATTACTAAATATGAAACGCAACAAAGTATACGAGATAAAAAAATATTTTTACATACATATTTCATTTTTATTAACCGAGGAATTGAATAAACCAAAATTTAAATTGACAGTTTTTTTTAATTTTCATCAAAATGTTCATGGAATAACACAAATTAAAAATTTTAAAAACCCCCGACTTATTTCAGAAAAGATGTTATATCTTCTAAGCGGCTAGACCGATTTTCTTCAAACATAGCTAAGAACCCTCTCGATCAAGTCATCTTTTAAACAGAAAAAACTAAATGAAAATCGGAACAGCTGTTTGGCCTGCACGTGGACACGGACAGACAGACATATACACAGATACACAGACGCACAGACACACACTACAAACATATAACACCCCGTTTTTAGTCGGGGGTTAAAAAAGAAAATTTATAATTTTTTTCAAAAAAGAAAGAGATGGAATTTATTTAATTATAAAAAAATATTTTGATAATAGTAATAAAATACGTATAATAAACAATCAAAAATAAATACAAACTCAGTTCAAATTTCTAAAAAAACGATTGTTTCACACTCTCTAAGCTGGAAATACAGACGTATAATAATACAGACAGTGTGAAAGCTGCTTGAGCAATTTTCATTAACAAATTTTTAAAATTAAATTGAAATTAATTAATTGTATATTTAAACATATTTAAATATAATCTGTATTCTGGTATTTGCTATCACATATTTAATATATGTTTATAAATTAATTTATCAAATAACATATCACCAGATCTCAATACAGCTAGTTGAAAACATATACTTAAAATCAAATTATTTAATTAAAAAAAAGCAATGTGAATCCGATCACAGAGGAGATGTGTAAACATCTAGTAATGAACATTTTTTTTTTAAGTTGGAAATACTTGTGCTTTTAGTATATTTTTTTTAAATTAATTAATTAAAAGTATCAAAACTTTCAATATTGTAAATACATATCAATTTGTTGGTTTTTGTTTGTGTTATTAAACTTATTTGGTTAGTAAATGGGCACACTGCAGTATATGTATGTATATGTACTGCATTAAAAATTGCAGCAAGCACTAAATTTACTGATTACTAAAAAATTCAGTAAATTTTTACTGCTAATGAAATTTAACTTGCACTACCAGTAAAATCGTAGGGCCGTAATCATAATAAAATTGTAGCAAGTGGCAAAGTTTTTTCATTCAAATTTAGAAACTTTTGTATGAAAAACATTTACCCACTTGGTAGAATTTCATTATGAATACGGGCATTACTGATTACTGAAAATTCAATGCACCTCATCATATAACAAATCATTTAGGCAATTTATAAAAATTGTAGAAAAAAATTTTAGTAATCAGTAAAATTTTGTTTGTTTTTACTGAAACTTTAGTGGTACTGCAGTGCTCATCTATGGTAAATGCATTTACTTTTACTTTTTAATTTTTAATTCCTGTTGTTCATCGTTTAGTTGTTGCTGTTCTTGTTGTTGTGTACGCATTGCAATTAAAATAAATTTAGTAAAGTGCTACTTTGACTCGCGCACATTCGGTTTTGAGCATTTTTTTGATTTAGCTTTCTTCCTTTTTAAAGTTTTTTCAGTTTAAACGATTTTTTCAGTTTTATCGCTTTTTTCTCGTTTTGGCGTTTTTTTTTCTCTTTTTGGGGTTTTTTTTTAATTTTCGCAATTTTTTTCATTTTGGCGATTTTTTAATTTTGGCGATTTTTTTCTGTTTTTTTTTGGGTTTTTTTAATTTTGGCGATTTTTTTCTGTTTTTGGGGTTTTTTTATTTAGGCGATTTTTTCATTTTGGCGATTTTTTCATATTGGCGATTTTTTTGTTTAAGGATTTTTTTCATTTTGGCGATATTTCCGGTTTTTCGCGATTTATTTTAGTCCTAGAGTTTTTTTTTATTAATTGGGTGCTTTTTCGTTTTGGCGATTTTTTTTGTTTTTGGCGATTTTTTTTATTTGGCGATTTTATATTTTTTTTTAATTTTTAGTTTTACAGTTTTTGAAAATTTCTAGAGTTTTGTTTGCTCTTACGGTTTCCAAGATACAGCAAGTTGTCAAAATTACATAGTCAAAATTGCATTAACTGATGGAACACCCGTTGATTTATTTTTTTTTAAATTTAGTGTTAATTGTTGTAGTCTGTATAAAAATACACTAACTTTTAAAATTTCAAGTGTATATATGTACATACAATTGTATGTATATTACATGGGATTTTAAAATTTTTCGTTGCTCGTTTTGGAACACCCTTTAATTTTTAACTCTCGTGTATTTGTTGTTGTAGTGGCCAAATGTGTACACATTGCGTCCAAATTTCAAGTCCGTAGCTCTTACGGTTCATTTTCACCTTTGGTGTACGGAAATATACAGAAAAATAACCGGCGGCGGCGCACTGTCGGCTTCGAGCCGGTCGACTTTTTTCTCTGCTTGGTATTGCTTCTTTCATATACTAATACACTCGTACATAGCTCACACCGATTTGACAATGTTGTGTGCATCTCAGCAAAGAAATCTAAGCAAAGAAATCTCAGCAAAGAAATCTCAGCAAAGACATCAAAGTCAAAAGATTTTTACCCCCTAGCGTATAGATGTTTACACATCAAAAACACTTTTAAATAAAAACTACCAGCAATTAAAATACAATATTGTATAACTAGACCAATATGAAAAAAGCTTATATGTAATGTAAAGTTAAAGTATAGTTAAAATGTACCACTTGTCTTATTTATAAAATATATTAATGCTTTCTAAAGGGTTTATTAAACTGATTTCCCAAAACAATTTATTCTGTAAGGCAGTCATATTTTTTTAAATAATATTTTTAATGTGTGGTTTTATAGATATTGTATCTATTCATCTATTTTATGTTTTGTAGTTGATTGTATTGAGCAGATAATTTTACGCATTTGTGTAAGTTACATATGTACATACATATATACCTAAATATCACATGTGTATAAATGTATCTTCTAACATAGTGTATTTTTTCTAGCATCAATACATTTCAGGCGGATTAAGGCTTAATTTATAGCCTTTTTTACAAGCGTTTTTTCGTGCCGGTCTATAAAATATATGTCATGCTATTAAAAATATTTATTTAACAGTCAAATGTTCGTATAAAACTCAATTAAAATGAGTTGAATTGCTGAATAGGGAGAACAACTAAGAGAGCTAGCGACCAGTGTGACAGTCTTGGCATTTTCGCAGCACGTTTGCCATGAGACATTAAGCATAATTTCTTAAACTTTTTTAATTGTCTATTAAAAACTATTATAATGAAAATGTTAAAACGTTTTTATTTTGTGTCACATTCAAAACACTGGATAGAAGAATTACTGTCGAAATAATTATAGAAAGATGTGCAGATTTATATATATAAGAAAATATATGGTTAGTAAAAATTACATATTAGTCCAAAACTAGTTACTTGGACTATATAATTTTCTTTCATAATAAATAAATAAGAAATTCTAGATTTTATTATATAAACAATTGCGGAATCCGCCTTAAGATTTTGGGATAAATGTGTAAAGAATTTTCTGGCTTTACTGTAGTATCGCTGCATAAAAATAAATAAATTTAAAAATATAATTAGTGTGTTTTTGGGAATTGTTAAAATTTAAGTCTACATTTGTTAACGCACTTATAATCCCAAATTATTGTTTTTCAGTAAAATATTTTTTTATTAAAAATACTTTGAAATTTTGAAATTGATTGTTGAGGTGTTAAGTTGGATCATATGCGCATTTCAGTGTTGCTATTGCAGATCATCAGGGAACTTTAACCCAAAAATTTCTTAGAACAACTAGAGTTATTATGTTAAACTTTCATATAAACATATGAGAAGCTCAACAAATATCAAAGTTGAAACAAGAACTCAATAATCAACATGATTTTTGATTTTCTTACTTTACCATTCCTACATTGGCTGACTTTTCTCAGCTCGAATTGTAGTTGTAAGAAATATGCAAACAAAATAAATGTGAATAACAACAGGTATTCAAGAATAGATTGTTGGCACACAAGTATTTATATTTTGAAACAATTTTATACGAAAAATGCATGTTATAAGTCTGACGGTAAGAACTAATTTTTTCCCAAGTTGACTGAAATGGATGCGAGCTTCATCGTGGTGACACAGAAATTGCTGCGTTTTCCCAACTTGTCCAAATTAACTTCTCTTGTATTTCTATATGCATATATTTATTACAGCATTTCTAATATACCGTCAATATGTTCAATACTGCAGTCGCTTTGACTTTATACTTTTTTTTCGGTTATGCGGTAATTAAAGAACAGTCTAACATCTGAACTAGAAACAGTGAATAAGAAAAAATATTCCTTTAATTAAAAAACAATAAACTTAAATTTAGCATGATAAAAGACTAATGTGGTCACACTGAAAATAAACACAAACAAAACCAGTGTTGTCAGTTTAGGGGATTTATCCACAAATTGGGGATTTTTTACGAGATTGGGGATGACAATTTAGTGTTGGGGATCTGGGGATTTGTTAGGGATGATAACCAAAATTAAAGGCATTGTTTGGGATTTTTTTTATAACTGATGGTAACAAGAATGATTTTTGAGCTAAGAAATATGTGCATGCCAAGTCTTAAAATGTGTGTTTCTATTCATAGTGAATGAATTCAATAGGTCATAAAGAAGAAGTACCAAGGCAGATTAACCAATATAATGAACACTACCAAAACAAGAATACGTAACAAAATGAAATATCACTTGTTGGAAGCACTTCTTAGAATAAACATACTTTAAAAATAATTCCATTTGTTGTGACAAATAATACAAGTACTATGTACAACAAAATTTCTGAGGCTGATGAAGATTTCCATTCTGAAATATTTGAAATGGTAAACTTTGGTTAAAAAATTTTTTATACTTGTGTATATTAAACTATGTGTTATTTTTTCTTTGCAAGTTTTATAAGTACAAATTAAATTAATATGAATGTAAATATAGCTATCGATATAAATGTTATTTTTGTCATTATTTTTTTAATAAAATCTTTTTCACAAAACAAACAATTTAAATAAAAAAAAAACAAAATTTTGGGATTTTCGAGGATGACAAATCAAAATTTGGGGATAAGTTCTAGAAAAAAACTGGCAAGACTACACAAAACCAACGATAATAAGAGAAATGAGAGAAGCGTTACCACATGTAAAGGCTTTTTTCTAAAATTTTTCTTAGCTAAATATGGTACTTTTAAAAGTATAATATTTATTTTTTTTGCTATGTCAAAAGTATGATAAAATATAACATTGCAAGACTACTTATTTGGTTCAATAAATTTCGACAATGTTTTCCTCAATATATAAGCAGAAAGAAAATAATAAAAGCAGGCAAAAGTCTGCATGCAAAAAGACACAAAGTTGTAAGCTTTATGGTTATTAATTCACTTGAAACAATATAAATTACATCTGAATAGGAATTTATTGAAATCATATGTACTTCTACCTTGAGTAAATTCACCAAGGGCCATTATAACAATTTAAAGATAGCTAAAAATAGGATGTTATCGGACGTATAAAAGGTTTTTCATTAGTGAAATTGAACTGTTACTTAAAGTGAGTGATAAGCTAAAGGAAAGTTTATTATACCTGGTATGTTAAATTAAATTTGTAAAAATGAACAACTTTTTATATGTCCGACAAAATTCTTCTTTTAACTAACTTGAAGTTGTAATAATAACTCTTAAACAAATTAATTTTAAATGAAATAAAAAGAGATTTTTTAGGTCGACTTGAAGATTTTTGAAAAAAAAATATGGCAATACTGGTAGAGTAAGCAAAAATTTGCAAACAATATTTGATAAACAAAACCTAGTGACACAATGTGCAAGCAAAATATACAATGGAGGGCGTATGTGTATGTTGTTTAATATTGCATAACTTATACGTACCCGTGATGAGTTATTATAATGCATTTGTAATGCTTTCCACGTTTTTTTTTTGTACCAATAAAAGAAAGTGAAATAATGAGAGAATGAAAATAAGCAAGAGAAATATTAGAAATATATTAGAAGCTACGAAAATGTTAAAATATAGTGCAGTGTATGTGTTTATGTTTAAGACTGTTTGCCAGAGAAAATATGAGAGCTTTTTACAAACACTTTTTTTATGTTATAGATTTATTTTTCTGTTTCAGTTTTCTTTTATTATGGAAAGAAAGTGCTTGAATAGATGTTTGTGTGTACATGTGTTTATGTTCTTGTGCAGTTTCGTGTTAAAGTAAACTATAGGTGTTGCTTATGTTATCATTCAGACACTGTTAATTTACACTAATACATGTTTGCATGCTACTGTTAAAAGCCGTTACTGTTAATGCCTATAGAGCATTGACTATGACTACGACTACTGTTATGATATTGTGAAAGCCATGGCACGATTCCAGTTAAATTTCTACCGTGCGCGCGTGAGGAAATACAATTGTAAAGCGGATATGCGCAACAACGTTTTGAAATTTGTGTTTTTTCCTAGCTTATTTCACCTCTGGCCAAGTTATGTGTTTTAGGGCAAACTCTTTTTAAAAAGGCTTCTTCTGCTCACTTTTGTTTTGCCACATTTACAACTACTTAAGCAAATATAAATTTAAGGTGAAGTGCAAGTGTATTTAGTAAATGTTTGTTTAATAGAGAAGAATAAAATTGTTTATATAAGAAACCGCGCGAGATGTAGTAAATGCTTGCTATAACAGCTGAAGGTAATATTAAAGAAACAGAAAATATAAGTTAATAAGAAAGTGATATAAATTAAGAAATTATGTAAAAAGAAATTAAGTTAATGAAAATAAGAATTATTTTAAACGGAACTTCTTTTATCGAACATATTATATGATACAAAAAATAGCAAAAAAGAACCAAAGAAAAAATTAATGCAATATTTAATACAATAAAAATATACATATGTACACATGTATGTTTATGATGCATAAAAAAATTTGTTTTATTAAATAAATTTACTCATATACTAAAAAATTTAAAAAAATTCCAATGACACAATCTAAATTATTTTGAATTTTGAATTAATTTATTCAAAATTTTTTGTAAAAGCCCAAAAAAATGTTGTTGTGGTGTGTATAATCTAACCAAAATGATTAAAAGTAATTTCTGTAAGAAATTTTTTATTAAAATTGGTATATTCGTCAAACCCAAATTACAACTATTATTTAAATTAAAGAGATCTAAAAATATTTCTATAAATTATGTTAAATAAAAATCGATAAGAAAAAGTGCTCAGATTTATCAAAAATCAGTGACAAGCAATATTTTTAAGGCTTTACTAAATTAATTTAAATAAATTAAAAGTTATATATTCAAAAATCGTACAAACAAGAATATTTAATAAACATATTTCGCAGTTACAAAGTTAATAACAAAAAAATTCTTGAAAACTTGTTGTAAAGCCTTTAAGCTTAGAACTGAATCATATGGAATTTTTTCAAACTCTTTTAATGGTATTCATACGGTTTGTGTTGAGAATAATTTTATATATTTCGACACAGAGCAGTGTTTCTATAGGGAGTGCTTTAAGAACCTGAATTTTAATAACAAGCTGTATTAAAGATTTTGATAAAAGTCAGCCTACAAAAAAAATGTGTATGTAAAAAAATATGAGTGATTTTTATAACCTTTATGAAAACTAATAAGCAAAATTATATACTTAGAAGATAACAACAATGGCTTAAACCTACCAAACATTATAATATAAGCAATTGAGTTAAAAATAAAATCGACTCAATACAAAAATATATGTAGACATGTATGAGCTTTAACCGGCAAAATATATAAGTATTATTTTAAATTAAAAAATATTTCCATAAAGTAACAACTAATGTTTCAATTAAACCTAAAGTGTATGCAAAATGAAATTACAAAAATGCTAATAAAATAATTTAAATAAATAAAAAATGTAACACAAACCACCCTTCTTAAAACTATTTATTAAAATTCCTAACAAGCACAGTTCTTCAATATATAATTCAATTGACCTTTCAAGTGTTTAATAAGCATAGAAAAATGCAAATATTTTTATAAATTATCTTTCAAAAGAAATGCATTACCAAAGTCTTTTTATGTAACGTTTTAAATTAAAAAGTCATTAATAGTATTTAAACTTAAATGCCTACTTTACGAAAAAAAGAAAATAATAATAACAACAAATACAAAAGAAAGCAATTGTATTTATTAAAAAAAATAAATAAATAAAAATTGTCTGTTACACAAGTGGTTTATAAAAAATATACATGTATGTATGTATATACATAAATATATACATAAATATATATATTGTGAATAGAAAATGTGTATTAATACAATTCATATGTAAAACAGTTACAATTTAAATATAATTAATTATAGTTTGATTGTGAATAAAACTTTTCACACTTGTGAATGTGCTCAATACCCAACAAACAAGCAGTTGTTAACAATATATTGTACTCATATTAACTAGGTAAGTGAACAATTTCTTATCTGATATAAAGTTTAGTCCGTTTGAGCGTATATGGCAAATTATACGGAAATTACACGATGACGTTTGTCTCTGCCTATTTAGTTAGTTCGTATTTGTATTAACGTCCTTCTGAATAGATTCTATAGACACCATGATACAATAATACAGGTAGCCTCGAAGCGCCAGCTAATAGAGTTTTTTGTTTGCTTGTTTTGTGATGTGATCTGCCAAATTTTGTTTATGGTTTAAGCTTAAATTAGACGTGACATAGCCATAATGCCATAGCCACAACCAAACCAAAATTCAATTGTCATACCAATACACGCGCACAGTGGCTATTAAAACTCTACTAACAAAAACAAGCTTCGCAATGTAAAGAGAAAACGCAAGTTCATGTCTCTTGTTTACTCTTGGATTATTGACAGTTGCCATCACAGCAATAAAAATCCCGGTTGTTTTATTTGTTGGACATTTGCTGTAGATTATTGTTATTGTGTCATGACACACACTATGCAAAAAGTCGCCCATATACAAGTTATCACCCGACTGCGCAACGCAATGAAGGATATTGTGTTTATCAGTCTACATATGTAAATATGTATATATTTACACATGTCCCTTACAGCACTATGTAAACCGATCGCGTGGGCCGATTTTGATGATTCTGTCATTAATCGATTTGCCTTAATCCCGGGAATGTCACTAAAGATATGTCAGTTGCCAAAATTTAACAGACGCCATTGGACAGGTATTTTAAAATCATCTTTAGGTTTCTCTTCTGATTTTTCGTTTTGAATGACCATTTAGGATATTTAATAGTTCAAAGTTAGTCGCAGTCGGGTTTTGTTTTTTGATTTTTTTATAAATACTTCTTTTATAAATAACAAAGGGCTGACGAATGTTTTATGTTAAAGGAAGTGGGCTTATTTTAAAACTGTTTTGTGAAAAAAATATAAAAATTATGATATTAGGAAAAATATGTTAGAGATAAAGCGGATTTCAAATTAAAATTCACGTATAACTCATTTTACATGGGCATTTCCATAGTACCAAAAACGACCTTCGTATAGAAAAAAGTCAAAATAAAAAATATTGTTCACAAGTGTAAATTATAGCTCTAAAATAATGGTACTTCAATTCAAAATAATTGCAAAAAACCAAGGCATTCGCATGTGACAAAAACAGAAATTATTTGTTTTTGCCAACGCACAGTGGTGTCAAAGGCCCTTTTTCCGCAACTACAATAAATAGTAAAGGCCACTAAAATGTATATGAGTAGTTCTTAAAACAAATTGTATGTTTCAACAAAATCTTTGGGTGTATATGATGGGGTGACGAGTACCCCCCCCCCCCCTTTAAAACTATTTACTATTTTTTCTATATGTTCGGAACTACAATTGTGAGACACACTAAATCCGATGTAGATAATTCTTAAAAAAAACTACAGTTTCCACTAAAGTATTGATTGGTTAGGGGAAGGTAAAGACGGGTTCCCCCCATACAAAGAAATGATTAGTTTTTCTATATATCCGGACTTCTATAGTGAGACACACTAAATTTGGATGTGAATAGCTGTTGAAACTAAATTTATGCTCCATCAAAGTCTTGGGGTTATAAGAAGTGGTAGAGGGCTACCCCTCATACAAACTAACTATTAATTAATTAATAAAAATGATTTTTGAAATTTATTTGCTGGTAGTTTAGCATGTCTATATTCGTATTTCATTGGCGCTTGAACCAAATCATCAGTAGAATTTAACCACAAATTTTAAACAGTCACAAACCTCTTACTTTATGCATAGACTTTCAAAAACTATATGAGAATTCATAAAATAATAATACTTTTGAAAATCACAAAAGAACAAATAAGCTTAGTAGGCTTTGAAACTGATACAAAACCCAGCAAATAATTTATATCCAGGTGAACTCATTTTATTTTTCTACATCCTTATACAATTAGAAATCCATTGGATAACAATAAAAGTATTTACAAGGCTAAATGAAAAATAAAACATTAATTGAACTTTAAAGAAAATTTATTATTTGACATATTGTCAGAAGTGTACATAAAATAATTGAAATTTATTTGCTGGTAGTTTAGCATGTCTATATACGTATTTCATTGGCGCTTGAACCAAATCATCAGTAGACTTTAACCACAAATTTTAAACAGTCACAAACCTATTACTTTATGCATAGACTTTCAAAAACTATATGAGAATTCATAAAATAATAATACTTTTGAAAATCACAAAAGAAAAAATAAGCTTAGTAGGCTTAAAGGTTAAATGGTAAAAGGGTATATATAGGTTTGTCATTCCGTTTGTAATTTTAACAATATTAATAAGCGACACAAAAAGTATATATTTTCTGGATCCTTATGCATAGGAAAGACGAACAAGCGATGTCCGTCTGTCCATCTGTCTGTACGTGAAATCGGTTTCCCGAAGCTTCCAGAAAAGCTAGAGACTTCGTTCTTAGAATGGTGTGTCAGAAATGACCCAAAAAGATTATTATTGAAATTCAGCAAAATCGAGCAGACGATTTCAGAGCTGCAAGACTCAAACTTTATTTTGCCATACTGAAGTAACTACCGAAAACTAATTTTCATTATTTTTTTTATTTTATACTTCAGTATGAATAAAATTGGTATTTCAAATTGAAAAAAAAAATAAAAACACGTTTCCAGGGTTGGAAAGCTTTAACTTTTTTTATATACAAAAGTAACTTACTAAAGCAAATTTTTCCTTTTTAAGTCTATGCATAAGATAAGAGGTTTGTGACTATTCAAAATGTGTAGTTGAAGTCTACTGATGATTTGTTACAGCAACAATGAAATGCATATACACAACGCTGAACCACCAGCAAATAAATTTCAAATTAAAATAAACTTCTGACAATATGTCGAATAATAAATAAATAAAATAAAATAAAAATAAATAAATAAAATAAAATAAAAATTAAATAAATTTAAATGTAACTTACTATATCAAATTTTTCCTTTTTTTTCTATAAATTAAACATATCTTATATTCTTAAAAGAAAGAAATTGATGTAAGAAATCAGAAAAATCAAAAAGGATGATTACAGGGTTGGAAAACTTACACTGTTTGTGATATATAAAACCAACTAAGTCTAATTAATTTTTATCTTTTCCTTTATAAATTATTTATAAATTATATATATTTTACGTTTTGGAAAAAAAGTTTGGTATAGAAAAATATAAAAATAAAAATCACAGCTTCAGAGCTGGAAATATTGTACTTTTTTTCTGGATATTAAAGTAACTAAATAAAACATTTTTTTTTTTAATTTCCTTTTTTCTTTTTTCACTTAATACACTTTCTATATTTAAGAACTACTAGATTGGTATAAGGAATCAGAAAAATCTAAAATGATGATTCTAGGGTTAGAAAATTTATTTATTTTTTTGTACATAAAAGTTACTAGGTCAAATTATTTTTTTCTTTTTGTTTATACTTTATGTATGTGCTTATGTATGTATCTATATACTATATAAACGCACTTTGGTAAAGGGTATATAAGATTCGGCACAGCCGCATATAGCACTCGTACTTGTTTAGCTTAAATATTATTTTGAAATGGCGTGGTGGTCCAATTTTCATCTTACACCCTTAAGGGTGTGGTAAGATACCTGGGTGCCTTCATATATACATTAGATATGAAAAAACAATCATTGCATATATATTTTTACTGAAATATTACTAAAATAAAATTAAAGGAAATTGTTATTAATATTTAAAATTAAAAATTTTATTTGGTGAAAGAAAAACAAGCAAAAAATATATTTTTTTATATATACTCGCAAATACATAAATAAAAAAAGCAAAAATGAATACTAAGCTGTAAATAAACTGCCACTGATCGCTTCGCGAACAATTGAGAGAGTTTATTGAGCGCTCATTGCAAATTGGTTTGGAGCATCTTTATAGTTATCCTGGTACCATGCAATGCTGTTAAAGGTGTTTTTTTTTGCCATTCACATTAGGGTTAAAAAAAACAAAAATTAATTAAATATTTAATTAAAATTACAATTAATTAAAGTTTTAAAACAAAAGTTTGATTGATTCAATAAAATTTTTTATTGATTACATGCATTTTTTGAATTTGCTGGTAATAAGAGAAGAAACGTTTTCTCTGTAGAAAATTGGAAAACTGTATGAACTAATACAAATTAGTTACGAGTTATAAAAAGTTTGTGTACTTAAGTTTTTATTTTTTTTAAGTTAATTTTTCAACTGATGTGTATGTATGTATGTACGTATAAACAAAAATACATTTGATTTTTCTGGTTTCTATAAATCTAAGCAATTTAAAATGATTTATAGTGAAATAAATCAATTCTATTAAAGTTTAAAAATAATCGAAGCTAGAATTTAAAATATCTATAAATAATTATTAATTTGTCATTTGCCAGTAGAAAGTAAAAAGACCCTAACCCCCTGTTTGTGTAAAACGTTTGAGTTAAAAATCTTGGCGTTTTTGTAATAGACTAAAGGAAACTTGTACAACTTTTCTTTAATCTATTACCGAAAGGCCAAGATTTCTAACTCAAACGTTTTACACAAACAGGGGCTAAGTGTCATTTTCACGAAATTGATTTTTTTCCAGTGATTCTATACATTGCATCACAAATACACCTCGTCACAAAAATTTATTGCAATAGTGTAAAAATAACGCTTTTACAAGCAGTTGTACAAAACAGTTGTACTGTTTATTTTTATGTTTTTTTTACCTTCTCATGTAAAGGTACAACTATTTGAGCTAGGGCATTTATACTTATGACCAATGATATTTATTATGCTCATAAAAATGTTAAGGAAAATTTGTCGTCTTTGATTTAGTGAACGATTAAGTCAGGCTAGTTAAAATGAATAAAAATGTTTACATTGAAAGTCAATTATGTGTGAGAAAATTAAGAAAGTCAGTTTAGGTTCTAATTGAAAAAGTTTTCTCAACATTTTTTGTAATTAATATAGAAATAAATTATTTCTCTTAAGCTTGATTATTTTAAGCGGCATAAATACCATATATAATATTTCGGTTACTATGAAAACCTGAAAATATACTTGCTGTTAATTATATTTGAAAAAAAAAAACAAGAAATAAAGTGATGTAAATATATTCCGGTAAGATTTTAAAAAATTAAAAAAAAATCTTTAATCAAAATAATATTTCTATTCATCGAAAATATTAACATAAAAACGACATTAATGAACAAAAAAGAGAAACATAAATAAACTTAAGAGAGAGAAAGAGAGAGAGAGAGAGAGAGAGAGACCTCATCAACTGTAACCAGTGCTGCCAGAATCATGATTTTCTCATATTTTTGATGATTTTTGGACTAAAGTATAATTTCAAGATTTTTTTTTTCAAATGATGATTTTTAATTTTGCAAATTATGATTTTTACTTTCAATCCATATGTATGTATGTTCAATTTTCTTTGTTGTTCTACAAAGTTTATCAATAGCTTTATACAGTTTTGTCCCAGCGAAAAGATTCGTCTATCTGGGAGCAGTTTGGTAAGGGAGATAGAGCACAGCTCTTTCTTCTCTTCGGGGATTGTTAAAAAAAACAAGAAAACGTCACTTTACAAGCAAAACTAAAAAGAAACTAGTCATCTTAGAGAAGTGAGAAAAAATTGGTCAAGAATATGCTCAAATCTTGGACAAATCTATACCAAATCGTTAGAAAGAAGCCATTCGTTGCCTAGGAAAATCAATTTGAATTTCTTAGCTAATTTTTTATTTTATAAAATATTTATATTAGTTACTTTTATCATCTAATTTTTTTTTGGATACAATTTGAAGTTCCTCAATAAAATGCTTTTTAAATTATTTTTGTGAAATAAGACAGTAAATACTTTTTTATAGATGAAAACAAAATAACGTAGGTGTATTTCGAATAGTTTTTGTTTTGTTCACTGTAAATATGTCAATTGTTGTTACTTTTAATATCTGAAAAAAATTGGACTTATGACGATTTATTTCTTCAAAATATGATTTTCTTTCTGGCAGCCCTTACTGTAACTTGAAAAAAGATTAAATACATACGAGTATTAATAATGTCTTTAAAATTTCCATTTAAATTACATTAAAATTTCAAACGAATTTTCTACCGAATTAATTTGTTACCAAATTAAACATGCTAAATTGGTCTATGGAATAGAAATTCCATCTTAAATATGGTTATTGTGTTAACGTCAATAATATTAATTTAGGTTTTCTTTACATCAAAATAAGCTCTTTGAAAATGAAAATATTTTCTTAACATCAACTTGTATAAAGTGGGCGTAAATAAAATATAATACTGTACAATTTTTAACTACACAGGAAAAATTATTCCCAACAAATTTGCAAACATACCTTTGTTTGAAATAAAATTTAGTTCCAGTAAAAATCTTTTATTGTTGAAGTAAATTATAATTCATACAATAAATGTAAAGTAACATTTGTAACAAAAAAAAAAAAAAAAAAAAAAAAAAAAAAAAAAAAAAAAAAATATATGGAAATGTCATACTGTATAGAACAGTTATTTGTTATATTTAACGCTGCAGCCACACGTTCAATAAATCGCTTTCAATTTCATCATACATACTGTGTGTCGAAATTCCTTGAAATTGATAACTGTGATACAAATTGAAAGTCAATTTCATTTTTAAAATGCCAGCGACGAAAAAACAACTCAAATTTGTTGTAGCTTCAATCAAAGTGTGCTGTGCCCAGCTATTCAAATTTAAAATTAAATTGCCATATGGCAATTTTGAAGGCAGTTTAGTTTTCAATTTAAAAAGTTTGATTGTGTTAGTAAAAAAAAGTGTGAGTGTATTGCAAATTGAATGGAGTTGAAAGGCAAAAATTTAACGTGTGGCCTCCAAGCAATTCATAATTTAAATTTTTTTAATGAAACAATTTGTCGATTAAAAAAATTAGATTTTTTTCAAACAAATAATTACAAATCCTTGCACCTGCAATATTTTATTTAAAGAATTTTATACTTAAATTGAAATTAAAAGAAAAATTTTTTTCTGTGTAGAGACCATATTCTTTATATTTAATTTACCACAAGTTTTCTGCTTGTGTATTAAGGTGAACTGGGTTTTAGAAATTTTTTAAATATTAATTTTTTAATGCTACTATGATAAACTTAAGCTGGGTTCACACGATTGGAACAATGTACAAATTTTCGTCGACTCACTGCGATAGAGTCTTAAGTAATGAGCCAAAATGGCATTATTACTTAACTAATTCTTGAATAAGTCTATTTTGCTTTATTACTAATGCAGTGTGGTGCAGTTATGTAATTATATTTCAATTAGTTGAAAAATAAGGCAAATTTACTTTCTTACTTATGAATTTATTTCAGTGAGCCGACGAAAATGGATACGTTGTGCCAATCATGTGACCCCAGCTTTAAATATTATGCTGGAATATAAATGAGATACTTATTTAAATAAGCAAAAACAATTAGAGAAGTTTACCGCTCACGTGATTTGTTTAATTCATTTTTATTACATGTCATGATGATGAGTAAGTTTTTGTTTCAATCACGCATGTCTAGTGTGGAAAAAAATTTAAATGTAATCGTACCTACCGATAATCTCAGTAGCTTTAACAATTTGCAGCCAATCTCAATGATTTAAATCTTTAAAATGCAATGAAAAAGTATTTTAGAATAAAAAAGAAGAAAGGTGTCTTAGAGCTAAGCTACTTGGCTATATAAAATAAATTTCATGTGTTAAATAACAATGCAATAAAATTATATTATGTTATATATCACAGAAAAAAGTATTCACCAATTAATATTTTCAATTAAAAATTTAATTCATTCAATTATATTTTTAATTGTATTAATTAATTCAAGTGGAAAAACTTAATTGATATTATCAAATTGTTTATAGGTGAAAATTTAATTAATTTTTTAATTGATATTACAAATATTTTAATTCATATTAAAAAATCATTCATATTACTTTTTTCTGGGATTAAACAAACATTTTGTTTCGTTTATTTTCGTACTTTAGTTTTAAGTACAAAAAAATCAACCATAATCATACAGCAACAAACTATGATTGAACTATATAGTTGAAGTCATATAATATTATTATGTATGTACATCCAAAGTGTAAATAATCTCCCTTATCGTGGTTGGCGTCTTTCGACTTCGGTTACGACTTCATTCTTTTACAACTCTGCTTTTTTTTCACGTTTTTAATATTGCCGTGTTGCAGCGCGTCTGGTGTCAATGAGACGTATTAAATTTTTTTGAAGCATATTGGTTATTTTACTTTGCCGATGATTCTGCTACACAATACCGACGAAGGAGGACGCTCTGATGTAATATTGGGATTAGTATCAGCTGAAGACGGTGTAGTTCAGTGATCAGTGTCAATAACTTCATCACTTGAACTTTAATACAACAACTGATACAACTGGACACTAATGCACATCAGAAAAATGCATGGTGTTGTTATTTAATGACTTTCGGAGAACGGGTTCGGATCAAAGTGCCAACTACTTCAGCCAACGCCACCCTGGTTTTAGAAGAGATTTCCAAAACATCTTTAGTATGAAAAGGTTTTGCAAATAATAAGAGTTTATACCTAACATGAGGCAGACATTTAAATTTTTTTCCATAAGATTTAATTTTTTTTTTTTGCAAGAGTTTCGTAATGCGAAATAACGAAATATTTTGTGAAATTTACTGAATTCCATTTAAGAGTTTCATACACTAAATAAATGGGAGTATATCCATTCCCCTGGAGTATATCCATTGCACTGCAGTATGCTTCTTATTGCTTGGTTTTATACTATTTTTAGTCTTTTTAATTTTTCTTTGACTCAACATGTTTAAACGTTTTGTTTTTTATTGCGTAGTATATCTTCATTGTAGTGAGCGCCGATACATTTTTTTGGACTTATAATAAAAGAGGTTTCAAAAATTTTTCTTGCAAATTTATATAAAACAAGGTATTTTGTAGTCTTACATTCCACTAATCCTATGTTTTCATGGTTAATTTGAAACATTTGCTTAATTCACAACAATTTGTATTGTTTATCTTGTATCAAATGCACTTTCTGGATTTTACAATTGTGAACACTCTGTGTGTGGCGTATTAATGTATTTTATATTTTTAATGGCAAAAGAAGATCAACTCTCAAAGAGTCTCTCTTTTTATGTAACATTTTAAATTTCAAATTAAAATTTAAAAACATATGAAATAAAAGTGCAATAGTGTATTTAATTTTTATATGAACATTACAAACAACAAATTTTACACTCTTGTATTTGATATGACAATACAATCGATACAAAGATACTCGTACAAGAGGTTTTGTGAATTAAGCAATAATGTTAGTATTCATACACATATTTTTTATTATTTTTTAATTTAATTTTAATTTATTCATATTGAACCAAATATTTATTTTCTTAATGTAAGATTTTACGTTCTTTTCGTCTGTGCTTGCCTACGAATATATTAATGTTTCATCTACATATAATCTTGTTTCAAATTCCTGGAAAGCAATTAAAATAATTTAAATTGAGATAAAATTAGGCATTATATAAATAACACGCTTTTAATAATTTTTGATAGCATTAAAAAACTACAAAATTTTTGGTAGCAATAAAAAAATTTATATTTCTTTACACTCATTAAAGCATTTATACTTCTAGAATGTACTTTTGTGGTTAGTTGAAAACTATTATATATTTAAGATATTAAGATAGAAGAGAGTACTTAGTTTAATTAAACTGTGTCACAAAATATATAACCCATACAGTAGTTCAAAGAGAAATTTCCTTAATTTTGCCATATAGGGATAATTGTTCAAAATATTTTAAAATGCTTCGCAAGCCAAAATTTACATCAAGTATAAGTTAAGCTGCACATAAAAACTTTAATAATATTATTTAATAACACTATTTAAATCGAAAGTACTCTAGTATACATTAGTATAATTTAATCATGATCAAGAACTTTAAACTAATAGAAATCATTTTCTATATTTATGATTTGATTAATTAATTATAAATACACACGCAAAGAAAAAATATGGTTGAGGTAACCATAATCAAACAGTAACATACTATGCTTGAATTATATGGTTGCAGTCAAATCATATTATTGTTAATAGAAAACCAAGCTTTAAATAATATTATTATCAGATTAAATAATAATATTATCTACAAAACCAATGAACTTTGTTAGACCTAATCTTAGTATTGTAAATATGACAATACTATTTTTAGATGTGACTAAAATATATATGAGACGCACCATACCATTTTATAATATTATATTAATATTGTTAAAAAGGACCACAATATTATTTAATATAAGAATACTATTTTGTTTTTTTAAATCACATATTTATTGGTAGATCTTTTTTTAAAACAACTGTGCGTTAAATCCGAAATAAAAATAAATTAGTATTGTTGAAATAAAATGTATATATAGAAATGTATACTTACATATGTATGTATATATACTCAAAATACAGATACGTCTGTATATAACGACATACATACATATATATATATATATATATATATATATATATATATATATATTTATTGATCTACTCTTTTGTTTAAACTTTATTTATTTAATTATTTATTTAACACCACGCGTGCACTACCGAAACCTTACAAGCGAAACACTGAACTGTCAGATGTTTCTGAAAAAGATTTTTTTAAAAACTTAAATAGTATGGTTTTGGATAACATTATATTGCTATTTACATCATATTATTTTTAAATAGTAATACAAATTATGTCGTAGACGTAAATATTTAACAAAACTATATTGTTAAACTCTAACTATATCGCAGGTTCTATGAATGTAATAATGTAATTATTAAATTCAAATATTACTCTGTTTGTCGTTATGAAATTAATGTTTAAAATAACAATAACTAGTTTTCAACGACCACACATTTGTTTCAGAGAACATACTATTGTTTTCTCAACCATTCTACAACCATATCTTTTCTTTGCATGTAGAAACAAATAATAATAATAATAATTTATCAACGGAATACGTTCTGAATTCGGTTGTATATTTTATGTGTTACTTCACAGCTTTTTCACTTGCAAACCGACTCATTTTGTTCTTTTTTTTGGTAAAGCATATCTTTAATTTCGTTTTATTGAGGAATGAATTACAGCTACTTGATTTGATACACAGATTTTAGGTTAACTTAAGTTTTATAATGCCACAAACTTCCATTTTAAAAAGTAGGAGAGAAGACACCTATAAAAATTAAGTACATATTAAATTACATCGACCTTTTGCTTCTAGAACTTATAACGCAAAAAAAAACTTTTTTTTTTACACAAAACAATGTTAGTTTTGAGTTAACTAAGAACTTAAAGAAAAAATTAAATGTTATTTTCGAATCAAGAGTTCACCTCTTGATTGGAAAATAAAAAATATTTTTATGCGATATTTTCATTAAATAAAGCACGATTAGACGATTGGTTCTATAACATTAATAACACAACGCAATTTTTTACTCATGACATTTTTGCAGTAAAGAGTCGTCTTGTAATTCTACCCATCCAATTCCAACAAAATGTTTCCAATACTTTCGAACTTTTGGAATAATTCAATCTGATGCAAAAAGGTGGGTGGCGCAACGCCCATTACAATTTCGTATTTTATTTTACTTGCTACTGCTTAACTGATTTAAATGAAATATTGCACACATACTTATCTCTAAAATTATTACGATCTTGGTTACAGAAAAATGGGCGTAGCTACGCCCATTAAACATCATAATTATATGGTATGCGCACTAATACCCAAACAATCCGTATGGAACTTAGCAAATACTTTGCGCTTTTGAATTGACATTATATTGTGTATATAAAAATGGGCGCAGCCACGCCCATAAAAATTTTGTTTATATATTTCTCGTGTATTTCCATTTAATTGATTCTTATGAAACTTCCTTTGCTCAAGAAATGGTAAGATCTTGCATTTATAAAAGTGGGCCGGGATACGCCCATTAAAATGTTTTATTACATTGCATGTTTTTATACTCAACCGATACCGACGAAATTTGGCTGTTATAATGATGCAACCTGATGTTTGCAAAAGTGAGGCGCACACACGGCAAAAGTAACGATTTAGGTGGACAAAAATTGGTAATACCGATGTTCTTCAATACTTATGATAATATGTGTCAACGTTCTTAAGTGTTTAGGTGACTAAGTGGCAGTAATATTTAAGCAATAAGATTACACACTTTTTTACGACGGTACCCAAAACTTGATGTATGCATATCGGTAACGTACGCACCTCAGTTAGGCATACGTCTTCGTTCTGTACTAATTTCAGTTTGCATTAATATATGGTTTTAATTTTTTATATATCAATGATGGACTTCTTGCAAGTAAATTATTAATTTTTTAATTCGGGTACATAGTATAGTTTTAGAGCTGAAGTTATTTAAAGAAACTATATTAATTTTTATTGAAAACGGTGATTTCATAGACTACAACAAAAAAGTACCTCATACTACCCGCATTTAAATTTTATAATTACGTTGTTCAAGTGCTTTAAAAAATCCATACAAATATTTAGCTATCACTTTTAATCACTTTAGAAGTTATTGTAGTTTTTGTCTACGTATTCAAAAAAATCACTTTAAAGCTTTACTTGCAAAATTGCGATGGTGACTAAGTTTGAATAATAGAACTACTTGGAGTTGAGTTCATCAAAGCTGTAACTAATGATTTGTATGTTCATTTATTGATGTGTAATAATGTAATTAATAATCTAAAATAAACTAAGCTTTTCTTAGCATTTTTTATTTTTATGATTTATTCAATATTTAGGATCAACCCATTATTTTCTTTCTATAGTCGTTATTTATGCTTAAGTTGTCATAAAGTATCATATTATGTTAAGTCCCTACTTAAAAAATCATCTTCATAAGTTAAATATTTTTGTCCACCTAAATCGTTACTTTTGCCGTGTGTGCGGCGCTACCATGGCCCCAACAGTTTAATATTATTACAAAAAATTTAAAAATTAAATATAAAAAATTCAAAAATAAGCAGCATATTATTGCAATCGAGTTAAAACAGCACTATCGGTAAATAATACATAAAAATTTTGTATGTGTTATTTAAGCTTTTCAGAGGTTATTTCAATTTGTTCAATTTCTTTTTAAAGCTTTTCATATTTCATTTGTTTTTTTATTTTTGCCTTATTCATAAAAAAAAATTTTGTTTTAAACAAATTTTGTATGAAAATCAGTTTTGTAAATCTTTTTTAAATCGAAAATATTTTTTATGAATAAAGACTTTTATATTTCTGTCAAACAGGCCGCTGGAAAAATAATTTCTGTACTAAAAAGATTTAGCTACTGCAAATTGATTTATCGTCTGTTGATAATTGGTTTGCTGCAGACATAATTTATTTTGAATATACTCTGCCGCAAACCAATAACCAACCTACGTTATATCAATAAATAAATTTTTTACATTTTTGATTTGTCAAGCTTTCACATTTAAAAAACAATGGCATTCTATTTATTTTTTATATATATAGATATACAAATTGTTGGGAGAAAGATTTTTAAGGGAAATTTACGCATCTCAATTAGTGTTTTTCATACGGGATTTCCCGGGAAAAATTTCCCGGAATCCCGCACATTTCCGGGGAAAAAAATCCCGGGAAATTTGTGCGGGAATTCAGGGGATTTTTTTTATTATTTTGTTATGGAAATTTTAGTTTGTATGTAGCAAAATAGCTAAAACTATACAACAACTAAGGCCGAGTTCACATCTGGTACACATGTGCTCTGAGACTTAGAGGCCTTTATTTGCCAAAAGCGGAACGCTACAACAATTCGTAAAAGTAAAAACAGAAATGCGCAAGGAAATGAAAGAAAACTTACAAAATAATTACAGATTATCTTTGGTAAAAAGAACGATTCTGTTAATGCTTATTCTGTACTAAAGTCTTAGGGTCGTATGCAAAAAAATTTAACAAAGCTTTGCCAAGCAATGTTAAGTAAAGTTGTATTCTAAAAAAAAAAATTATTATATCAAAATTCTAAAGTAGGTACCCTCGTTTGTTAAGACTACTCTAAGTTGATATTTCCAAAATGTGTATTTTGTACATCAAATGTTTTTATTAAAATAGCACATATTGATCCACGTTACATCTGAAAGTGAAGCTAGAAGTGCTAGCTCTTATCTTAGATTTATTATTTCTGTCATGTGATGGAAAACATCACCAAATTATCCAATTGATTCGAAATACATAGCAAAATCTATAAAAGAAATATTAAAATAAATCGAAATATACAAAAATATTTTAGGGATGCACATACAATCAAAACGAATCGAAAAAACTGAGTATTCAAATACTCATTTCATTCGAATAAAACATATTGTGCTAATTTTTCATATCCTTTTGCGTTTACTTCATAGAAATGTTTATCTATTTTTCTACTAAGTCAGAAGCTCATATTTTTTAAATTAGGTTGCATTACTTCAAGATAATAAAAATGTATTTAATAAAATAAAAAATTATTTGAAAACCCGAATGAAATTGTATTCGATTTTGTACATCATACTTACTTTTTAAAAAATATTTTGTAAGATTTTTTTAATAATATAATTTGTTTTTTTTTGCGTTAAATCGATGCATTTGGCTTTGCATTTACATATAATATTTGTATTTATGCACTACTAATATTTAAAGAACTGAAGTGATATTTTTTTGACTAATCGTCGGGTGGTTATTATTGCCGCATTAATAATGTATTTTTAATATAAGCAGCCTTATTTATAAAACTTAAAAAGTCTTTATAAAGGTTTTTTAAAATCAATTTTCATACACAATTTTTCTTAAAAAGCCTTTATAAAGCCTTTTTAAGTCTTATAAATAATGTTTATAATGCGTTATTATTTAATCGATATCATGAATTATAATTTGTTTTTTGTTGAAATAGATTAAGTTAAAAAATATTTTATATTAGTTTGCATTGGGCGGGAGTTCTCGGGAATTCCCGGGAAACCAAAAAGTCCTTCCCGCTTTCCCGGGAAATGAAAAAGTCTGGGAAAAGAAAAACTCTAATTTAAATAAATATGTATGTATAAGAAAACTTGTTATTATAAATGAATATGAATATTTAAATTATATTAAACTATTGTTTAAATATTATTATCGTGTGCATGAAAAATGCATTCATTAGTGTGTTCTATTTTATAAAACCTGATTTTAAAAAATCTCAAAGATCTCAAAGATCTACCAACAAAAATCATCTTCGGCTTAACTTGTAATAGATAATTTTGTATATTAATATTTCAGTTAATAATTAAATTTAACATAAATATGAAATTATTATTTTTTTTTCTTTTCTTTTTCGTTAGGCAAAGCAAGAAAATGTGTAAGAAAATGTGTAAGAAAACGTGTTAAATATTTTAATGCCATAAGACAAATTTAATTATTTTTACCAGCCCCACGGAATTATATACTCTGTTTGCCAGCTTTCAAGTATTTGATTTCACTTTAAAAAAAAAAAAAAAAAATTAAATTAAAACAAATTGAAGCAAAAAGGAACGGTAAACTTAAAAAGAGTTTGTATCTCACAGAATATGTTGATGTTGAAGTGAGTGGGAAAAATTACTTTTGTATTCCCTTTACGTTAACGATGTAATTTAATAGATGGTGCTTATGGTCTCTGACATCATCTAAAAGGCCAAACACGTATTATTTTCGTATTGTATTGTAAGAAAAATTTAATTCTCTCGGCACTCCAAAAAATGAAATAAAATCCATCACCATAAAATTGAATTAGAAATTATCAACTCAAGTCTAATTTAATTACTTCTTATTGAACCAATGCTTACTTTCAAATAGTATTTCGCATTTTATAGCAAGAACTTTGGCGATTTTAAGTGCCAAAGTGAAGTTTTAATTATTTTTGTTTAAATACGGCATTGAAAATAACTTATATTCTGTAAAAATTAAATTTACCACCTGAATCACATTGTCAACAGTAAACGTTCGATCGAAAATAAAATAGGATTTTATGTTTGTTTTTATTATTAGTAGTCCATGGAAAATTTTCTGTCGATATCGTAAGCCAGGCTGTTAAAATTTTTTTTATATTTTTACAAACATTAAAAACGTGCAATTCCAGAAATTTGTTTTTCTTATGCTGCATTTACACATGAAAGTACTTTCTTGAAATTTCTGTATACGTATTATAAATAAAATTTTAATGAAATAAATGACTTTCATGAAAATTTCTTTTTAACTTTCATAGGAAAGTGAAACTTCATTTTAAAAATGTCGTCGAAAAATAAAGTTTAATAAAATTGTTTTGTTCACTTCTTAATTAGAGTTACCAAGAATGTCACATATACAAATTTATAAGGCAATAAATTGGGAATAAGTATTACTGTTAAAATTGTAAAAATATTATTGTTTTCAAAAGGTATGAATTGTCTTCTTCCTGTACATTTGAACGTAACATATTATAATTCTTTAAATATTTATACAAAATAAGGATAATTTATAATATCTATTTACCATAATACTGTATATTTGTACAAATCTTTAAAGTGGGTAACACTGTTAACCTTTTTTTCATTTTACTTTCTGAAATATCAAAAATTTACTTTCTTGAAAAAATCGTTGAAAGCTGACTGGAAATTAAAAACAATGTGAGTGTGGAAGTGAAAAAATGTGATTGTATTGCTACTTTCTTGCAATTAGTTTCATGTGTAAATGGTACGTTACTTAGTTGCTATAGTTTTCTTCTCAGCCCCACTGAACTTTATATTTTTAAAAATAATACAATGTATTGAATTTTGTTTAACTTACATATATTACGAAAAGCACGAATAATTTAGCCTTCGCGACGTCAGTCAGCTGATGCTAGCTTATCAGCATTAACCAGTGAGTTCACTGGACCCCACTGGATATATTCGAGAGTTGTTAAATCGCATGACGTTGAAATTAACAGGAATGCCAACTTTTTGTAGCGTGCAACACTTGCTTTTTTTTAAAGAAAACTAAACTTTTTTTACTTCTTTATATATTTATGTAAGCCGTCAGCAGCTCTACATTAGGTAAAATTATAAGAAAAATCGAGTCACGTTGTTCAGAAATGCAAGGTCAATTGCTTGCTGTCGCACGCGACAAAAAAATGAAATTTCTCGGAGAAATGTCCAGATCCATTTCTCGAAATAAATTTATTGCCAAATCTTGATTTCAATAAACCTTATTAATGTCATCCATATTAAAAAAAATTAAGACAGCTATCTTGGGACACCTCGTTATAACCATGCTGTTTACTGCCCTTTCACAATGTACAATTAAAAGCTAACAGGGACTTTAAAGGCAAATTTTCTATGACAAACTTGCAGTTAAAGGTCATGCTAAACGTGTTAAATAACAATCAAATAAAATTATATATATGATGATGTCAAATTCGCCGCAAATATTTCAAAACGTTTCCATTTTTTACCATTATTTTCTTTTCTGGCGGCATACGACTAAATTAATGTATTGTTTGTGGCCTATCGGCTGTATTCTCTAGTCTGTGCTCATGTGCAAAAACAAAACAAAAACAAATTGAGCAATCGTTCTCATTGGTTTTGATTTTGTTTTTGTTTCACTCACTCTAAAGAACGAAACAAACCAAAATCAAACAATTTGTTTCTTTTATTTTCGTACTCTGCTTTTAAGTACGAGGAAATCAAAACAAACATAAATTTTTAACTATAATAGTGTCGATTGTTTTTGTTACATAAATCACGTCCTAACTCCTGTATAGCGCAATAAATAGCATAGCAATAAAAATTATTAATTATTGTACGGTAATGATTTTTATTGACCGTTGCGGGAGCTATGGCTTAATTTTTTTTATAAATAAGCTTCAATAATGTAAACCGAAGCAATCGGTTTTGATTCCATTCACAATAACCAAGTCACGAGCTATTGAATTCTTTTTTTTAGTGTTTGAAAGTTCCTAATAATTTTCTTGATCCGACAAGCCAACAATTCTGAAATATTTTTCAATTATTCCAACGCAAACAAAATTATTGAAATAATTTTGAAAACTAGAAATAAAGAACAAAACCTTAGTAATGTGTTACAACCAGCAAGTAACATAATTTTAAAAAATATACAAGATACCGTTTGCGTTACCGGGAAGTAATAAAGTAATGACATACTTACAATTTTAAATTTCAGTAGCTGTAAATTTTTCTTGAATTTTCCTAGCAGCAACGAAATGTACACAGAAAAAACTAAATTTCGTTTTCTGTAACCAAATTCATTGAATCAGTAAATTTTTTGTGTGAATGCGGACCTACAAAGAAATTTGTAGATTCTGATAACAATTTTGTAAAAATTTAACTGGAAAAAAAATTTATTTTTAGTCAAATTATTATGGCATTAGAGAAAAAAGTTAACTGAAAATCAAAATATATTCAGTCAAATTTATTAATAGGAACAGAAAAACATTTTTGCAGATTTTTTTTTGTATTATTCAGCAAATTTTTTTTTATAATTTACAAACACATTCACTAAATTTTTTCGTATTATCCGAAAATAGATTAACAATAACAATTCTTAATTTTTTTTTTTAAATTAGTAAAAGTTTTATCTGAAAAAAAATAACTGAATGAAATGAAAGGTTCAACTATTTTTTTTTTTACTTTCAAAAATTGGCTTGTTTTTATGGTTAAGCATTTCATTCCCGCTTTGGAACTCGTCAGTAGACTTCAACCCAACAAATTTTTTAATTTAGCTAACAAACTCCGTATGTTTATAGTAAGACTCTTAATACTATATTGAGAATCCCAATATACAAACATAATAAGTTTGAAAACCGCAAACAAAAAGCTTTAAAAAAAATAAAATGTTTTTTAAAATTAAAAAAAAAATCAGACAAATTTTTTTACAGTATATAAAAATAAATTTAACTGAAAAAATTAAAAAAAATCAGACAATTTTTTTTACAATATATAAAAATAAATTTAACTGAAAAAATTAAAAAAATCAGACAAATTTTTTTACAATACATAAAAATAAATTTAACTGAAAATAACAAATTTAAATAAAAAAAAATAAATCTAAAAAATTTTTTTTTACAAATTTTCATTCTATGCAGTTTTTTTTACATAAAATAAAATTGGAACAAATAATTTACTGGAACAGCAAAAAATATTTATTGAAACTAAATTATATTTCAAAACACACATTTTTTTGAAAATTTTTTGGGAATAATTTTTTCTGTGTATGCAGATGTGCTTAACCATATTAACACCTTAAACTTAACGTCATATAATCGTTTACTTCGGCATTTTTGTATTCAATAATTTTTCTTAATTAAAAACCTAAATAAACATTTCCCTAAATATCAACGTTTAATAAACAAAGCTAGATTACTTTCTTTGATTAAATTTTTTGAGGCATATAAAGGCTTAAGGACGCAAGGAAGCCTGTTGTGAAATCTTAAACCGTTTGTCAACAAGCCCTTTTAACCTATCAGACAAAAAGGTATCTGCTGCAAGCATAATTTTTATGGAATTAAAAAAAATTCTCAAAGTTGCTGCTTTTTTGCTTTGAGCGAGCGAGTTGTCTCTTATTTAACAACCCATACTGCTAGAAGTCGATATAATTACAAATTTAATTAGTTTCTTCTTACAATTTCAAATAAGGATAAAGGAAGTCTTATATTATTTTAGGAAGAAAGAAAGTATTTTGCCTTTAATCCATAATTATACAACAGACTATCTTCCTGCTTCTATCTTATATAGAATTATATATTTTTTTCTTTCTATACTTATTGAAACGTCTCTCAGTCGTAGTCTTTTTATACCTTCTTATTAAATATATTTGTGATTTAATTAAGCTTTAAAAACCTTTTAATGGCGAGACCCATTATAAAGGTTGTTGATGTTTTGTATTTTAGAGGCGGAAATAGGCCAAAGCAATAAATGCAACCTTAAACGCAATTTTAGTTAAATTAAACTCAAATTTATATGTACTTTCAGCCCAATAAAGGGTGTTTAAATTTTAAGGGCTGATGCTGAATGTGAACCACACCTAAACTTCAAGTTTTTTTCTGCATTTCATTAGAGATTTCTCAATTTAAGACTAACTGAATTTGAACCATGGAAACGTACACAAGCGAGCAACGCGTTAAAGTTAAACTCAAAGTGCATATCGTGCACTTTGTGATTTTTTCGGTCAGCACAATCGACCAACTGTGCGTGAAATCAGAAAAATCGTGCAAAAATTTGAGCAAACCGGGTCTGTAGCAGATTTGAAAACACCAGTGCATGCTCGTATAGCTAGTACTGCAGAAAATATTGCTGCTGTTCGAGATAGTGTGGCTGAAGAGCCGTGCACCTCAAATCGTTATCGTGCCCAACAATTGCACCTCTCACGCTCGTCATTGATGAACATTATGTATAAAGACTTACATTAACACGCTTACAAGGTGCAATTGACTCAAGAACTAAAGCCTCTTGACCATTCCAAACGTCGTCAATGGTCAGAAGGGTGGCAAGAAATGGCAACATTGGATGATCAATTTTCGAAGAAAATCATCTTCAGTGATGAGGCACATTTTTACCTCAGTGGATTCGTCAATAAGCGGAATTACCGCATTTGGGCGAATGATAATCTAAAAGTGATTGTCGAAAAACAAATGCACCCACAAAGAGTGACTGTTTGGTGTAATTTATGGGCTGGCGGCATCATCGTGCCGTATTTTTTCCAAAATGAGGCCGGTCAGACAGTTACTGTGAATGGTGTTCGCTATCGTGATATGATAACGAAGTTTTTATGGCCCGACTTGGAAGATTTGGGTGTGGACCAAATGTGGTTTCAACACACAGCCGTGTCCGTGTTATCTCACGTGGTGGCGATGTCAATTGACCGCCAAGATCATGAGGCTTGACACTGTTGGACTTCTTTCTTTGGGCTTATTTGAAAGAAAAGGTGTACGTCGATAAGCCAGCAAAAATTCAAGAGCTAAAGGATGATATAATTCTACACATTAACGGCATATAACCTCAATTATGCCTCAGCGTCATCGGAAATTTGGACCATAGGATAGAGGTTTGCCGGCGAGGTCGCGGCGGCCATTTGGTCGATATTTCGTTCCACACATAATTGAACCATACCATATTATCATAATAAAAAGAAATGATAATAATTTTCTAAATAATTTATGTTTTATTCAAAATCAACATCGGCCCTTAATATTTAAGCACCACTTAGGTATATAATATGAAAATTAATATGAAAATGGTGTGACAGCACTAAAATACATAAAAAACCGCTGTTTTGTAGCAGAATCCATCAATTCCAAAATTAAAAAAAGCCAAAAAGGAAAAAATACTGACACAGAACTCAATTTATGCTTGACGAAGTAGAAAAGTAAAAGGGATTAATAGAATGTAAGTATCAGATCGAACCAGATCTGAAAGAAGAGTAGAGGCTTGTAAAAAAGTTAAGTGTTCTTTTAATGCAAAACATATGTTCCGTTTGTAGCAAAACAATATGGTCTGTATTGATAGTTTAAGCGCTCAATCTTATGCGCTTATAGATGATTTAAACTTTTTACTTATTTATTGGTTTGCTAGTTTAGATACATTTTAAACCAAAAGGAGAGATTAACTTGTCAGACATTATAGTCCTTATGGATATAGAAGACAGGTTATATGTCGAATGCCATTGATGAGCTTATTGCTAGGATAAAGTAATTGTTATTATACTTTTGCTGTTCTCACACAACAAATAATTAGTTTAACTTAAAAGTAGAAAGGTTTTGATTAAGATATGGATTATAAATGGATATGGATACTAAAATCATGGGACCAATAGTAGGCCCCATCAATAATATGGCTGCTTTCTTCTCCTAAGAAAAAAAAATTAAAACTTAATCGTCGATTAATCGCTCGGCTCTGTGCTTTTCTTATTTTTTTTTATCCTAACTGCATGTTTTTCCCTCAAAAAGGTCTCCCAGGTCTGCCTGTAATTCAGCCTTAAAATTGTGTAATTGCTTTAATGTTAAAAGGATAAAAGCCTTGGCATTCCTTTAGCACAACTTTTGCCAGGATGCAATGAAATTTAATATCATGCTTCTTTGTTCCAATTTTCTTAACAATATTAAAGTAAATTTTGTAATCGCTGTATCATGCAGATGCCATAATATTAAAGAAGAAAGTTATACACAAGCAAAATATAAATTGTTAAGGGTCCGATAAAATGATATTAAAAGTAAAACAGTTTAAGAAGAACAACTTGAATATTTTTCATTCTATTGTCTGTCAAATTTTGTTGCCTCATGTTATTATTATTTGTTTTCGGAAAGATAAAAATGAAAAATTTTCGTTTTACTTAAAATCAAGAATTTGTTTTTAAAGAATTTTCTTTCTTCTTTAAGACTATAAATTTTCAAATACTTGCGCATGTGTGAGTATTTTAATTTAAAATATTTTTATTTTTGTACATACTCTGCAAACCAATGGAAGATATCTCCGAAGGCAAGAGTTTGGTAATATCCCAAAATCGTCATCTAATCAAAGTATTTTTTTTTTATTTTCTCCCTTTCATAGTTTCTGAGAATAGTACGCAATGTCGAAAGAAAATAATTTAAATTAATTTTTAATATATTACATATTTGTTCAATTCACAAGGTCGGATTAACTTCGTTTATATTATCTTATCGTCTAGTTAAACAATATTGTATTTGCATTGTTAATAATTTCCATACAAAGTTGTGTATTGAGGAATGTATCTGGAAGCATTATATATGTAAAACTAACTTGTAAAAATCTTTTAACTATATGATAACTAGCGCCAGAAAAATAACCTTTTTAGTGAGAAATATATACATATTTATTTCATTTCAATTAAATTTTCAAAAATTTTGAATCAAAAGTGTTTATAACCATTTCGCATCTAATTAAAATTCCCATACCTGATTAAATATCATTCTTTCAAATTAATGTCAATTTCGATTTTTTATTTTTAAAAATAAGATAAAGTAACGGTACAATAAATTTATCTGTTCCCAGGGGCATAAACAAAATTTGGTGTACTTTTAAAACATAAACCATACGACTGAGCTTGTGAATTAAAAAACTGTATGGCAGATAGTTCTATTGACAGTTATTTTGAATTTCGGAGTTGGATTTCGTACCAATATATATTTAAAGCTAAAAGTTGCATCAACTTACACTACACACAGTGGATAAAACACAAGAACACAAGATAATGAAGGTGTGGCGACCTTCGAAAACAGCATGTTGTTCCCTTCTGCTAATGTTTATCAGAATATTTACAATTAATTTTGCTCGCATTTGTTTCTTCAAAATGATCGCACGTAATTAGGTTTCCTAAATCAAAACCAAACAAAAAAACAAAAATTACTTCGAACAAAAATTAACTAAAAGAAGTTATTTTTATTGGACCACAGCCATATTGCCTTTCTTACCTTAATTATAAAATCTGGCCACTAAGAATAAATAGTCTTGAGTTTATAAAGTATCTCGCTTTTTCTGTAAACAAATAAAAAAGTTCAGTTTCGGCTTTTTTAATTTTAGGTAACCATATGGGTAAAATGTTGTGTCAAAACCCCCAACTCTTGTATATAAAACCTTTTTTTATATACATACATACATGCAAATATATGTATGTATATAAATTAAATATTTTAAAATTTTTAATGAATGTTTTGTAAGATTTTATGCTATAAAATTTTTTTGTCTCCATATTTTTCAATAAAATTTTAAATTTATGCATGAAATTAATTATGTAATAAAAACGAATAAAATTTTATTATGAAATTTCAATATATAGAAATTGTTTACTTTTATTTTAGCTGTAAGTAAAAAGTTTAAATTAAAAATGTACGAGGCCAAGGCGAATTCAGTATCAGGTGACTTTATCAGTACAACAATTTTACAACACAAAAAACAACATGTAGTTTGCAGTGCTACAAGACTAATCTGTCAAAAGATTTCTGAGCAAATTTCGATATTTTTGTTCAAATTGCTCAATTTTGCATCAACAGCTGATAATCAGCCGGTCTGATAAGGTCACCTGATACCGAATTCGCCTAAGTACGAGGCTACTAAACAGCGGATACTTGAAATAAGTTTAGCCAACTCACTCGGACCTTTATGGTATTGCCAAGAAACACAATTTTATTGTTATTGACATAGAAGTTGATATTTTCTTAAAAAAGGTTTAATTTAAAGCATAAATAAGAGTAAAGCTATTACAAAAAACAAATTATTTTCCTTGCAATCCATAAATATGGGTATATCCTTTCTGGCTTCTATCTAATATATAATTTTATTTTATTCCATTATCCTAGAACAAAACGGTCTCTTAATCCCAGTCTTTGTATAAATTGTTTTTAAATATAAGAGTTTTTGTGATTTAATTAAGGTTTTGAAAATGTTTACCGTAAGACTAATTATAAAAGTTGTTGTTTTATCTTTAAGAGGCGGAAAGAGCAGACACAGTTGATTTGTCATTTTCCTCTTCATTACCGTCTCAGTGCAAATTTAAATGCTGCTTTGGTGGGACTATATAAAGGGTGTTTTTTATTGAGGTATAGAACTTTAAGTTGGCATCACTTTTTTAACTGGCGGCCATTTTGTCAGCTCTCAAGTGATTAATATTTAGTTTGGTTTGCCATTTCATCATGAACAGGTTGACAAAAGAACAACGCTTGCAAATCGTGCAAATTTATTTCGAAAATAATGGTTCAGTTCGCGAAGTTTACCGCAAGCTCCGTCCATTTTATGGTCGACATAATCGTCCATCAGAGCAATTAATTCGGTTAACCATGGATCGTTTTCGCACTACGTTTACTCTATGTGATAATACGCATCCGCAGAGACGTCGAACAGTGCGCACCGAAGAAACAATTGCCGCTGTAGAGCAAAGTGTTGAAGAGGACCCGAATGAATTGATTCGCCACCGTGCACAGCAATTGGAGCCGACTAACCGACTATTTTGTTCCCGAATTGGATGGCATGAATGTGGATGAGTTGTGGTTCGATTCGATTTATTGAAGAAAACATTCGATGAGCGCATAATTTCGCGGAATGGACCTGTCAATTGGCCACCAAGATCGTGTGATTTGACACCATTGGATTATTTTCTTTGGGGATATGTGAAGTCGCTCGTCTACGCCAACAAACCAGAAACGTTAGGGGACTTGGAAGCCAACATTCGTGGCGTTATTGCCAACATACGGCCCCATATGCTCGAAAAAGTGGTTGAAAATTGGACCTGTAGAATTAGCTTTATTCGAGCCAGCCGCGGCGGCCACATGCCCGAAATCATATTTAAACATTAATGGCATAAAATTATCCTTCTAACAAAGCCAAATTGATGGACATTAAAACGATTTTCTTGTGTTTTATTTCAATTCGAAGTTCTATACCCCTCAAAAAAACACCCTATATATATATATTAGGGTGATCGATTATTCGACCTTTTCCAGAAATCGGTTTTCGAATAGTTCGAATATTTGAAATTATGAAAAACCCGGTTTCGGTTTTTACAATTCAGGAAAAACCGTTCAACCGGGTTTTTTAAGTAAGAAAATTATTACACAAAGTTTTGATTTTAAATTGCTTTATTATAAAACAATACAAAAATTAAAGGTAAAGTATAAAAATTGACTTCATATACTTATGTATGTATAGTACATAAATATGTATATATAATATACAGTTGAGGAATAAACTCTACATAAAACCATAATTTTTAGTGTTTGTGGAAATTTGGGAAGAAATTCAAAAAATTAATTATGACAATATTTATGGTGCTAATAAATATGTTTATACAAAAAATAAAAAAATAATTATAATAACACCTACACTAGCAAAAATATTCAAAATACATAGAAAAAAAGTATACATACAGGCATAAAATACATGAAAAAATACGTGCAATATGTTTGATATTGTCAACTTGTTTGAAAATTCTGTGATTTCTGCTACAATGCCGTCAAAAAATGGCATCCAAATGTGGTCTAATATGTTATTGTTATTATAATTATTTTTGAATTTTTTATTTTTTGTATAAATATATTTATTAGCACCCTAAATATTGACATAATTAATTTTTTGAATTTCTTCCCAAGTTTACTCAAACCCCAAAAATGATGGGTGTATGTAGAGTTTATTCCTAAATGGTATATGTATATGTACATATTAATGTATGGACAAGGTGGATATCTATATAAAATATGAAGCAAAATGTCAAAAAAACTAAAAAACAATTTTTGCAACTGTATTTTGACATCCATTGCACACCATAAGGACAATTAAATTCGCCTCTGCTATCAACTCATAAATTAATTTCTCTTATATTTCATGTTTCAGTAAATGTCGCCATGCTCAAAAAAAGCTTAGAGCTTTTATACTAAAAAAAACTTTCGAAAATCAACAAAACACGCAAAATATACAAATCGAAAAGTATTCGACTCAGCCGGTTTTTAAATTGTAAAAAAACCGGACTATTCGACATTCGAAAAATTAACATTTTGAAAAAACCCATTGTGAAAAAATCGGGTTTTCAACCGGCTGAGTCGAATACTTTTCGATTTGTATATTTTGCGTGTTTTGTTGATTTTCGCTAAAATAGCTTAAGCGACACATTTTTTGGATTTGTTTTTTTTTTTGACGAAAATCGACTATTTACGATCGCAAATAACCGATTTTGGTCAAAAATTGAAGTTCGAAAATTTTGTCGCTTAAGCTATTTTGGCGGTTATAGCACGATATTATGTGATGTTCAAAACATAGAATTGTGGCAGCACTAAAATAAATGCCAAAAAACAGCTGCTTGAAAGTATGCTATCAATTCTTGGCACAGCCGAGTAGGCAAAATTTAAAAAAAAATCGCCAATTTTTACAGAGATATAAATTTATTTTGTACTTGACGAAGTAGAAAAGTATAAAGCAACAATAGAGTGCAAGAAAACAGCTCAAACAAGATCTGAGGAAAAAATTATATGGTTCGCATATAATAAAATCATATGGTCTGTAGTTTATGTGCTTAGAGATTGATGAAATACTGTACTAATTTCTAATTTTAAAATATATTAGCAGATTATTTAGAAATTATGTGACACCCTTACTATTACAATTTTATATAATGCATATCATGTTTCAGTATTAGGTATTAGTGTCCTGCACAAGAGTATTTATAAGTCTTTTCAAGACATGAGAGATTTTTTTCCAATGCTTTACTACAGCGAAATATTCTAAAAGAATCGCTAAACAACACTGTTGGCAAGACAAACCACCGAAAAAATTACTTGCCAACAGTGCTGCTTAGCGATTCTTTTAGAATATTTCGCTGTAGTAAAGCATTGGAAAAAATCTCTCATGTCTTGAAAGGTCTTATAAATAATAGTCTTGTGCAGGACACTATTAGGTATTGTGCCAAACAAGAACTTGGTCAAATTTATATCTCACTACTTTTAATGGCCGAAATTTTGGATAGGAACTTGGCCATTTTTCACATTTATGTTTTTGTGAGGATTACAATTACACTGCACAACAAAATAGATGATTTTTATGATGTTTAAATAAAAATGGCCGATCCTTATTTTTTATCTCCTGATTACAATGGCGTCATTAGTTTTTCCCTAATAGGTCTAGATATAGTGACATTTCGCATTGTCATAATTTACACCACTTTTTGTATTATTTCGTTAATATTTCAAAAATTGTCCTCCAAACTTATAAATACTTTCTGGATTATTAATCTGCATACAAATTTCTTTCATGTATATAGAGCCACATTGATCATCAGGATCATCAGGATATAAAATTATTAAAAATACTTCAAACTGTGAACAAAAGAAAAACAAAACAAGCAAGAGTGCTATATTCGGCTATGGCGAATCTTATATATCCTTCACCGACTTACGTAGTATACAAATACATATATATATACATATTTGTTTTATTTAATGAAATTTTTAGAAAAATATGTAGTATGTATACGAAAATTAAAATTCTGTTCAAGATTCTGTGAAAAACCCGATAAATATTATCTAAGCGTTAAGTAATCTTTTGTTCTTTATTGCTTTTTGTTTTATTTTATTGTTTATTTACTGAACTTTTATTTGTTTGCTTTCGTACAATAGGAATTTATGTTAAATTTATCCTTTTTAAAGAAACCTCATTTCGATTGGTTTCCTTTTTTTAACACTTTCATTTTATTTCTAATAACAACAATATTTTCATCGTATATCATAAAATTCCTTTTGTTGAATAATTTTCCAATTTCATTTTAAGTTATATTCTTTTAGAATTTATGCATGTTGTTATTTTGTGGTTTCTACCACAATCTTTTAACATTTTCAAAATAATTTACTGTCGTGGTTGTTAGACTGTTGCATACCAGATATATTGTGACATTTCAATATGTTTTAAACAAAAAAAAAAAAAAATAAAATTCAAAGACAAATTCTTGGTTTAGCTGAGTCAATTAAGAAGTTATTGTTGTGACTAGAAAAAGTAACAAATTGGGTTGAAGTTTTATAAAACTTTCAACAAGCTGGAAAATGTATGTATTAAAAGCAAAAATAAACTTTAATGTGTGTATTTTTTCTTATTTTATATATTACATATGTTAATTTTTAAGCAGGAGATTGGTTTAAAGAATAAAATTTAATAAATAAATACGTAGTAATAATAAATTAAAATAATAGCGAAAAATTCATTTAAGTAAACAAAATTTGTCACAAATATTCTTGAAGACAGCCCATAAACATGACAGATCCCTAAGTATAACAGATATATGTCTCCGATTAATAACAGAAGATTTAGCACTTATAAAAGACACCGCACAGTGGGCCCTTCAGGATATATGCGCACATATCGCGCCATAACCGCCAAAATAGCTTAAGCGACATAATTTTCGAACTTCAATTTTTGAACAGAATTGATAATTTGCGATCGTAAATAGTCGATTTTTGTCCAAAAAACGAAGTCCAAAGAACATTTCGCATAAGCTATTTTAGCGGCTATGGCTCGATATATTAGCTGCGAAAATTTAACTTATTTTTGATTTTCAACAAAAACAAACTAGTTAGTTGACTGAAAGGATATACTCAAAGAAATAATAAATGAGCAACAAATAACGTTTTTTTTTACCAAATATATGGATTTCATGGGCGGTGGATATTTTAATGAAACTCTGCATTCGCCTTTTTAGGGTTCCGTACAACAAAGGTCTGTCCGTCACAGGCTATTTTCTCAGGAACCGTAAGAAGTACGGACCTGAAATTTGGACAGAGTATGTAGAACAACAAATACAAGAGAGTTAAAAATTAAAGGGTGTTCCAAAACGAACAACGGAAAATGTTAAAATCCCATGTAATATACATACAATTGTATGTACATATGTATATTAACACTTGCAATTTGTAAAATTAGTGTATTTTCATACAGACTACAAAAATTAACACTAAAACTTACAAAATTTAAATGAAAGGGTGTTCTCTCAGTTAATGCAATTTCGACTATGTAATTTTGACATCTTGCTGTATCTTGGAAACCGTAAGAGGCAAGGCAAGCTCTTGAAATTTTCAATAACGGTAAAACTAAAAAATCCCAAAACTATAAAATCGCCAAACCGAAAAACATTCGCCAAAATGAGAAAAAATCTCCAAAATGGATATAATGCCAAAAACCGGAAAAAAATCGCCAAAAACGAAAAAAAAATCGACAAAACCGTAAGAGGCAAACTCTTAAAATTTTCAAAAACGGTAAAACTAAAAAATCTCAACATTATAACATCGCCATACCAAAAAAAAAAAAAAAAAAAAAAAAAAAAAAAAAAAAAAAAAAAAAATTGCCAAAAACTTAATAAAAAATCGTAAAAAAAAATTACAAAAAAGAAAATTTCGAACACTAAAGTAAATCGACAGAACCGAAAAAAACCCTGAAATGAAAAAAATCGCCAAAATGGAAAAAAACACCAAAAACGAAAAAATTGCCAAACAGCGAAAAAAGCGTAACAAGTAAAAAAAAAAGTTGCCTAATTGAAAAAATTGCCAAGGCGAAAAAAATCGCCAAGTGAAAAAAAGTATGCCAGAATGAAAAAACGTCAAAACCTAACAAAAATCGCCAAAATGTGACAAAAAGTTAAAAAAAAGTACCCGAAAGTTAAAATAGTCGCCAAAACGCCTAATCTAAAAAATGCTCAGAACCGAAATAAACTCAAAATCGAAAAAAAAAATGCCAAAACTATATATTATATAGGCCAAATTTCGTATTGAATTACATATCTAGTGTCCGTACGGAACCCTCAAAGTTTCACTTCACTGAAGTTATTTTGGTTACAGAAAGTGTATAAATTAAATTTGGCGACTTCTGCTAGGGTGGAGCATATTTTAAGCGAAAAAATTTACTTGGACTGTATGGGGGTGGGCGTGGCTTTTTTTTTATCAAATTCCTTTCTTTTCTGAACTTAGTTAATAAAGGGTCAAGGCTAGGAAGTAAATTGGTTTAAAAACACAACTTTTTTTTTTGCAAATTCAGTTTTGTTGATTTTATAGTACACTTTTAGGTATCTTACACTGTGTGTAATTTTTTAAGTCATGGAAATATAACCATCATTTTTGCATTTTCCCAGACTGATATCTTGCAAACGGTTCGGAATTTTTATTTGCTAAAAATCGTGAACATATAAATTCAGAAAAACTTCATCTAGCAAACCGTTTAAAATTCAAGGAAACAATTTCCTACAAAAATTTAATGATTTAGAAAAGATTCTTAACACCTTTTAAACAATTTTCGGGAAATTTTTGACTTTTGCGGCTACCCAAGCGCTACCTAAACGGTGTTAAGAATCATTCCTAGGAAGTTTATATGTTCTAAAAAATTGTTTACTGAGATCTTGGGTATATTTTTGTAGTTGATTGTTTCCTTGAATTTTTAACGGCTTGCTTCCCATGGATCTGAACAGGGGAAAAAATTAAAAAAAAATCAAGTTTTTTAAAAAAAAATTTGCAATTTCAATCTGGAGGATAAAGTTTTTTGATTTTATATAGATTTTGTATAGAGCTCAAATAAGACTTGATTAAAAAATAAAATAATTTTTTTTATTGTTATTTTTTATTATTATTTATTTATGGACTTATTGACCCTCCCTTAATAATAGAGACTTCAAAGTAATGCCAGTGATGCACTCGAAATGGTAAAAAGAATTTAAATTTTATCTAAAATTATAGAAAAACTGGCTTGTTTTCCAATTATTTTCTTTTTAATATCAATTGGAACAGCTAAAGTTTAAACAGTTAAAAATATTAAATTTATTTTATTTATTTCCCATTTTTTAAATAAATAAAAATACACTTTGGACAAAAAACCCAAATGGAAAATTTAATAAAAAAAGAACTACCAAATTAATAAATCAAATTTATAGGCTGAGCCTCCCGTCCCCCTCCCCAAAAAAAACTAAAATACCCAGAAAATAAAGAACAAATAGAAATTATTTTCAAATTTATATCTGTCTGTCTAAATCAGAGAATAAATTGAGTGTAAATAACCCAAAGGTTATCAAACGTACTGCTGTTGGTGGTATCAACAACACCAGCAGCATCAACGATTACACAACATAAACACAAAACTTTCATGTGCACAAGAATAAAAGATAAAACAAAGTAAGCATACAAATGCGAGAACTTTTAACGTTCCATGATTTCGAGATACCGAATCGCTTACAGGTTGTTAACTTGTGATGAGAGTTTAGCAAATTATATTTTACAAAAACTAATTTCTCTTCCTCCTACTTTTCATCATTCATTCCTATAATTTCACGCACAAAAATTCTAAATCTTTTTATTCACACTCTGAATCTTTCTTATTGATGCCAGTGATTTTTTTTTTTTTTTGTTGTTATTTTCTTTATTCAACTAATGCGTGCCATGAATTTCGTATCAAGTGCTGACATCCAATATCAGCGTGTGTACAAATGCTGGATGTATCTAGAGCACCCCAGGTATAGGAAAAGATGGATATCTGTTGAAATGATTAAGTAAATGATTGAAATTTTAAGCGGCATTAAAAATACTCATAATGGGTTTGAAGAGTTTTAAATGTAAAGTTATGATTGGCGTGGAAAATTTATATAACAAACGAAAAATCTAAAGATAAGACTTTAAAGGAAAAATTAAAGCTGCTAAATAAGATTGACGTGGAAAATTTATGTAACAAACTTAAGAACTAAAGGTTAGATTTTAAAGGGAAAATTAAAGCAGCTACAGCCAGTTTGGTCAGTCTGTTTTTCAAGGCTGAATTAAGGATTCATTTGCCTTAATTACCGTGGAATTTTATGTTTCGGATTAGTAGAATTTGTTGCAATAATTTTTAGTTATAGTATTACAAGTTTCTTCTCCAGTTCTAACTCGTTGAAACGTTAAACTGCTAATAAAATTGCAACATTAGCAGATACATCAATCATTTTCTTTACGGAATACAATTTTTTTTAGCTCTTGAAAAAAAAATAAGCCCATGTAGCATTTTCTTTATCTATAGCAGTTATAAGTTAGATGTCTTCTTATAGGGAGTTGTGATTTTCGACAGTTAACAGCAGCCATATTGTTAAATCTATACCCGTCGAATTGGCTGCCATTTATTCAGTCAGTTTTGCCAAATGATCATGGACGGATCAACATAAATTATAAACTGATTTTGTCATAATGGGTGGGTGTTCTATTCAGGACATGTTCCACGTCGATTGCAATATTTGCCGTACAGTGGGTAAATTTCAGTTCATTGATTTATTAGTAGACAATCAACCAATACCCATATGTTGACGATGTGCAAGATTTACCGAAAACATCGCTGCTCTCCATGGCTATACAAGTAAGTCCGAGGCAGTCTATTCCGCGTTGCTCATAAGAACTCTGCCCCTCGCAGGCTGCAATTTGGCAAATTTTTGCTTCTTCACTTGGTCAAAAATCCGTACAAAATTTAACTTGCCCCGAAGCTGAAGGTGAAGGACCAAAGATAACTATAGTTGTTCACTAAGTCGATGCATAGGAATTACAAACTGAACCAAAAATTATATTTAGCGAAGAGTCCTATTTCTGGATGAATGAGCACGCCAAAAAACAAAATTTTCAAATTTGGAACAATAAAAGTATTTGGTATGGATTTTGAGCTGGGAATGTTTGTCAGAATGTTTACAATTAACTTTGGTGTTATTTGTTCATAAATAATTATCACATGTAATTCGGCCTACAGAACGATATGAACTTTACCCTAATCAAATCATAAATTCAAAAACAAAAAAGAACATACCGTAGGTTCGGTAAGGTTAATCTAGATGGTTAAGTACCTCGCAAAGACCAGGATTGATTCTTAGCGATATCAGAAGATGACGAGAAACTTAGAAGTATGGCAGCTTAGTTCGTGGTAGTAGTAGCAGTTTACACAGTTTCTATTCCGATACAATTTCAAGACTTAGGAAAGTGTGAGCACCAAGACTATTATACTCGTATCTAGTGCGGCTTAGAGCACAGTATATGTTCTACTGTCTCAATTACGCCAGGTTCCTTACATTTCCTGCAGGTACCGTCAGGTATTTGTCCTATTTTGACGGCTTACGAAGCTGTCCATCAGTGTCAAGTTAATACTCCCACTAGAAGTCTACAGTTGCTTCTAGTTAGTGACAAAGGGAATTTAGTCGATTTGGGACAATAAGAGCTCTACATGATTTTAGAAGTCCTGCAAGTTTTCGCTGCATGCAAACATTTCTCCGCTTTTTCCATCATCAACACATTAAGTTTAAGACGCGTGATTTACAAAAATTAATTGCCGAACTCAACCCGAAGAAAGCTCCGGGTATTGATGGAATTAGTACCCAGATGCTGATGAAGTTGCCTTGTATTGCAGTGAGAATCCTGTTATTCATTTCTAATGCCATTTTACGACTGGAGCATTATCCACACAGCTGGAAGCTTGCCAAGGTTAAAATGATTCCAAAGCCGGGCAAAGATCTAACCAAGGCTGAGTCATATAGGCCAATAAGACTACTATCAACAATGTCAAAGCTTTTCTAAAAACTGCTCAAAACAAAATTGTCCCCAATTCTAATTAGTAGTGGGTGTATACCAGACCATCAAATTGGTTTTAGAAGTCAGCACAGCACCATTGAACAAACTCATAGATTGGTTCAATTTATAAGAAGAACTTTTGAAGAAAAACAGTATTGTTCTGCGCTCTTTATTGACGTTTCCCAGGCATTTGATAAAGTGTGGCATGAAGGCCTAATTTTAAAATTGAAGACTTATTTACCAATAAACATTTTAAATCTTCTGGAAAGTTACATTAATTCCCGTAAGTTCACTGTTGTGGAAGACTTTACGAGTATGCCTGAAACTATCTCATCCAGTGTGCTACAGGGGAGTATACTGGGGCCAGTTTTATATTTGATTTATACAGGGTGGGCCAAAAGAAACCAAGGGGTGTAAAAGTTTAATAACTTTTTTGTTTATTAACTTTTTTTTATTTTTTCTTTCAGATTATATAATATACAAAATGGAAATTTTTTTACACTAAGTATGAAAAATGATGTCTCTTAAATGACCACCGTTTTCAGCTTCGCACTGATGGGCTCTTTTTAGAGCATTTTCCATAACATCTTTCAAAACTTGTGGCTGTAGCGTTCGAATTTCTGCAACAATGTTTGCCTTGAGTTCAAGGTTTGTCTCTGGCTTGTTCACATACACTCGCTCCTTCAAAAAACCCCAAAGAAAATAGTCGGGTGCTGTCAAATCTGGCGATCGCGCTGGCCAAATAATTTCCGAATTTCGAGAAATTATTCGCTCTCCAAAAATTTGACTTAAAAGTGCCATTGTGTCTCGGGCAGTGGCTCCGTCCTGCTGAAACCACATACCAGGTCTGTTTTCAAGAGCAGGACGTAAAAAATTTTCTATCTATGTACTTGTGATATGCCTGTGAGCAGTAGTATCCACACTTCCACATTTGCCGACGATACAGCCTGCCTTAGTATGCACGAAAACCCTGATGAGGCATCCCGCAAACTCCAGGATCATATTGGACAGATGGAGCTATGGTTAAACTTATGAAGAATTAAGGTAAATGAAAAAAAGTGTGTTCAAGTAACATTTACCTTCAGAAGAGCCACTTGTTCCCCCATTCGGATTAACAATCAAGTTGTTCCTCAACATTCACATGTGAAATATCTTGGTATACACCTTGATCAACGACTTACATGGAAACACCACATTGTTTCTAAGCTATCACAAATGAAACTTAAATTAACTCAGGTACATTGGCTGATTGGTAGAAATTCAACACTTAGCCTAGACTGTAAAGTTTTAATATACAAGTCGCTTTTAAAGCCAATATGGTGCTACGGAATTCAGTTATGAAGCACTGCTTCAGTTTCCAATGTCGAGAGAATCCAAAGAAGGCAAAACAAAATTTTACGGTTAATAACATCGGCTCCATGGTACATCCAAAATTCAAATATACATCGTGATTTAAATATGACACTAGTGACTGGAGAAATTGCAAAATACGCAGGCAAATACCCAACAAAACTCGAGTCACATCCTAATCCGCTTGCTCGTTATATATTGAACTTTACTGGACACATCCGCTTAAAAAAGAGAGATACAAGGGCTCTAATAAACAGCACTCCAGATGCAGCTGCTTAAAAATATTTTTTTTGTGCTTATCACTACTTATGTATTATTAATAACTATCACTTAGTTTATGTCCGACATTGGTTGGGCCTTATAATTATACTTTAGATTAAGATTTGAATACTTATTGTTAGTTCATATTTGAAGATACAATAAAAAAAAAACGTCATAAAAAAAATAAAAAAAATTTTTAGTCCATGATACTTTTCAGATGTTGAATTGGTTTCCGGACATGTACCATTTCCTCTACTGGTAATTGAATTCAAGGAACAAACCCTAATATCTTTATGATGAAAACCACATTTTCCTTGACCAGGAAATGTCTTTTTTATCCGATAATTGCTTGCAATAAACTAGTGTTTTGCTACAGCCTCCATTCCAAACTGTCGAGCAAAACGAGGGCTTTGTGTAGTAGTTATTTATAAAAATGAAACTTGATTATTTTGAAGGATTTGGTGCCTTTCCAAGCTGTTTAAATTTTTTTATTTTAACTGCTTTTATCATGGCAATCAAAAATTTATGAGCAATATAAGCTCAAATAACAATATTATTTGCTTATATAAAATGTGTTGTCATAAATATGCACATATGTATATAAAATTCATAAAAGGTTTCTCTTGTTGTCACTTACGTTTCCTTTCTTTTGTTGACAGTTAAGGCTTAATATGTTGCAAAAGCATAGCAAATAAGAAATCCATTTGATTTTTACGATAACATGGCGCCCTAGAACCGATTTGATTATACATTCTCTTTATTGTTGTAGAATTTATGAAACGTGTGTAAAATGTAAATTTAAAAAAATTTGAATTTTAAATAGTTAACACTCACTTGTCATATTCGCACACACACACACACACAAACATATGATGAGTTCTTAGACATGACAACACTTGCAGGCACTTAGGTTAATTACTTGCACACTTGATGATCAACCTGATGCCACTTTTGTTCATCGTGACATGTTTTATCTTCAATAAGTGCACACGTAACTACAACATTGTGTTTAGTAAATTAAAGACAGACTTAAGTGCGTGAAGTTAACCCTGCAAGTCTACTATTATATAAGAATAGACAAAAAAGCCCAAAATTGGATCTATTTATTCTCTACTTCCAAATTATTAATAGGTGTATATTTTTGATGTGTAAATATCTATACGCTAGGGGGTAAAAATCTTTTTTACAATACAATCTCAAATTTTGAGTAAGATGACACCGCGTTGTCAAATCGGGTGAGCTATGTATGATTGGCTTAGTGTAATCATACGAACAAGAAGTACAAAGAAACTTAACAGCTGCATAGAAATAACTTATCCGAATTTTAAAGCATACCTTCAGGAGTTAATTTTGATAGAAATTGCTTGTGAAGTGCAATAGTGTTGCCAGTGGGGATAATTTTGTTAAAAAGTTGAAAAATATAAAATAAATAAAATATATATAAGCTTTTAAATAAAAGAGCATTTAAATGTAAAATATTTGTTTAAAGGATATATAGCAGTCTTTATAAAGAATTTATAATATTATATTATAACATATCTTCATTACGTACCATTGCCTTACACTGAAGCTGGTGCACGGCAATTGGGTATCAATCTCCATCTCATGCCAATTATTATGGATGGAGATTTTAATAAAAACTTTACAAGCCCATAGTCGCACGCAAGCTTTATCAAAATTTTTATTGACGTTTTCCACTTGCATATGAGCACTTCTCCACAAACCCCCACAACTAATAATTCCACTACTATAGATGCAGTTTTCCATAGATTTTTAAATACAGTAGAGTCAAAAATTTATATATCTTATTTTAGTTACCATAAGCCAATATTAATTATTTATACTTAAGGCATTTACAGTACTACTAAAATTTCAGTAAAAATAATTTTTTAAGCAGTAAGTTTTTACTGATTACTAAAATTTTTTTCTGCAATTTTTATAAAGTGCCTAAATGATTTATTATATGATGAGGTGCATTGAATTTTCAGTAATCAGTAATGCTTGTATTCATAATGAAATTCTACCAAGTGGCTAAATTTTTTTTATACAAAAATTTCAAAATTTGAATGAAAAAAACTTTGCCACTTGCTACAATTTTATTATGAACATGGCCCTACGATTTTACTGGTAATGTAAATTAAATTTCATTATCAGTAAAGATTTACTGAATTTTTTCAGCAATCAGTAAATTTACTGCTTACTGCAATTTTTAATGCAGTACATATACATATACTGCAGTGTGCCCATTTACTAACCAAATAAGTTTAATAAAACAAACAAAAACCAGCAAATTCCTATGTATTTACAATATTGAAAGTTTTGATACTTTTAATTGATTAATTTAAAAAAAATATACTAAAAGCATAAGTACTCCCAACTTAAAAAAAAATTTTTCATTGCTAGATGTTTACACATCTCCCCTGTGATCGGACTCACATTGCTTTTTTTTATTTTTCAGGAAGTTGTTTATTAACAACATCCACATGATTAATTAAGAAGTTATTTCATAGTTTTATTAGGCAAATTCGATGTTATCATGTCTGTGGCAAAAACGAAAAAAGTGCTTAAGTCGAGATAAGCTCTTTTGAGTTAATTGTACTTCCGTAATGTGCATATTTGAAAGTAACCCTGGGAAAAATTTTAATTAATTTGTGCGGTTTTTCAAGCAGTTTTAGCACAATGAATTGCAGCTTATGTGTTTTAGACTTCTAATCTAATTTGGAATAATAGCTTAATTTAGATTATGTTTTTGTATATTTCAACTTAAGTTTATTACTTATAGTGTGTAGAACGATTTGGGCTTAAAAAAATAAAGATTAAAAGAGAATTTCCCAATTAAACTGTAAAAGAAATAAATTTCTGAAAATCGACTTGAATGCTTAAAAGTGCTCTCCTGCAAAACAGTAAAATATAACTTAAGCAGTTTTTCTTTATTGCCACAGAAGTGTTATGTTTTTATTTGTAAAAAAATATATTAATTAAAAAATAAATTTATGAAGAGAAAGATTTATATCAAATAAATAATGTAGATAAATATAAATTAATAATAACTACTTGTTTATTTTAACTTGAAATTTATTTGCTCGTGGATCAGCGTTGTCTATATGCACTTCATTGTTGCTGTGACAAATCGTCAACCACACATTTTGAACAGTCCAAAACCTCTTAACTTTTGCACAGACTTTCAAAAGCTATTTGAGAGTTCACAAATAATAATATTTTTTAAAATTACAAGAGAAAAATTAGCGTTAAAGGGTAGGCGGGGGGGGGGGGGGGGGTTAGAAACTTATACAAAACCCAGCATATAATTTATATTCGATATGAATCTATGCTATTTTTATACACCTTTAGGATTTGAAAGCCTGTGCATAAGATAAGAGGTTTGTGACTGTTCAAAATGTGTAGTTGAAGTCTAATGACAATTTGTTACATCAACAATGAAATGCATATAGAAAATGCTGAACCACGAGCAAATAAATGTCAAAATAATATAAACTTATGACAATATGTCGAATAATAAATTTCTTAAGTTACTACTTGTATACATGGGCAATGTTTGCTAATGATCAACAAGTTGATGTAAAGAATGACACTTACGTTGGTCTTTGGCGGAAATGCCCTTTTTCACATGAACTAGGATAAGTTTATTATGTATTAGAGAGAGTTGAGAGAAAGAGAGCTGTCAGTCTACCATATTAGTTTCATTGTCACATACTAAACAAAAACCAAATAAACTGCGTATTATAGCTCCATAATAAAATAATTTTTCGGCAATATTTGGCCTCTCCATGGGTGGTGGCGAGTTTTTTTTTAACTCTATAAAAGTCATTAAAAACTTGTTTCTTTGAACTAATTACTAAATTAAAAGAAATTCCAAAGGAAAGTACAAAAACTTATGCTGATACAGCAGTTAAGTAATAGCTTCAGTCTGTTGGCCATCATACAACATAAGCCACTAAACATATTCTAATTTCTTCTCTATGTGTCAAAGGCTTTGGCTTAAAATATATAAAATTATTTGGTAAGATTGGTAAGCCAGCCTATACGGGAGGTATGATACAAGAACTCACAAGTTAAATTTGTAGACAATGTAGTTCTAAGATTAAAACATCGTTTAAACTCAATTTGATAGCCTTTAAGAATTTCAAGTAAAATTAAAACCAGTTCACTTTTAGTTGTAAGCATATCTTCTTATATTTTCACAATTTTGTTATCTACATCAAAATTTTTTAGAACTAAATTTGCAGATGTGTCATCTTTCAATTGAACAGCCATGAGCGCACATTTTCTTTCCATGTGCACTGTCTTTGGATAATGCGAAAAGTTTTTGTTTTACTTCTATCGCATCTATCTTCAAACAACGACAGTGAAAAGAATAAATATAATAAACATTTTATTTTTAAATTCATACATGCTCCAATTTACCTCGAAAATCCAACTGTCAACAGCTGTCTAAAGCCTCTTGTTGATATGTGAAAATATAAATAATAATACAAAAACGTGATTTTGACGACAAAAATTGCAAAAAAAAAAAAAATATTATGAATTCATATGGCTCGTAAAAATGACAGTTCCAAATAACAACTATGCACCAGGTGAGCACGTCAATCAAATAAACACTTTGCAACATTTATCCAGCATAACTAAATACCAGGGCTTTTCTTTTTCTCTTTAAAAGTCTACGAAATGAAATACATTATACATGGGTATTATGTATGTCTATTTATTATTGAGATATTTTATTGAATTACTCCTTCGTAATAGATACAGTGTTTATTGCTTGCAGCTAGTAACTCATGTTTTGTACAATTTGAGGTGAATTCTTTTTATTTTAAGGGCGTGTGTCAAACGGTAGAAAAGTACTATGGTAAAAAAAATATTTGCCTATGGGGAAAAAATTTAATTATTTTGGTGCCAAACGATTGATATCTTTTTGATAATGTAAAATTTTGACGAATTCGCTTTAGCATAGAAAGAAGCTGATGAAAAAATTGCTGCGACGGCGAAGCAAAACCTTTGACTACAAGGCGACGGCTACCAAAAAATTTTTAAGAGGACATTTTTATATAAGACAATATTCTTGTAGCAAAAAATTATATAATATTATATATTTATATGATGAAATATTTTTCACAAACTAAAATAAAAAATGATTTTTTCACAGTCCAATTAAACTTAAAGACGTAAAAAACTTTGTATTGGGAGACGGCTTGAAGCGACGGCGGTGGACTTAAATGTTATGATGCCATGCTTCTTATTGCAGCTTGTAAAAAATTTACCTTGTGAAATTTTATACACCTCAGAAGTGTCAAAAATTTACTCACTAGTACTTTGCTACCGTTTGGCACAGGCTCTAAGATTTATATATGACAGCACATACATAAGCTTTTGCGCATAAGCTTTTTGACTAAAAAGCGTGTGAGGCGATTATAGATATGTCATTATATAACTTTTAATATTCGTGTGAGAGGGTTGAATGAAAAATGTGTTGAAATTAAAAGATTTTTTAATTATAATAATAATTATTATTGCGGCGGCAACAAGAGCGTTTCGATAAAGCAAATCATAAAACAATTTCGGCGTCGGTATATTTTTTGAGCGTTTTATTGTCGCACAAAACAATAATGGTTTCCATAGAAAGAATACAATCTGCATATATAGTTATATATAAAAGAGGATGTGTGTATATATGTATGTATGTATGTATGTATGTAACGTATGGACTCCAAAACGGCTGCTCCGATTTTGATGAAATTTTCAGGCAATCTTCAGAATATTCAACCGAGTGACACTGTGAAGTCTGATTTTTTATTTTCGGTCTGGGGGCGGAGGGGCGTGGCAAAATCCATTTTTCATGCTGCACCATGTATATATAATTTTTTGTTTGTTTTTTTTTTATTTTTTTTTTTATTTTTTAAGCTGTTGTCATGTTTTTCAAAACGAGATATCAAACTCTTAAATCGGTTATGTAGTTCCGAAGATATTTACAAAAAACCTATGTTAATAATGATCCAATATCAAAATTTTAAAACTTTCGAAATGTTGCATTAAAAAATCCGAGTTTTCGGTTTGTTTACAAAATATTTACATCATTAGATAACACGATGGGGGTAGCGAAGCACACCGGGTGTAGTTAGTCTTTATATAAAATACTTAAATACTTACAATTTTCTGTCCTCTCTCACGGCTTTGTCTAAACAAGAAAATGTTCGTTTCTTTTACAATTGAGGTAAGCGGTTACTAATAAAAAATAATCGATACCGAGTAAATCCGTGGTGGACTATGTCGTGCTTACATTGACAGTCAAATAAATAAATACATAAAAATATACCGCTGGTCGAAATCGACCGTTAAACAAACAATAATTTCAAAATATCAATATTAATTTTAAACAGACATATAAATATCTATACCTCCAAAATTACTTCTCCGACTAAGTAATAATACTGCACTTATTATTTGTCATTATATCAAGCACATAATAGCAAGGTCAGCGTAAAATGAGAGGTATTGTAGCAAACAACACACTATATGAAATCATCTATAGTATTTTGTCGTGTAATTTAAAATAAAAATATAAACTGGTCTGGAAGGAATATTTTAGTCTTTGATTGGTAACATTTCCTGGATCGAAACTTTGCTCTTTGATGCTTGACATTCAGGACTCAACTATTAAGAAACTGTTAAATTCATTACAACGCGTAACGACATGTAAAAATTTTTAAATACTTGTCAAACCACAATACAATTTTGGTGAATTGTGGTCACAGTATCACAAATATGGTTAAATTTTTTGAGACATTTTTAGATTTAGTTGAACTGTAGTAAATTTTAATCAGAAAATATTTCTTATTCGGGCTTAAGTTCAGTAATTTCAATTCTTATTGAATGAAATATTTTTGTTAATTAATGTGAGATTAAAGAAGAGAAAAATAATTAAACTAGACTTTTTAGGTGGGGGGGAGGAATACGTTAGTCTATCGTGTATTTTTTTTTTTGCAAAACTCTAACTACAATACTGATTCTATTCTTCGGAAAAAAATTTGAATTGAGTAAGTTTAATGCCATAATTCAGTAAGAAGATTTTGGACGATTTTGTTTGAAAATACTTTTGAGTTCTTGTGCTTGAATTCTTTAAATTATTTTCTTCAAAAATGGTTGTTGTCTTTGATAATGAAAAATAAAAATATTATTACAATGTTTTTAAAATGTAAAAATTAAATTAAAGTATTATACAATAGTTTGAAAAATATATGAACAGAATCAGGGCATAAATGTGTTAAACAGTAGAAAATGTTTATATTATTATTTAAATTTAGTATAAGAAATAAAATAAGAAAATAAATAAATAAATAATTATGTTTTTTAAATAACTTTTTTTATAAACTACAAACTCTTGAATTTTCTTTTATTCGATTTTCTACTTTTGTTGAATAACGAAGTGTTATTTGGATATCTTGGTGAAATCGTTTGCGCTGTTCCTCACTCAAGTCTCCTAGATTTTTAGAAAAACGATCTAACCGCCAGTTTATAAAAGATAAGTAAAAATCCTCGTCTATCTTTTTATATTAAAAACAAAAACAAATTTGTTTTAAATATAAATAGACAGACGATAATTTTTACTTGTTTTCCATCAACTGGCAGTAAGTGAATTAGCACACGCAAAGTAAAGATATGGTTGGAGAATGGTTGAGAAAACAATATTATGTTCTCTGAAACAAATGTGTGGTCGTTGAAAACTAGTTATTGTTATTTTAAACATTTATTTCGTTACGATAAACAGAGTAATATTTGAATTTAATAATTACATTATCACATCCATAAAAAAGTGTGATATGGTTAGAGTTTAACAATGCAGTTTTGTTAAAAATTTATGACTACAACATAATTTGTATTATTATTTAAAAATAATATGATAATATTATTTAAAAATAATGTGATAATATTATTTAAAAATAATATGATGTAATATAATGTTGTCCAAAACCATACTATGTTAAGTTTTTAAACAAATCTTTTTCAGAAACATCTGTCAGTTCAGTATTTCGCTTGTAAGCTTCGGTAGTGCACGGGTGGTGTTAAATAAATTAATAAATAAATAAAGTGTAAGCAAAAGGGTAGACCAATAAAAATATATGCATAAGCATTTGTGTATCTCTTTATACAGACATGTCTGCATGTCGTGTGAGTATACATTTCTATATATACATTTTATTTCAACAATATTAATTCATTTTTATTTCGAATTTAACGCACAAAAAAAATATTTTTATTATATTAAATAATACTGTGGTCGTATTTAACAATATTAATATAATATTAGATCATTTTATGGTGAGTCTCAATTATATTTTAGTCACATCTAACAATAGTGTTGTCATATTTACAATACTAAGATTAGGTGTAACAAAGTTCACTGTGTTTGCAGATAATATTATTAGTAACTCAGATAATAATATAATTAAAGTTGTCTTTTCTATTAACAATATTATGATTTGACTGCAACCATATAATTCAATTATAGTATGTTGCTGTTTGATTATGGTTACCTCAAAAATATTTTTTCTTTGTGTACAGGTAGTGTGATTTGATGTTTATGTTATATTCAAGATTCTGGACGTAAGTTAACATTCCTGCAACGTGCGCAACGTAATCGTCACCCTTATTATTTCCTAAACAAATTTTAATAACCCATACAAACGAATCCCGTGCATTATTTTCAATTTCTGACATTGAATTGATGTATATATTGACGACTCCATTCTAAAACATGCTAAGTCAAAAAAGCCAGTTTTCAGATAAACGCCTTCAAAGTATATTGCTGATATCTCAAGAATGTTTATTTGAATTTTATAAATGTGTTGTACATCATAGTTAAAAGTGATTTATATTATACTAGGGCGGGTCGATAAGTCAGTGACTTTTCGAACTTCCTTCGCAGTTATATGGACTACTGTCAAAGTGTTGTAGCTTTAAACTATTTAATAAACTAACTTCTCTATTTAGGTATTCTATTACTTTGCTACGAGTATATTATGTTTAGTGACAGAACGCATTTTTAACTCCATCTTCTTTTGAATACAAAAAAATTGCTTGCTTAAGATTCATTATTTTTTTTTTTTTTTTTGATAATGTGAAGAATGTATTTATAACTAAATAAGCAACAAAAAAAATTAAAAATTGGGTTGCTCCATATATAAACTTTAAAACGGATGAAAGATTTAATAAGTTTGCAAATATAATAATGAAAGTTCCAAACAACATCTTTTTTTGAGGGCAAAAAAAAAAATTAAATTATATTGAAAATTTTAAACTGAAATTATATTTCTTTTACACAATAAGCACCATTTTCTATTTGTCTTCTTCTTCGTCATACCCCAAAAAAATTGCATTTAAGAAATTTTAAAATACAAGTAATCAACAATCTTAAATAAGTTGTGAGCTGATAAATTTAATTTCCAAACACTGCAAATTAAATTTTGAGTTATAAAAGTTGAACACAACAAAACTTTTTTATGAACCCTTGATACAAAAAAAAAATTTATGTATATTTTTATATATTTATGAATAAACTATTAAAACTAGAAATAAACTTTATAATAAAAAGTTTAAGTAGAAACCAGATTAATAATTTCAATTCAGCCTCTAACACACTCCTTTCGAGTTAAAAGAAAAATTATACATATATGTATTAGTATAAATCATGTAAATGGTAAATCGTACATCGTTTTACAATACAAACCATAAAAAACATGTGTTTTATATAACAAGCAAGCACATATGTTGATATGTGTGTATGCATTAAACTCACAGACAAAGTCTTTTATACTCGTATGAAGGCGCAGTACTGTTTCCCTCTTTTTTCATGTTTTATGTGAACATAATGCAAGCCACAGACCTTGCGACCGTTGGTACAACACGTTGGTTTATCATGTTGTGTGTTTTGGACACAAACTATACAACAACGTGTGCAACATTAGCGCACAACTTTATTTCACAAAAAAAATTTTGAGTAAACATGACATCGGGTACTACTGCGCATATTGTAGTCGATGATTTTTTTCATGCAAAACAAAGAAGAAGAATGTAAAAAAGTGCAGAAAAATTTTGGTAAAAAAAAATTTGATTTATATAAAAAGAAACATATTCTAACATCAAACTTTTAAAAATACTAAAAGAAAGTGAGCCAAAAGACTACAAAAATTACATTTGCATAATATTTTAAACTCACATTCGAATTCGTGCGTAACGTTTTTTTATATAACACTATGAAAATAAAAACAAAATGAAATGAAACCTGTCTATACAACTTGCCAAAAAATCAAATCTTTTTAATCTTTCATACAACCGAGACACAACTTCATACAACGAACGACCTCACACACTTTACAATTTCATACACAACCTGCTCATGTTGTACCAACGGTCGCTTAACAAGCATCGAATTTTCGTTTCCTTTTCTATTTTGAATACATACTTTGCTCTTAATTGATGTGAGAAATACCCTGCAGAAAGTGCGAATAGTGAAATTGTGGTGATTTACTAGTGACGTTGTCAGTAGTACTACTGACCAGGTGTACCCCAGCCAATGGTATCATCTATTGACACTTAACATTAGCTTGTCATTGAAAATCTACCACTAGACTGTAACAATACTGACTAAGTAGTTATTTTGGGACCAAATGGAGACATTGGCACCAAAGATTCACTAGTAAATTTTAGGGGCTCTAGTCTACAATATCGATATATCCTCTCTCGTTATCAATAGTAAACTTATAGTGATTTTCTAGTGACATTGTCAATAGTGCTACTGACTAGGTGTACCTCAGCCAATGCAAATGCCTATTGACAAATAACATAGGGTTGTCATTCAAAATCTACCAGTCGACTTTAGCACTATTGAGAAGCTAGTTCTTTTACGACCATATGGAGATATTTGAACCAAAGATTCACTAGAAGATTTTAGTGACCCTCGTCTACATATATTTATTTAAAATTATTGCACAGCATAATAAAAAAGAAAAACAAACTATTGACGTGTTCATTGACAATATCACCAGAAATACACTAGAACTGTTGTCTATAACGTATCTCTACTCGCACATAACAGGAAAGTTGTCGACATTTCAACTACTGCAATTGTCGCTGAAGAAAGAGACATATGGTTATAGTCTGACTACAGGGTAGTGTTTGCGTAGGTATATGTATGTGTGTGTATTTGTATGTGTATTTTATGACACTTTTATATATTGAACACACTGTTTGTGATGGGCTCGGCTCTGCCACTGCTTTGACGTGTTTTTGCTTTATAATTTTTTTTCAGTTTCTTTTAATTTATTCCTTTAACACATACACTTGAATAGTTAATATACATATATAAGAGCATATATATGTATCGTTTTTCTTCTTCCTTGACTTCACACTATATATTCAGTATATTTTCTCTTTTCTTTATGCTGTGACGAACAAAAGGCTTAAATTTAAAGCCACATAAAGAATTCCTTAGGAAACCTAAAAAATACTTTAGCATTTTATTTATACTGTAAGCCCAATAAGATTTGCAAAGGTATTCATTCATACCTTTTAAGATTTCATGTCAAGGATTAATGGCAGCTATTGAGTTGTAAAGAAAATATAAAAAAACAAATACATAAGCAAATGCAAATCAAAAAATATTGGAAACATTTTTTTTTAATAAATTTCGGGAATATGTTTTATTTACACAAAATTAAAAATTACCGCAGAATAACTTGGTGGGTGGAAAATTTAAAAGATAAAAGAAATTAACGAATTCGCATTTTTCCTTCTAATGCCTTCCTATTGATCCCGGTTTTCTTGAATGTGTTTGTACTTTGTATCCTCTTCAACTTCTCCATACTCATGGCATGAATATGTTAATGAAAAAGGGCTTAGTTTCCTTTGCGCCAAACGTGAAAAATATTTGACAAGCGCAACAGATTTTTATTTTTCTCCTTTACTTTACAGGTATATTGAAATTTATTTACACATATTTACATATTTAAAAAATCAATAACTACGGAAATAAAAATTCAATGAACTTTGTTTTTGCAATACTACAATTTGCTGCTAAAGAGTGGGAAATTTTATAAAACCATGATTAACTGGTGTTATTGTGTTGTACTGATGTATGTATGTTTGTATGTATGGATTAAAACTACTTATGCCATACAATTCAGCACGTGGAAGATTGTTTCACCAAACTGATGATCAAAAGCAGATTAATCAAATCCCAGCTTGAAATAAGACTCGAAAGTGATTCCCACATATGCTTATAAAGTGAATTATTCAAAAAAAAAAAAAAAAAATGTGCAAAATCGCACACTTATCATGCCGATCCTCGAAATTTAACTATTCTCATGAAGTCATATTTAGCTCAGTCTGACGATGGAAGATGTTTCTTTTTCTGTTGCTACTGTTTACAATGAGATATTTCTTGCTAAGTTTTCGAACCAAATTTTTTTTAATTTATACTAACGGGTGTTTTTTTTAGAGGTATAGAACTTTGAATTGAAATAAAACACAAGAAAATCGTTTTAATGTCCATCAGTTTGGCTTTATTGGAAGGAGAATTTTATGCCATTAATGTTTAAATATGATTTCGGGCATGTGGCCGCCGCAGCTGGCTCGAATAAAGCCAATTCTACAGGTCCAATTTTCAACCACTTTTTCGAGCATATGGGGCCGTATGTTGGCAATAACGCCACGAATGTTGGCTTCCAAGTCCCCTAACGTTTCTGGTTTGTTGGCGTAGACGAGCAACTTCACATATCCACAAAGAAAATAATCCAATGGTGTCAAATCACACGATCTTGGTGGCCAATTGAATGTTTCCTTCAATAAATCGATTGTGACGTGCGCTGTGTGGCATGTAGCGCCGTCTTGTTGGAACCACAACTCATCCACATTCATGCCATCCAATTCGGGAACAAAATAGTCGGTTATCATGGCTCTATACCGGTCTCCATTAACGGTAACTGACTCTCCAGCATTATTTCGGAAGAAGTATGGCCCAATGACTCCACCAGCCCATAGAGCACACCAAACAGTCAGTTTTTGTGGATGTAATGGCGTCTCAAGGGTCTCATGTGGATTCTCTTCACTCCAAATGCGGCAATTTTGCTTGTTGACGTAGCCATTCAACCAAAAATGAGCCTCATCACTGAACAAAATTTTGCGATGAAAATCAGCATCGAGATCAATCTCATTTTCGGCCCATACACCAAAATCACGACGCATTGCATGGTCTCGCGGCTTTAATTCTTGCACAAACTGGATCTTGTAAAGTCGCAAGCCAAGATCTTTGCGGAAAATCTTCCATAAAGTTGATAGACAAAGCGCCAATTGCTGTGCACGGTGGCGAATCGATTCATTCGGGTCCTCTTCAACTCTTTGCTCTACAGCGGCAATTGTTTCTTCGGTGCGCACTGTTCGACGTCTCTGCGGATGCGTATTATCACATAAAGTAAACGTAGTGCGAAAACGATCCATGGTTAACCGAATTAATTGCTCTGATGGACGATTATGTCGACCATAAAATGGACGGAGCTTGCGGTAAACTTCGCGAACTGAACCATTATTTTCGAAATAAATTTGCACGATTTGCAAGCGTTCTTCTTTTGTCAACCTGTTCATGATGAAATGGCAAACCAAACTAAATATTAATCACTTGACAGCTGACAAAATGGCCGCCAGTTAAAAAAGTGATGCTAACTTAAAGTTCTATACCTTAATAAAAAACACCCATTATATATGCCGGAAAATACCGGAATTTTTCTGTACAACCACGCACTTCATCAGCACTTATGTATATCTACTTGGGTATAGATTGTTATTAACAACAGCTATTATACATGAATTTTTCATGTAAACGAATATGAGAAGTGATTATACGTATTGTGTATACAATTATGGATTTGCCATTGGTACTGTATTGTACTGCATTTGTTAGTATAAATATTCATTTTCCGTTTTTTCATTTTCCTAATAGATCTCTGCAAAAGATCATTAAAAAAAACTTTCAAGACATGAGGGATTTTTAAAATGCTTTACTACAGCGAAATCTTCTAAAACAAACGCTAAACAGCACTGTTTGCAAGGCATTTGTTTCAGTTATTGCAGATATAGAAGTAAGGAAGAGAAAACATCGTGACGAAAGAATTTGTAATGCTTGCTACTTCATACGCATGGGCGCGTATACAAACGGCATGCATATACATACAAACCATTATTTGTATGCTCTTTTATTTCTCTGCGCACATACAAACGCACACATGAACTGATATTAGTTGAGTGCGCTTACTTTAAAAAAAACGTCCCTTAAACACAAACATAATAGCTTACCATTTACATCTCAACACACCATTTCTTTACATTGCTTGTGCGCACTTATATACACGAACACCAGTCTATCCATAGGCTTCGTTTATAATACGACAGCATTTATTATTGGTTCAGTATAATACATACATACCAAGTATTTAAAAAACAAGACGTATTTACATTTCAAGACTTTTTATGCAGGCCTCTACTGCCTAACTATGTTTGTTCTTATTCGATGTATCTTCGGTACCTATTTATAAGTATTTGATTTAATAAGAATTGAATTACTGAATTGAAAATACTGAACTTAAGAACGATTAAGAAACTATTCCTGATTATGTTTATTTTATCGATATCGATATCGAGGTGTAGATCACCTGTAGCTGGATTCTGTAACTTTTTGCGAACCGAAAATCGTAATAAATATCGACATATTTATTCGCTTGCGGTAACGATAATGTGATTCGGTAATTTCTTTTTAACGATAGTCTCCAGTCTTATCTTACTCACAATTTAAATCAATATTATGTGCTATCTCTGTATAGAAAATGTGAAAATAAGCGAAAAGCACAAAGAATAATATAGAAAAACACAATGAATTTGATCTTGTGACTGCATTTCTTTTTATCCAACCGACAGCGAATATTGTTAAAATATGTTACTGAATAACAAAGTCGATAAATTTTCGTTATATTTATTATAGCGATACGATTATTGTTAAATAAGTTACTGAATCCAGGTACTGATATATTTTTATCATGACAAATGTCAAATTTCATATAGGAAAAAGAGCTAAAAAAGTTATTTTTCAATATAAAATTTGACCTTTGTTATGATAAAAATATATCAAGTGTAGACGTGGAGTAAGTGACAGCATAAATTAAATAAAAACATTTTGAATTAAATTGTGATTGTGCGTTTGGAATTAAAGAAATTTAGCTTTTAAGAGAAAATCATAAAATTATATGAAAACATAACAATGTACGATGCAAAGCTCATCACTTTAGTGGAAAACTGTGACCCTTTTAGTTAGAAACAGCTCATAAAATACTATGGAAAAAGTAAGTTTTAAAATCTAAAAAAAAGACGCCAAAATACAGAACAGCAACATAAATTAACGACAAACGAGACCTTTAGACATATACAAACCTTGAAAAAACCCTGTCACATCAAAGTCATAGATTTCTGATATGCGTTTGTGTCTCGATATTTGTAGCCTACTTAACACCAACGACATTACAACGATACTATAAAAAATTGACAAAAATGCAAAATAGTAAATTTTTAAAAACACTGCATCATCTGTACTTGTGTTGTGCTTTTCCTATTCTTATACAACACAAAGAAAGCTGTTATTTAGAACTAAGTTTGCTGAAAACTAACTTTTTCTTTTCAGAAACCTGCCAAAATAACCAAACTTTAGGCTCTTAGAATGTTACAATCCCATATTTGAAAAAGACGTTTGGAGCACGCCGACTAAAATTTAATAAAAACTCACAAAGTTCTATTAATTCAATGCTTACAGAATAATGCATTAAACACATTCACCACAGCAGGCTACACGAACACACGACTTCAAATGCCGCCAGCAGCATTTGTCGCCTCTTAGCCGGCTACTTAATTATTTTATAGACGGCAGCAGCACCATCTGCAGCTGATATCCAAGTACAAATACATTGTTCAGTATTGCCACTTTTATATATTTTGCATTTATAAAAATTAATTACTCTTTTAAAATGTACTTATTTCACGTAATCTTCGTGGTATCACAATGGGAAACAACGGTCTGGTATGGAATTTCGACTGCTACCCTCATCTTATTTTACCTATTATATTCTGTCAGAATTCCGACCAAATTTCTCGCCTTATATCTAGTTTTTATTTATAGCGTTTGTTGGTAAAACTTCTCACCGGCTTCATCTTAGACTTATCTCTATTCATTAGCAACATAACTACTAAAGATATGATTTAGTAGCATATACATGTCTATAAGGAGTTTATTGAGTTTTTAAAGACTTCAGAAACACAAGCACTTGATACCTTGTATCTTACACGCATATCAAAATCTGAATAAAACATAAATTTTACAGAAGTTGAGGTCTTTCTTCCCAGCTAAAAAAAATATGTATGGAGCATATAAATATGATATCCCATATATGGTTCGGATCCGAAAAATGAGGGTATATGGGCATATATGATTATATATATTCATACATTTTCATACATGTATGTGTAAATATTCCCTCCACAGTATGCAAAGTTCACAAAATCGCACTGTTGTGCAATAAATTAAATTACTAAAATTACTTTTTTTAGATTTTGAACAGGGAGGTTGTATTTAATGATACATTTGTTTGGACAAATAATTCAAATCGAACTAAAAGTCATTTCAGTCCTCATTTTAAGTCAAAAGGTGAATCAATTATTTAAAAAACACAAAGAAATCAGATTAAAAACTAATGCAGTTAATTATAAAAGAAAAAATAATTCGTCTAACAATAGTTTTCAATATATTTTTTCAGTAATATGAACTTTGTTTCTTATCTACAGAATTCTTTTATTTTCGATAAAATTAATGACTGGATTATCCTTTTGATTATTTGATCCACTATGTATAAAGTCATGCAAGAATGGTTTTTTTTGTAACAAAAGTTTTTCGTTTTTAAACGTTGAGGGCACGCATACCGCATGTATTTTCTAATGGATTTCCAATTCACCAGTGATAAAATACCAAGCTTTTTTGATTGCAAAACCGATCTTATGTGAGATATCATGTATGCATACAATATTATATGTCTCCATATATTAAATTTTATTTGTATATATGGATCCACATATGAAGAGCTTCATAATTAAATTTCCATATATGAGCTCATATATTATAATACATTTCATATATTAGTCCATATATTAGTTCATATATAATAGTTTTGCCATGTATAATCGCATACATTTCCATACATGAATTCATACATATTCATATATAGTTATATACATTCATATATTAGAAATATATGGACCATATATAATTTTTTTAGCTGGGTCTCTAAATAAGAAACAAAGTGAAAACTATTGTTAGACGGATTATTTTTTCTTTTATAATTAATTGCATTAGTTTTTAGTCTGATTTCTTAAATTAAATTTTATGTACATATATGAGTTTTGTGTTTTTTATTAAATAATTGATTCACATTTTGACTTAAAATGATGAATGAAATGACTTTCAGTTCGATTTTTAATATTTGTCCAAACAAATGTTTCATTAAATACAACCTTCCTGTTCAAAATCCGAAAAAAGTAATTTTAGTAATTTAATTTACTGCACAGCAGTGCGCTTTTGTGAATCTAGGGAGTATGAATATGAACTTTGCATACTGTAGAGGGAATATATACACACACAATGTATGAATATATATAATCATATATGGCCATATACCCTCATTTTTCGGATCCGAACCATAAATGGGACATCATATATGCTCCATACATATTTTTTTTAGCTGGGCAGTGTCATCTATGTTAGATTTCCTTTAAAACTTTAAGTTAGTTTTTCGAAATTTTGACAATATATTTTTTTCATGAATTTGCCTATTTTATGACTATAGAAGTCTATTTATTTTGATTGATTTCTTGTTTGTATCGCATGAGTAGCCGTTTATTTAGTTAGACGAGAAAGAAATCAAATGAAAAGTTCAATGTTAATAGTCTAGATGATGTGACTGAGGAACTGTTCATAACATTAAGTGAGTATCTTAAATATGATAAGAATATCTTTTTCTGTATTCTATTTAATATTAAAACAAATTTAAAACATTTTCATGACGTCAAAAAAATAAATAGGTAAGTTTATTTATAACCACAAGCAACTGTGCAAATATACCGCTTGGGTTTTACGTAAAACGTTGCTGTGAGAGAGAAACATTATATATTTAAATTTTTTTTTTGTATTTTGGACATATCGATGGCTTAATATAAAAAAGGCGTAACTAGAATTTTCAATATTTTACAAGAGAAGGAAAAAAACTGAATAAAACAAAAGCATTTACATGCAAGCAAAAATGTTTTAAATTAAATAAATCTTTTATTTTTAATTGTTACTTACTATGTTCTTGAAGGAGAATGTAAATAAAAGTTGATTACCAGAAAAAGTTAAAAACGCGATTTCAAAAAAAAAAAAAACCAATGTGAGTCCGATCACAGAGGAGATGTGTAAACATCTAGTAATGAAATTTTTTTTTTTAAGTTGGAAGTACTTATGCTTTTAGTATCTTTTTTTAAATTAATTAATTAAAAGTATCAAAACTTTCAATATTGTAAATACATAGGAATTTGTTGATTTTTGTTTGTTTTATTAAACTTATTTGGTTAGTAAATGGGCACACTGCAGTATATGTATATGTACTGCATTCAAAATTGCAGCAAGGAGTAAATTTACTGATTACTAAAAAAATTCAGTAAAGTTTTACTGCTAATGAAATTTAATTTGCATTACCAGTAAAATCGTAGGGCCGTAATCGTAATAAAATTGTAGCAAGTGGCAAAGTTTTTTCATTAAAATTTTGAAACTTTTGTATGAAAAACATTTAGCCACTTGGTAGAATTTCATTATGAATACGGGCATTACTGATTACTGAAAATTCAATGCACCTCATCATATAAGAAATTATTTAGGCAATTTATAAAAATTGTAGAAAAAAATTTTAGTAATCAGTAAAATTTCTTTTGTTTTTACTGAAACTTTAGTGGTACTGCAGTGCTCATCTATGGTAAATGCCTTTACTTTTACTTTTTAATTTTTAATTCCTGTTGTTCATCATTTAGTTGTTGCTGTTCTTGTTGTTGTGTACGCATTGCAATTAAAATAAATTCAGTAAAGTGCGACTTTGACTCGCGCACATTCGGTGTTGATCATTATTTTTGATTTAGCTTTCTTAATTTTTTAAGTTTTTTCAGTGTAAACGATTTTTTTTCAGTTTTATCGCTTTTTTCTCGTTTTGGCGTTTTTTTCTCTCTTTTTGGGTTTTTTTTTAATTTTCGCAATTTTTTTTCATTTTGGCGATTTTTTTCTGTTTTTGGGTTTTTTTTTATTTAGGCGATTTTTTTCATTTTGGCGATTTTTTCATATTGGCGATTTTTTTGTTTGAGGATTTTTTTTACTTTTGGCGATTTTTGCGGTTTTTTGTGATTTATTTTAGTTCTAGAGATTTTTTTAATTTGGTGCTTTTTTCATTTTGGCGATTTTTTATATTTGGCGATCTTATATTTTTTTTTGATTTTTTAGTTTTACCGTTTTTGAAAATTTCAAGAGTTTTACTCTTACGGTTTCCAAGATACAGCAAGTTGTCAAAATTACATAGTCAAAATTGCATTAACTGATGGAACACCCATTGATTTAAATTTTTTTAAATTTAGTGTTAATTGTTGTAGTCTGTATAAAAATATACTACCTTTTAAAATTTCAAGTGTATATATATGTACATACAATTGTATGTATATTACATGGGATTTTAACATTTTTCGTTACTCGTTTTGGAACACCCTTTAGTATTTAACTCTCACGTATTTGTTGTTGTAGTGGCCAAATGTCTACATATTGTGTCCAAATTTCAAGTCCGTAGCTCTTACGGTTCATTTTCACCTTTGGTGTACGGAAATATACAGAAAAATAACCCGCGTCGGCGCACCGTCGGCTTCGAGCCGGTCGACTGGTTGTGCTTGGTATTGCTTCTTTCAAACACTAATACACTCATACATAGCTCACACAGATTTGACAATGCAAAGCAAAAGCAAAAAGCAAAGAAATCTCAGCAAAGAAATCAAAGTCAAAAGATTTTTACCCCTAGCGTATAGATGTTTACACATCAAAAAAAAAAAAAAAAAAAAAAAAAAATTTAGATACGCCCTTTTTATATAAAGCCATCGATATATACAAAGTGAAAAAAAAAACTAAAAATTAAGTTAAACTCCAAATAACAAAAGTACTGTTTTTTAACTAAAGGTAATTTCTCGTTTTTAGTACTTTTTATGCTTAAGAAATTTCTGTAGCCAATATCGATAATTAAAACTACACCAACTAACAAAATTGATTAGTTGGTTTAACTTATGCAGATGAGTTAAAAAAAATTACTTCCAAGAACTTGTTATAGTACTAATGAACTGGTTGCGGCACATAAGAAAAGTATAGTAATTTTCACGTAAAATAAAAAGCATGTAAGAAAGTGAAAGTTGTTTTGGAGCTGCGTGATCTTGTTAGTATCGCACCACCCATGGCAGCATTAATTTACTTTATAGATTCCAACGGATAATTATACAGATATTTTAGTATTGTCTGGGAATTGAATACAGTCTCGCAAATGCATTACATGTATGTAGGCAAAGAAGAACTAAAATTTTGACAATTGAATCCCGACAACAACTTTAAGTTACAGTAAAATTAACAACTCAAATTGGTTAAAATGGTCGAAAATATTTTTTCGCTTTGTCATTTGTTTTTATCCATTAAATTGACACAAAAAGTAAATTTTATTGCATTATTAGTTACCAGCCAAATAGCAACAATTCCATTAACAGTAAAATAACCACTTAAAATTGGTTAGTTTGTTCATTCAAATCGCATTAGCTTCTTTAAGTTATAGTAAAATCAGGAATTCAGTTTGATTAGTTTCACTTTCGTTACTGTTTAGGCTTAGTTTTTTTAAACCATATTTTTCCGTTAAATTAACCAACAAAAATAGTAGTTCATTTAATTTAAAAATAAACAGATATTTACAATCACAAATTTTTAATTTTTAAAGCAAAAAAGTTTGTAAGATTAACAAACTTTTAAAAATTAAATTAAGTAAACTACTTTTTAGTTTCGGAGACGAAAATGTACTTTATAAATAAAAAATATATTTTTCATTAAAAATTATTTTAACCATTATTATTTACTCACAGTAGGAGCAGTAATTATTAAAAAAAATTAGTTCTCTTCATCGAAAACTAATTCCAGCGAACTGAGCATTCTTTATTAGTCCCCGTGCATGCTTGCGATTTTTGTTGTTGAAATTTCTAAAAATTCTGATTTGAAATTCCATCAGCATCCATATTATGAAATTCTAGTGTTCAAGTTATAATAAAAAAAAAAATCCACTACACTAAAAATTTCCCTGAAAAATTAACAATTCTATTTACTTTTTGCTAATGTCAAGTGCAACTTTCAAGATGAATTAAAATTTTCTTATCTCCCTCACCAATTAACACAAGAATAGCTGCAACAAAAATGCAAGTCTGAACGGGGCTTATATGAGCTGGTCCAGACTAGCAATTTATGCTGCAGCAACTTTTAATTTTTCAGTGCAAAAGAGGAATACAAAAAGTATATATGTAGTTCTATTTCAATACTCTCACACATATTCAAGAATTGCTGCAACAAAAGTTGCAAATTAGGACCGGGACTAACTAATTTTTTAAGTACTTTTATTAAAAAATTTTTGTTACTTATATTTTGAAGCTTTGTTTAGATAATTTTTAGTTTCCAATCTATCCAACTAGTATTTTGGATAATTTTTTGGCAACTGGAGAAAGTTGCTAAGCATAATCGAATCTGCAATTTCGAAAAGGGGACATGTCTGAATATTTAAAGTTTTCAGGAAATTAAAAAAAAATATATATATTTTTTAATGATGTCAAATATTTCAAAAAATTATATATGGATTATATTTTGGGTCCAATTAACAATATAAAGTTACAGAAATATTTTGATATCAACGTCATTATATGTGTTTGGTTCCATTTTCGAACCTTATGGTATTAATTATACACAACAGAAAGAAATAACTATATTATTTTGCTGAATTTTTTTATTTATATATCAACAAATAAATGATAATACTTCTATTAAATATAATTAATATATTTTTTTTATTGTGTTTTACATTGGCTATTTATGGTCAGATTTCTTGATTTTTAGGATGTAAATAAAACCAATTTTTTCTCAACGTTTCGTCAGCTTTTTTCCGACGTCTTCAGGAGAATTTTTATTTTTAAATTTGTTTTTTTTTGTTACATTTTTGTAATATTAATTTTTATGTTTGAGTTACGATCTTCAGTTACATTATTAAACAAATTATAAAAAATGGACAGCACGAACAATTAATTGTATAATTTGAATAATAATAAATAATGCAAAACATCACAGGCAAACTTAAAACTAATATCACAGAACTTCACTTGTCAGGTTATTGCAATTGAATATTGCAGTTTGGTGTTGTCTTTGTCGTCTTTTGTGTTGATGGATTTTTTAATACGTTGCTGTAATCGTAGGCTTTCCAGTGTATATCTTTTATTCGCTTTCTTTTCTCTATCTAATATTTTGGCCCCTTTAAAATCTATTTTATGTCCCGTTTCTTTAACATGTTGGGCTAGAGCTGTTGTCTCTTTTCCTTTGTTTATGTCTGCTTCATGTTCTGATATTCTGGTCCCGAGTTTTCGTTTTGTTGTTCCTACGTATACTTGCACATTTCTATTTCACTTCCTTGACAAGTTATTTCGTATACAACATTGTCTGTTTCTAATTTGTCAATTTTTGTTCTTTCCTGTTTTCTTGTTTGATCTATGTGTGACTATTGTTGTTTTATCATTTATCATATGTTTTAATGTTTTGTTTTCGGTCAACTTTGGAACATATGGTACACTTTAAAAAACTTTTTCTACTAATCCATTATTATTGTTTCCAGTTTGGTTTTTATTTAAGCATTTGTTTATTAGTTTGTTCGTAATGTATATCGGGAAGTTGTTTTTTGTCATTATGTTTCTTATTATACTGATGTTTTTGTTTCTGAATCGTTTGTCACTAATGTTGAGAATTTTGTTAATTAGATTCGTATATATTTCATGATCATCGGTTGGGTGGAATGGTAATTAATTAATCTGCCAGATGCGGTTTCCTTTGCATACCAGTCTGTTATTAATTTTTTGTTGTATTTTATTATTTTCATATCCAAATCTCAACAGTGAATTGCAGATTTTTGTGATATGAGTTTAAAGTTTTTAATACGATTTTCATGTCCGCTTTTTTAATAACCGCAAATAGGTCGTCGACATACTTACAAATAAATTTTATGTATATGTGTTTGGTCTTCAATTATTTAATAATCTCGTCTAACAATGTGTCCAAAACAATATCTGCTATCGTCGGTGATAATGGGTTACCCATTGGCATACCAAATGTTTAATGATAATACTGTCCATCATATGTAAAATAGTTGTTGTCTGTTATACAGAATTGAAGTATTTTCAAAAATTGCCGTCTACTAACAGTAGTATGTTCCTTAACTAATATAATTTTATTAAAAATCTTCTTTATGAAGTTCTCTTTCGTTTGTAGTTGACCATTGCAGTTGAATAAAAAATGTAATTACTATAAACTAGTTCATTAATGAACTAGAAATTTAGTAAATATTTTACAAGTTTCGAGTAAAAAACACCTTTGGCGCCATACGACAACTTTTTTTTACTCAAATTTAGAAAATTTTCCAAAGTTTTAGTTAGTTTTTTTTTGAGTATACTTTCAAGGAATTTTTTTAAGTTTATCTTTGAATTTTGCAAAGAAATTAATTTTCCTTAATTACAATATTTATCGTAATCAAATATGGCTTCCTTTTAGGGTTCCGTACACCAAAGGTGAAAAGGAACCCTATTGTTTTCGCTACGCTGTCCGTCTGTCCGTCACAGGGTATTTTCTCAGGAACCGTAAGATCTACGGACCTGAAATTTGGACAGAGTATGTAGAACCTTGGCCACTACAACAACAAATACATGAGAATTAAAAATTAAAGGGTGTTCCAAAACGAGCAACGAAAAATGTTAAAATCCCATGTAATATACATACAATTGTATGAACATATGTATATTGAAAATTGAATTTTGTAAAATTAGTGTATTTTTATACAGACTACAACAATTAACACTAAAATTTAAAAAATTTAAATTAAAGGGTGGTCCATCAGTTAATGCCATTTTGACTATGTAATTTTGACAACTCGCTATATCTTGGAAACCGTAAGAGGCAAACACTTGAAATTTTCAAAAATGGTAAAACTAAAAAAAAAACCGAAAATTATAAAATCGCCAAACCAAAAAAAAGCCAAAAATTCAACAAAAAAAATAGCCAAAACGAAAAAAAATTTCTAACACTAAAATAAATCGCCAAATTCGAAAAAATCGCCAAAATGAAAAAAAAAGCCAAAATGAAAAAAAACGTCAAAAATCGAAAAAAATCGCCAAAACGCGAAAATGTCGCCAAAACTGAAAAAAAAAATAAATAAAAAAAAAATCGCAAAAATGAAAAAAATCGCCAGAAATAAAAAAAAAATCGCCAAAATGAAAAAACGCCAAAAGCCGAAAAAAATCGCCAAAACAAGAAAATAAAGTGTCAAAACTAAGAAAAAGAGCCAAAACTTAAAAAAAATCGCCAAAACGGAAAAAAAACGCAAAAACGCCAAAACAAAAAAAAAAACCGAAAAAACGCCAAAAACGGACAAAAATGTCAAAACTATATGTTATATAGGATGAAATTTGTATTAAATTACATATCTAGTGTTCGTACGGAACCCTTCGTACGCGAGTCAGAGTCGCACTTTACTGAAATTTATTTTTACATAAATTAAATTATCCATCCCTTTTTTTCTACTCTACACAAAGTTCTTTTCCAAAATATATGTATAATTTAAAATCTCTTTCATAAAGTAGAAACGAGGAAAACGTAAAAGAAAAACAACCTCAATAATTAAAAACAAACATTTAAAAGCATAAATAAATAACCGAGTTAAGCATAATGTTGTCGCTTATTAAACAAGAATATAAATCAGTATAAAAAAATGATTTTTTCTTTCACAGAACTAAAGCCCCGCCAAACATATATTAAGTTAATTAAAATGAGATTTTATCATTATTATGAATGAGAAAGAAATGTAAACGGATACAATCTCAATGATAATTTTGCTTTCAACTCAAAATAAAATATTTTTTCATATGGACAGCGGTATGGTGATTGACTAGGAGAATTTTTATATTTTATCACTGTGGTTTTCTTTTACAACAGAGGGAGAAGTTCAAACTAGGGTGTGTATTTAAATAAATACAAATAATGTTTAACATTCTAGTGCTTATTTTTGAAGTAGGTATAATTTTATAAAGCTTTAGTTTTAACTTGTAGTGCCCATGTTAAATTTTCAGGGGGTGTTTATGCCCACTTTTGCTAGTACAAGTGGTCTCGTCTTTTTTAAATACAAGATATCGCAACTTTTAGAGCTCAAGGTGTGCGTCAAGTTTCGTAAGAATTGGTCAAGTGAAATATAATCTTAAATTTTCTTAAATATTTTTTCAGCACAAAATTAGGCTATTTCAAGAGCCCAAAACTTTGGTCAAGTTTCATGGGATGAATTAAAACTGCATATAATTTAATAATAAGCTTTACTGAGCGGTTACGCCGCCCATTTTTATAGATTCCAGATCATGTCACTTCCAGACCTCAAAGTGCATGCCAAATTTCGTTAGAATCAGTTAAGTAAAAGAATGTGATATATAATAATTACGTTCAATGAGTGTATTTCCGCCCTTTTTAGGGTGCCGTACACCAAAGGTGAAATGGAACCCTATTGTTTTCGCTACGCTGTCCGTCTGTCCGTCACAGGCTATTTTCCCAGGAACCATAAGAGCTACGGACCTGAATATTAGATAGAGTATGGAACCTTGGCCGCTACAACAAGAAATACATGAGAATTAAAAATTAAAGGGTGTTCCAAAAAGAAAATAACAAAAATAAAAATTTTAAAAACCCCATCATCAGAAGAGATGATAAATCTTCTAAACGGCTGTACCGATTTTTTTTTAAACATAGCTAAGAACCCTCTCGATCAAGTCATCTTTCAAACAGAAGAAACTAAATCAAAATCGGTCCAGCCGTTTGGACTGTACGTGGACACGGACAGACACACAGACACACACTACAAACATATAACACCCCTTTTTTTATTCGAGGGTTAAAAACGAAAAATATCGCCAAAATTAAAAAAAAATTCCAACACTAAAATAAATCTCAAAAACCGAAAAAAATCGTTGAAACGGCGAAAAAGGCGCCAAAACTAAAAAAATCTCCCATATGAATAAAAATCGCCAAAATTAAAAATAGTCGCCAAAATGAAAAAAATAGCTTAAATGAAAAAACGCCAAAAACCGAACTAAATCGAAAAAACGAGAAAAAAAGTGCCAAAAATTAAAAAAAATCGCCAAATCCGAAAAAACGCAAAAAACGCAAAAACTTAAAAAACGCTTAAAACCGAAAAAAACCCAAAAACGAAAAAAATGCCAAAACTATATTTTATATAGACTAAAGTTCGTATTGAATTACATATCTAGTGTCCGTACGGAACCCTTCACGCACTTCACTGAATTTATTTAGTTTTGAGATTATGTCATTACGAGGACCTAAAGTAAGCGCCAGGTTTTCTAGAAATGGGATAACTAAAAGTACATAAAATCAAAGTAAGCAAATTAATAAGCATGTCAGTGAGGCAGTGAGACGAAATGGAGACTATACACTCTCAGACAGAAACACATTCTTAAGATCGGTCTAAGAACGATGAAGGTATGAAGTAATGCAGTTTTCTTAACAAAAACTGCAGGAAAATGTATACGCTAGCAACGCTCAAAAGTATAAAGTTACTTCTTATCTGCCATATATTAAAATACAGTTTATCTCATATATGTAAGTGTTAAATGATTTATAGCAATTGAATAAACTAAAAATTATTGATAATTAAAGAACACACTACACGCTTCTAAGATTGATTGCAAAAAAAAAATTAAAATCCATTTACAACGAACTTTGCCTATAACGACGAATCTGTCCGGTTTCCCAGAGTTCGTTTTAAACGAATTCCACTGTATATGTACGTATATTAGAACTTTTCTCGTTTAGCAATGTTTTAAGATATTAAATAAATAATTTTATAAATCCAAACAAAAAAACACTGTCCCAATTAAATTATTTGTTATATTTATTGAAAAGAAGTGTTTATCCTCAAACTCCTACTTATATCTTTGTATATCCGTGTAGATATTAAAAGCTTTATTTGTAACAGAAAACTTGTTTATTTAAATTTATTCATAATTAAAAAAAAATTTTGTTCAAAAAATTACTTTTCACAAATTTTATTAAAGGTTGCCTGCCGCCGCAAGTACTTTTGCAAACACACAAAGAGATTAATGAGAAAATTGAACGCAACAAAATAGCAGCAAGGGATTGAAATAATAAACAGCATATTTAATTTGGGAAATCAGGTTGAAATATTTTTTAATAATAACAAACGTTTCAAATCGTATTATAAAACAGAATATGCGAAATTTAAATATATAAAGAGTGTTGACAGAAAAAAATTTTCAGAAATTATAAAAGGGGGATTTTTTAAAGTATAAGAATATAATTTGATATCATGATGTTGATGCAAAATAATAGTAGCAGATACTGTTAAATAACTTAGTAAATAACCTTAATTTTTTAATCAAAAATTAATTATTTGATTTTAATATTGAAATAACTAGCTGACAATTACTAAAGACTGGTTTGCTTTGATAAAGCTGATGTAATTTGGCTTCAAAACTATGACAAGTGTGTTCGGCTGGATCCTGTGTTTTTATTGTTACTATTTCTGCGTCATCAATTAAACACTAACACAACAAAAATTATCAATTGAAATTTGAAAGGAATTTTCGTTATTTTTCACACAAATTTGGAAATGTTTAGGGCACTGCTACACGTTCATTATATATTATGATATTTGGATCGCGATCCATTTTAATGGATTTATAAAAAAAGGAAAAATTTGTTTTAGTAAGTTACTTTTGTATGAGAAAAAAAGTTAAGGTTTTCCAACCCTGGAAACGTCTTTTTAAATTTTTTTCTATTTTTTTTTAAATTTTTTTTGCTTAGAAATAGCAATTTATTCATACTGAAGTATAAAATAAGTTTATTTAATAAAAAAATAATAATAACTAGTTTTCGGTAGTTATTTTGTATGGCAAAATGAAGTTTAAGCTTCCCAGCTCTGAAACGGTCGAATCGATTTTGCTGATTTTCAATACCAATCTTATTTCGACAATTTCTGACACACCAGTCCAAAAACGAAGTCTCTAGCTATTCTAGGAGCTTCGGAAATCCGATTTCACGTACAGACAGGCGGACAGACGGACATCGCTTATTCGTCTTCCCTATGCATAAGGATCCAGAATATATATACTTTATGGCTCGCTTATTAATATTCTGGAAATTACAAACGGAATGACAAATCTATATATACCCTTTTACCATTTTTTGGTAAAGGGTATAAAAATAAAACATAAACATTTTAAATAGTTTTTAAATTAAATATACCCTGCAGGAGATCCAACTAGTGTCCAACTGGTATTTTACTAATACAGCAATCACCACCACTAGTTCCCAACTGTAGGCTTTCCTATACCATCTTAATGCTCAAATTAGCATTGAGTGTGTTTAGAAAACTACTAGTACCATTGATACTAGTTTAGGACTAGTTCATTGCCAGTTCTTTTGTAAAGAAAAGTTCCATAAAATTGGTGGTTTTATTCCTTTGTTTCCCAGTGACAACTGCTAGTTAAAATCCGTCATTATTTATTAAAATTCATATTCACAAATGGGTAATTATAATTATTTAAATGTAATTATTTTTAGATAAACCTAATATGTTAATAATTGTATGATACCGATTTTCATATAGCGCAAGGGCTCTGTTAGACATTCGAAATTATATTTTGCAATGTGGTGCCTTCGAACTACTTCATATACTAGTTATCATCAGCGTTAGTAATTTTACACAACAACTTTAACCCTTTTTGCACTAGTTGTTGCTATTATAGTAATAGTACAATGTTAGACAATTATCGCCTATTCTCCTGCAGCGCATATTTATATACATACATACGTATTTCTATAAAAATTAAAAAGTGTGTGTGTGTCTAAAAATGCATAAAGAAAGCAAAAAAAAAACCAAGAAGTTATTTACAAATGCACAGCTTAAGTTTACGATCTCAAAATTGTTGGGCAAACTTAACTGATTTGCGTAAATAAATTTCCATACAATTTTTGATATTTTATTTACCAGAATGTAAAAATGCACAACTGCACAGATTGCGAGACTTATGAACATTCTCAGGAAAATCTTTATAAATATAAAAAAGAATTTTATTTATTGGAAAGATCACTAAGTCCCAGTATAAACAGTATAAACTATGCAAGTCTTATTGCTAAAATGATTAGTTTGATGGAGAGAGAGAGACGAGGGGAACGTTTCTATTCTCCTCGTTTCTCTCTCTCTCTCTCTCTCCTAACAAATCAATCAGCTTAGCAAAAAGATTTGCATAATGTAAACTAGGACTAACTGACATTAAGATGTAATAAATTCAGTAAAGTGCGATTTTGACTCGGACATGAAGGGTTTCGTACGGACACTAGATATGTAATAGTATACGAACTTTAGCCTATATAATATCTATATGGTTTTGGAATTTTTTGTTCTGTTTTTGGGATTCATTTTTGAAGAACTAAGGTTCAATGATGCTACATTATGTATGTATATGTAAATAGCACTAAATGTTGATACTGTCTATCATAAATAGTCGTTCAAATTTTGAATTTGAAAATTTTAATAAGCTTAATTTGATCAGAGTTGCATTTTTGAACGATTTTGTAGGAAAGTGAGTAACAGTTTTAAAGAGTGCATTTTTCTGGACATAGAGTATCTCGTGGATTGGTTTCACTCCACATGAGGTAATTTTGTTTATTGACAAAACCTTTAAGCCATCGCTTAACATAATTTTGAGATAAAACATCACATCAGTTTGCAACTGCTTTAGAGCCCAATCGACTAAAGAACGGCTCAAATGATATTCTCGTGGCACCAGCTGGATCTTAAACGGATTTTGGCCAAAATCTTTGCGTAACACTTTCCGCGTAGAGAACGGACAAGTCCGCGATTCCTACTTCTGATAACGAATCAATAAATTTTGATCTTTTTTCACACTTTCATTCACAGCGGCTATATTATCTTCAGCACGCTTATTTGTTCGACGTGTTGATGTTATTGCATCATTTAGAGAGTATAAGGTATAAGATCTGTGGCATTAAGGAAAACGTTCTTAAGTCATATTTTGCTGTTTTGCAGGAGAGCACTTTTATGCGTTTAAGTCGATTTTCAGAAATTTAAGTTGAAGTTTACCAAATTATAATCTAAGTTAAGCTATTATTCCAAATGGAATTAGAAGTCTAAAAAAGATAAGTCGCAATTCATTGTGCCATAACTTCCTGAAAAATCATTAACATTTATTGAGATTTTAACCAGAGGTACTTTCGAATATTTAGACTACCGAGGTATGATTAACTCAAAATCAGCTTATCTCGACTTAAGCACTTTTTCCTTTTTGCCACAAAAATCTAGTCACAGTTTGTTGAATAGATTGCTCAGATGTTTACATGCGCCACGAAAATCACGAAGTCGTAATTAAATTGCGCGAAGTAATGGCTAATAAATCAGTGAACATTTAAACATTTTTTAACTTAATTTTCATAAAAAAATAAAATTTAATTAAATACACTTTAACTTTTTCAGTGGTCAATTAAAGTCAATTAAAGTTATTATCAAATTACGTTGAAAGAATGGTAGCACTACGATATTTCCAAATATTATGGAAAGCTTTCCAAAGAACAGCTGTTCAATATAAATGAGAAAGTTGATTTATCAATTTGCAGAGAAATAGCAAAAAACACATTTTATGATACAAAATGACCACTAGAATGCATTTTTCTATTTATATATTACATGATATTAAAAAATGTGTTACATTTGTTGTTTATTTGTGGAAATTAAACGAAATTCTTTTTAATACGACCACATGATGTTCATGTACATGAATTCAAAGAATACACACATGCACAAAACATATAGTATGTTTGTAAAACTTAAACAACACTTAAATCCACAATGTCGGCTATTTAAGATTCATTTAATTTTGGGGTAAAAAACAAAATTTTGTGTTTAAATAAGATTTTAAAATAAAATACATATAATCATTGACTGATTTATTAGCCCTAATTCTGGATAATTACTCAAACATAAAACTATTCATGATGGTTGGCTAGAGTATACCAATCATAAGTGGCAAGAGGTGAGGGCAGTATGACAGTTCAGTTGACAATTTGCAAACATTAGGACGCCATTTAAGTTTTTGCTATTTACATTTTTTCTCGTACATTATATTATTATATCTAATAACAATTTACACTATAATTGATCTCATTTATTTCGTTGCTGAAAATATTGCATAATGACGTTCGTCATCATATTAATGTCAATTTGGGGTATATCAATTACGTTTTGCATACTATCAGAAGTCTAATCTGACACCTTGTCATCAATTTCAAGACTAGTTTGCTAACGTCAAAGAGATAAAATACGTATCTGAGTATTTATTTCTTACTGTAAAATTATTCTCGTCCACATACTTTATATTTGTGTACGTAAGATTTCCACTTTTTTCCTTTAGGTAGTGAAAATCCATCATCATTATTATCATCAACATCATCAGCCCGCATTGTTATAAGCTGGTGGGATTTTATTTGGGCTTCCGCTGGGGGTCTGTACAACAGTTTGTTATAAAAGCCTCAATGTTTTTGTTTCCGTTTTCAGTTTGATTTTATTTGTTTAGTGCTTGATTGAGGAGCATGTTTGTTGTTGTAATACAATGTCTTGTCTTGCACAAGGCTTCCCATTCGCTCATGTTATTGTTTTTATTATTTTTATTATTTTCAATGCTTTCCAACACTTTTCATTACAGTTCGGTTTATTTGTAATTTTTCATAAAGAAAGATGTACATTAGGGCGTTTCACAAAAAAAAAAAAAAAATTGCAACTCTTGAAGCGGAATATTAAAGCTTGTGATCTAAAAGAATTTCGAAAATTTTTTGGGATTTTTTGAAGATGGGTATGGGGTCGCTGAAATAGATTTTACAAAAAAAAATGAGCTTATGGAGAAAAAATTTTATATTATTTTTTTCTGGTGCTTTTTGTTCATACAACTAAACAATTCTCTACTTAATGATCCGATCCCACGAAAAAAAAATTATTGGTGTGAAAAATTATTATATTAAGGACCACTTTGATAGTCTTAAAAGTGAAAAATTATTTTTCCTAAATTTCAAACCTCGATAACTTGAAAAGTTTTCAACATTTTTTCAAGATGTAAAATGCGTTAGAAAGATAATTTAGATACCTTTATTTTCGTATGTATAAGTTTATATCTTACTTGTGAAAAAATGTTGAAAAAAATAAAAAATAGACAAAAAAATTATTTTTTATTCTTAAATTCACACTATTTGAATTTTAAAATATTTGAAGTAACCCCTTTTTAAAGCAACAAAATATATAAAAATAAAAATATTTCAGACTATTTGAATTTTGCGATACATGAAGTCGGACTTCTTTAAAAGTACGTAATTGGCAAAAATATTAAATATTTCATTTACAATTGGTATACTGTATAAAGAAAATAATCAAAGCATGGGTAAGTAAAATATATAAAAAACTGTTTTATAAGTTTAAGCAACAATTTTCCTTTACAAATGTCTACAGATGTTAAAGAAAACAGTACCGCAAACAGTAAAAGGGTTTTTGATGAATTAAAATTGCCCTTTTCCTTTTTTTTTTCGAAAGATGCACATTTATGGGAAAATGATGATGATTTTGTTTCTGCAAAGAAAACACTACAAAAACTATGTGTTGTGAATGATTTATCAGAAAGAGGCGTGGCGTCAGCTACAATATATAAGAAAAAAATTACAAAGAATGAGGATGATTTTCAAAACTTATTGATTAGCGTTGATAACAATCGAAAAATTATACGTATTGTTAACAAAAATGTCATTGAAAAATCTCTTAAGAAACCAAATTGAAAATACTTCCACAGTTGTTCGACATTTAATTTTTAATGTATTGTAATTTTAGATACAAATTTACTTTTTAATTTTAATTTGTTCATTAAATAAGTTGATTTTGTTTATTTAATATCTTTTGATTTTGTGTGGGAATACAAATATATTGATGAATTGAATTTTTGATATTTTTATTAAAGCAATGTATTTTAGATGTTTTTTCTTACTTAACCAATAACGAAACATAATAAAATTCCTTTAATTTTCATAAAATTTGATAAATAAAAAAAAAATTCTCAAACTTTAATTTTTTTCTTATATTTTTAAAACAAGTAAAAATAAATCTATGTACCGAATGAAAGGTAATTTAAGGACCTTTCTAACGCATCTTGAAAAAATGTTGAAAACTTTTCAAGTTATCGAGGTTTGAAATCTATGAAAAATAATTTTTCACTTTTAAGACTATCAAACTGTTCCTTAATATAATAATTTTTCACACCAATAATTTTTTTGTCGTGGGATCGGATCCTTAAGAAAAGAATTAATTAGTTGTATGAACAAAAAGCACCTGAAAAAAATAATATAAACATTTTTTTCTCCATAACCTCATTTTTTTGATAAAATCTATTTCAGCGACCCCATACCCATCTTCAAAAAATCCAAAATTTTTTTCGAAATTCTTTTACATCACAAGCCTTAATATTCCGCTTCAAGTGTTGCAAAAATCGTAAAAAACGCCTTTAGTGAAACGCCCTAATGTACATACTCGTATAACAGGAAAAAGTGTAGGTATGAACGTACAAATGTATGTGTGTGTTTTTGTTAGTAGTTGTGTGCGTATGTGTGTGTGCAGTTAAAACTTTGTTGCAGCAGTTGGTGTGCACAATTTGTTATTGTTCGCGACTGTATGTATACACGGGTAATATTTGTAATTGTGGTTGTGTTTTGGTTGGTATTCTCTGGTCTTCTTTTATAATTCCTTAACAAGTAGAAAAGTTGCTGTATATATTTAACCTTTAAGTTAAAAGAAGGGAAGCCTGTCAAGCTTGGCATACTTTATACATCTTTTCAAAACAGTTTAATAATTCAAGATTTTATTTTACTTTTTGTTTCGTTGTTTTTTTTTTTTCTTTACAAGGAATATGATAATATTGCCAAGGTCCTGTGAGTCATTATGCCAGCAGTTTAGCACAACAAAATTGTTTTGTCTAATTTGTTTTCTCTACATTTACAATAACTTTTGTTGAAATTTTAAATTCAGATAAGAACATTTAGACTGTATATGACAAGTGTACTTATAATTACTTATGAAATCTGTTTCTCTAATTGCAACAAATCAAAAAAAATCACAAGAAGGTCATACCATCTAATTCTGACACAGTGAAGCGAAACGAAAATATGCCTAAATCCTTGTTTTGAAACACATTTTTGTGTGGAAAAGGCACTGAAGACCATGTAACACATGCATTTGAGTTATTTATATTATATTTATATATTTTTACAGAACATTTTAGCCCTACAAAACTTCTCTCTAAAACCTTTTTGCTCTTTTCGAAAGGTGGGACGAAAATGTACTTTTAAGCAGCGATACCATAAGTTAGTAGTTTCTAAGAAAAGTAATTAATTAACTAAGTAGCCAAATACTCGAAAGTTCAAAATAACACCTGTACCAAAAAATTAATGATAAGAAATCTTTAGATTAAATTTTGATATACATATATGTTTTAAGAAAATGAAATAATCTTTAAGGTGATACATATTCAACTTAATTGAAATAGAATGACTTTTTAATCAGGAATAATTTTTTAATAGGATTTTTGCTTAGCATTTTAAATTCTTATAGAATGAAATATTTTTATTAATTAAAGAAGAGAAGAAAAATTAAACTAGACTTTTTAGCAGGGGGAAATCCCGGCATTTTTTGTGTGCCGCTACTCACTTAAGCGTACCACAAAAAAATACTTACATGCATGTACCAACAGTACATCAAATAATAAGAAATATTTTATTTGATGATCGTAAAAGGTAAACGAGAGTAATAAAATATCTTTAGGTATAGTGATATGATTTCGTTGCTAACCTGAACAACAAAAAATTATGAAAAAACGCAAATAACAGAAAATGGATAGTTATACTTACAAATGCATTTACCAATTGTAAATCAACAATTGTATATACAATATTATCATTTCCCATATTCTATTTCTTTATAAATTCATATTAAATAGCTGATATAAACAAACAATATCTGCCCAAGTAGATATACATGACATGACATAAACATAAGTATTATATTAAGCACCCCATTCACGTTTCGATTCAATTGGTAACTGAGTCGGTTGTTGTCCAAATCAAATCGTGTATGGCTCTGTCAATTGATTAGTTTGGCTGTTGTCGAGTTAGTTGAAGAAAAATCAAAAGAATTTCATTTTTCAAGTTGACTAGAGAATCTTTCAATTCGATTGTGTTCGAGTCTCTTGATCAGCTGTCAAAATTTATGTTTTCAGTTTTATTTTGTAAAGAAAAAGTTAAGTACTTTGAAAATTGTATTTAATTTCATTGAATTTTAAATAAAAAAATATAAAAATTAATAAATGAATGCAATATATGTTTTTAATATTTAAATTTGTAATTATGAAAAAAAATATAACTTTGACAGTTGATGAACATCGTTCAAGTCAGTTTATGAAGTGTGTGGTCAAGAATAAATTCCATTGAAAAACTCAACTAACGATTGATTTGAAACGTGCATGTGGTGCTTTAGACTTAACGTCAAATACTTGTATCGATAGCTTAATTTAGAAAGGCCGTATCTCAGTATTTTTTTCTTTTTATAATAAATTTTTTTAATTTTTCGATACATTACATATTCTTAAAAAAAAAAATTAATGAGTGGAGGCTGCTATTTATACTAGAGTAACGATATCCACCTTAGAATTTTTAAAATTGTTGTAATTTTTGGTTTTTTATTTAAAATTTCCAAAAATTAACTGAATCAATCGATTCGATTAAACATATCAACAGATGAAATCCAAAAAGATGCATATGTCATAAACAACAAAAATTAATTATTCCTTAAAATTTTACACTTATGTAACTATATAGAAAAAATAACGATTTTATTAATAGAATTCAAAAGGCCGTAACTACATTGCCAACAAATAAATAAAAAAACCAGAGACCGAAAATAATTGTTATTTTTTTATTTGAAATGAAAAGGTTACTGAAAAATGTGTTTTATTTGGTTTGGGTTATTTTTGACCATTATCGTGAGAGATATTTTATTTTGGTTATTGTAACCAATTTAAGTGAGAAATATTTTTTTTTGGTTACGAATAACAATTATAGCAACCAAAAATTTTTTTGGTTACCAATAACTACACAGAGAAAACAGTGCCTAATAAATACCTCATAAAATAGAACAAAATTAATAAGAAATCTCTATGGTTTTTTTTCAATAAGGAAATCTTATTAATTTCATAGAGAAAACCTTTTTAAAAAAATCAAGAGGTTATCTTATTGATTTTTTCAATAAGGATTTCTTCTTGATTTTATTAGGCTATCTTATTCATTTTTTCAATAAGGTTTTCTTCTTGATTTTATTAGGCTATCTTATTGATTTTTTCAATAAGGTTTTCTTCTTGATTTTATTAGGCTATCTCATTGATTTTTTCTATAAGGGTTTCTTCTTGATTTTATTAGGCTATCTTATTGATTTTTTCAAAAATAAAACACAATATATATTGATTTTATTTGAAAATTTTATTTATTTTCATTTACATATGTATTTACTTAGGAATACACACAATATAGTAATAATAAGTAAGTTTTGTTAGCAGTATCTTTTTGAATTTTTTAATTACATATTTGCTTATAAATATTGGGTAGTGTGAATAAAAAAAGCATTTGCTTTTTACTTAGAAATTTGTTTGAAACAAACAAAAAGTACATATACATTTAAGACTTTACAACAAATTTTAAAGTAAATCGCAAATGCCTTTTTAGTATTCACATTACCCATTAATACGTACTTAGGGCTATTATTACAACTTGTCGTTAGTTAAAGGCATGATTTTATCAGATATATAAATGGCTTTGCATTATAAAACCTTCATTTAATATTTTTTTGTCCATTAAGTGTTATTATTATTAATAATGACATCAATAAAAAAATTAAAATTGTAGCAATGCAAAGCTATTTATCGGGCAGACAAAATCAGACAAGTAGTAATAACGGCCCTTAATATATTATAATTTTCATATATTTAAAAATTTCATATAATTAAAATTAATTGAAAATTAATCAACACACTGGTCACCCAACCTGTATTGAAAATCTCCACTCCAAGGCTCTTGTATTTCCAGAGATTATTCCTTACCAAAAAACATACTACGATTATATATGTACATAAATATAATAATAATATAGATATAGGTACGCACTATTTATAATTAGTTTTATTTTAATTTAGTTTATATTTTATGTTAGTGGAAAAATATTCAATTGTTCTTTCGACTTGTTCACTTCGCACTGGTTCACTTTCAACTAAAAGTTTAATTTTAATACATATGTACATATGTATGTATGTAAAGTAAAGAAGTAAAGTTATGAGCGGCAACACATATACAAAAATACATAAATACCCAGTTAGCCACGTCTTTAAAACATCTTCGACGACGGGTACAAGACAATAGTAAGTCGTACAAGACATATTGAAGACAGCGCCATACAAATCATCGACGAATACTTCATACAAATGGAGGCTAGGTTACACAAGACGAGATGAGCGAAAATGTCGCTTAGATTGTCGTAAACACGGCTTTATTGAAGACAAAACGGGGGACATTGTCGTTCAGATTGTCCTCAAAAAAGTTTAATTGATGACAAAACATGTGACATTGTCGACGATTTCCTTTAAATTGTCACATGTCGTACATTAATCGTAGAAGACAATGGGTAATATGAATAAAAAAAAGTATTTGCCTTCTACTTAAAAATTTGTTTGAAATCCCAAATATGTGTATTTTTTTTTGTATTTTTAAACAAATTTTTAAGTAAAAAGCAAATACTTTTTTTTTATTCATACTACACAATGTCTGCGACGATTTGGCTAACTAAGTATGAATGAATATTGAAGTTTCTGCAGCAGAGATATTACGGAACAAAAACGAAAAAGATCATTAAAAAATTGTCTCTATGTTTATTTATATACATGCATAAATGTACGTACATACATACATAAATGAAATAACAAGAAACATAATAAAATCAAGAAGATTTTCTTTTAAAAAAATTAATAAGATGCTTTACACATAATCATATAGGAACCTAATAAATTCAAGAAGAAAACTTTATTGAAAAAATCAATAAGATAACCTAATAAAATCAAGAAGAAAACCTTTTTAAAAAAATCAATAAGGCAACCTAATAAAATCAATAACAAATCCCTATAGTTTACAATTTATAAAAAAATCTAATAGAATCAAGAAGTTTTTCTCTATGGAATGTTTTTTTGGTGCCAAAAATAACGGAAATTGAGTAAAAAAAGTTGTGAATAATAAGATTTCTTCTTGATTTTATGTGGTTGTCTTCTTGATAAAATTAATAAGATTTACCACATAAAAACAATAAGGAATCTCTATGAAAAAATCTTCGCTTCTTTCTGCTGGGATACCCCTTAGCCTAAAAACGTTTCATAGAGAAAATCTTATTGATTCTATGAGGCAGTTTTTTTTTCTATGTAAAGGGTGTTTTTTATTGGGGTATAGAACTTTAAGTTGGCATCACTTTTTTAACTGGCGGCCATTTTGTCAGCTGTCAAGTGATTAATATTTAGTTTGGTTTGCCATTTTATCATGAGCAGGTTGACAAAAGAACAACGCTTGCAAATCGTGCAAATTTATTTCGAAAATAATGGTTCAGTTCGCGAAGTTTACCGCAAGCTCCGTCCATTTTATGGTCGACATAATCGTCCATCAGAGCAATTAATTCGGTTAACCATGGATCGTTTTCGCACTACGTTTACTCTATGTGATGATACGCATCCGCAGAGACGTCGAACAGTGCGCACCGAAGAAACAATTGCCGCTGTATAGCAAAGTGTTGAAGAGGACCCGAATGAATCGATTCGCCACCGTGCACAGCAATTGGAGCCGACTAACCGACTATTTTGTTCCCGAATTGGATGGCATGAATGTGGATGAGTTGTGGTTCCAACAAGACGGCGCTACATGCCACACAGCGCACGTCACAATCGATTTATTGAAGGAAACATTCGATGAGCGCATAATTTCGCGGAATGGACCTGTCAATTGGCCACCAAGATCGTGTGATTTGACACCATTGGATTATTTTCTTTGGGGATATGTGAAGTCGTTCGTCTACGCCAACAAACCAGAAACGTTAGGGGACTTGGAAGCCAACATTCGTGGCGTTATTGCCAACATACGGCCCCATATTCTCGAAAAAGTGGTTGAAAATTGGACCTGTAGAATTGGCTTTATTCGAGCCAGCCGCGGTGGCCACATGCCCAAAATCATATTTAAACATTAATGGCATTAAATTATCCTTCCAATAAAGCCAAATTGATGGACATTAAAACGATTTTCTTGTGTTTTATTTCAATTCAAAGTTCTATACCTCTTTAAAAAACACCCGATATTATCTAAAGAATTCAAGTTTTTTGCTCATTGCTCCCTAAAATACGGTATTTTATATGTAAATGAAGCATTTTTAAGGTGTTATGCAGGACAAGAATGGGCAGTTTTATAATAAATATTTATCAATTTAATAAATACAGTAATTGAGGTATTTAAACTAGTTATTTTGCTTTTTACTTTTCTTTTCGACAAAATGTCCAATTATGTTCAAATACGTGGCGTTTTTCTTAGCAAATTTCTACTCAAAACATTATTTATTGCAAAAAAATATAATAATTCGCATGGGATTAAAATAATGGAAAATATATCCAAAAAATTATTATATAGACCGCAAAAAGGCAATAACTCGAGAATACGTTTACAACATTGTATATGTAAATCGAGAAAGCTTGCAAAAATGTGAATATCTGTAAAAAATATTCGTAGATTTTAAGAATCAAAAATAATCTCATGTGCAAGAAATTGTGAAAATTCGCAAATAATTTTTTTATAAAAAAAATTAAAATTTATTTTTAAACGCTAATATTAAAAGGATGCAAGGAATGCAAACAACTTGAAAAATTCGCAAAAATTACGAAAATTCGCAAAAACTCGGTAACATCAAAAATATATCCAAGTCTGATACTTATTAAAAATAGTAAAACTGAAACAAAACAAAGAATTGTGAACAATCACTTTTACTGCAAAAATTGCCAAAATTATAAAAATTCGCACCAAATTTCTAACATCAAATAGATAGATGGATTAAAAATCGGTAAAATAACAAGATTTGGCCTAAAATCACTCTTATCGCGAAATTTTGGCAAAAAATTGCAAACAAGCCCGAAATTGTTTAGGGGAAATTATGAGGAATGCCAAGAAATCGGCAAAATGTGTAATCAAATTAAAATTAAAAATTAAAGTTATGCACGAGAGCAATAAGTTGTATTTAAAATTACCTGATTCGCAAAACTAACTGAAATTTGCAAATAAGTCCTAAAACCCTAAAATTTTAAAAGGGCTCGAAAAAATTTTGTTTTACATATCGGATACAGATAGAAGTAGTTCAATAATTTTCTAAAATACCGTATTTTAGGTAAAAATAACCAAAAAATTTAAACTCTTTAGATAATAGTTATTGGTAACCAAAAAATTTTTTGGTTGCTATAATAGTTATTTGTAACCAAAAACATATATTTCTCACTTTAATTGGTTACAATAACCAAAACGAAATATATCTTACGATAATCGTTGATTATGACCAATATTTAAATTCAACAATTTTAATGGTTAAATATAACATTTTTGTCGTTTCTCTTATAACTGTTATGTCCCTGAAAAAAACACAAACAACATTTTTATATAAAAAAAACTAGGTAAAGGTTACCTAGTGTTACTTTCTAATACATATTTGGGGGATTCCCGCGGTAGTCACAAAGGTCATATTAATACAATTTTTGCTTTGAACAAAAACCAAAAGCAATTCAAAATATTTTAAAATAATTTAAAACATTATGACAATATTACTCCTATGACGACCTTTTGAATTCAACTCGTTTTTTACATGATTCCTTTTTTATTTTACATGTTTTTTTTTTATTTGTATGTAGAAAATATCATAGCTATTCAATATGATTTTTTTTATTTGAATTTTTTCATAAAATTAAATTAAACTTAAATTTTATTTCTGTTTAAGAAATAGAATTTCATTGAAATCATTGACATTTCTCATGAAATAAATTAAAATTTGATGTTATTGATTTGAAATAAAATTTTTCAAATGTAAATTTATTTTTTTTGTCAGAAAATTTAAAACAAATCACGCCTTCAGAAACTCAAATAAAAATATAACAAATTAATGCTTTATTTGAATTCAGCGACTGAAATGTTTTTAAATTATATTTCTATTGTTTGAATGAAATTTTATCTTATTTCATTTGAGTTTTTGAAATTCAAATAATTTTATATTAATAAGTCAAATTTATATTATTCAACAAAAACTTTTTTGATTATTTCAAAATCATAAAAAATAGTTTCAAATAGTTTTAAATTGTCAAAACGTATACAAATAAAAAAATTTTCTTTTATTATTGAAAATGATTGAAAATGATTTCTATGTAGTAATGAGATTTTTCCTGCGAAGACCTCTAGAGGAACCACCTATTGTCTCAATTATCTATTCCCTCAATTATCCGTGTTTTGTCTACTTTTAACGTTATTTTCATATAACAAAATATTTAGCTCAATAAAAATAACAAGGTATTGGGTTTTTGCAAAGCTTGCGCGAAATAATTATGTGCTAGCTCTAAATAAAATTCAAATTTTATTGTACACCTAAGGAAATTTCATAGAGAAAAATATAATGAATACCAGAGGCTCAGTAGTAAGAAAAGATATAAGAAAACCGCATTTGCACAAAAAGTGCTCTTTTTCATTGCTGAGTGCGTTTAAAAAAAAAAGTTCAACTATAGATCTCTCTGACCTAAATATTTCATATGTGGTTGTTATATATTTTTAAGTCTAATAAATATTTCTTTTTATTTTTTAGAAATAGTTTCTATTCAAGAAATAATAGCCTGATTTAATTGATTTATTGTTTTTTGTTTTCAAATTAAATTCTGAGAAAAACTATTTGATTTTTTTGTAGTCAAATAAGAGTCTGAACCAGTGTCCCGCAAAATAAAATAATTTTGCACTTGAAGAAAAGTTTTGTAATATAAAACACATGATGTGGTTATTAGTTGTTTGAATTTTTTTGTTTGTAAATAAGCAATTTAATAAAAACTTAAATAAAAAGTAAAAATTTAATAACCGTTCAACAATTTAGTGTATAAATTCAAAATTAAATTTATTCGCAGATCTGTGGATAATATTAAAATGCCTTTTTAATATATTTTCCCTATTATTTTTTAATGTTTCATAAAATAAAATGCATTGCGTATTGCCAAAAACATTTTTAATCACGAAATATTTCCCAGCTTCCATAATTATATTATCAATTTTTTGTCTGCAGAAATTTATTAAATTTGAACTTTAATTTCGTTCCGTGTGCTCTAAAAAACTAAACAAAAACCAGGAAAAAATTAAAACATGCGTGCATAACTTAATTCGTCGCTTGCTCAGTGACGACTAAATGAAAGAGCATAAGCATGTGTGTGATTTTCATCCGCACAATTGTGCTATGGCTTGCGGGTTACTGGTCTAAACCAGTGTCCCGCAAAATGAAATATCTTTGTATTGGTGAGAAAAATGAGAGTAAAATAAACAATTTGAACTATAATTTCGTTCCGTGTGCTCAAAAAAATTAAACAAAAAACCAGGAAAAAATTAATACATGCGTGCACAAATTAATTCGTCGCTTGCTCAGTGACGACTAAATGAAAGTGTGTGATTTTCATCCGCACAATTGTGCTATGGCTTGCGGGTTACTGGTTTAGACCAGTAACCCGCAAGCCATAGCACAATTGTGCGGATGAAAATCACATACATGCTTATGCTCTTTCATTTAGTCGTCACTGAGCCAGCGACGAATTAAGTTGTGCACGCATGTATTAATTTTTTCCTGGTTTTTTGTTTAGTTTATTTGAGCACACGGAACGAAATTAAAGTTCAAATTTAATAAATTTCTACAGACAAAAAATTGATAATATAATTATGGAAGCTGGGGAATATTTCGTGATTAAAAATGCTTTAGGCAATATGCGATGCATTTTATGTTATGGAATATTTAAAAATAATAGGGAAAATAGTTTAAAAGGCATTTTAATAGTATCAACAGAGCTGTGAATAAATTTAATTGTGAATTTATACACTAAATTGTTGAATGGTTATTAAATTTTTAGTTTTTATTTAAGTTTTTATTTTATTTAAAAAAAAATTCAAACAACTAATAACCACATCATGTATTTTATATTACAAAACTTTTCTTCAAGTGCAAGTTTATTTTACTCTCATTTTTCTCACCAATACAAACATATTTTATTGTACATAATACAATGGAAGACGGCGACGGCAATACTTGTTATTGTTTGTTTAAATTTTTATTCATTTTTTTTGTTCATACATTTTCATAAAAAATTTACTCTTTGTGTTAAATATTTTGTGATGGCAGTAGCTAAAAACAAAAAATAATTAACATTTTATACATTCGCAGATATGTTTGATATATTTTTAAACTTTTATATTTTATGACAAAAATTTTTGAACTTCAAAATCATATTTTTTTTACAATAATGTTGTGAACACCGCCAATTATTCAAAAACTATGGCAACATATGAAAGAGAAAGAGTGTCAAAAATTGAGAGATTAAGAAAGTCCGCAATGAAAATATAATAGATTTTAATTTTATTCCGTTCCGCACTGCGGTTTTTTACTCTAAAATCGTATAAAAAACCGTACCGCAATAATTATCGTTACATTGTGTTCAGACTCTAATGTTGAAATGAATTGGATTCAAATTTTGAATATTTCAATTCAATAAATTTTTTTTGTTTTAAAAATACGAACAAAATTGTATTTCGAATATTGTAAATTGATTTAATACTCTAAGGGTCATTATTACAACTTAAAAATAGTTAAAAGTAGGATTTTATCGGACGTATAAAATCTATCCTTTAGTGAAAATTGGATTTTACTTACCATGTAGACTAACTTGCCTGCAATTTATCGCTCACCTTAGGTTAAAGTAAAATTTTGCATATGATAAAGTTTTTATACGTCCGATAAAATCCTAGTTTTAACTATCTTTAAGTTGTAATAATGGCCCTAATAAATTTATTTGAGCAATGTATATATTTAAAAAATTTCAATCGTTTTAAAACAAATAAATTGTATTGAATTTTTACATAACAAATAATTGTTTGAATTTTTATTATTTCTAATTTAAAATAAAAACTATAACTGAAATAAAAATATTTTTATTTTTCATTCCATTCACTTATTACAGCTATGGAAAATATCAAAACAAAAGGAATGCGAATTAAGAAACATAATTTGACTATATATTGATGGTTTATTAACGCTACCTCGTAACTAAAAAACTAGTACTTTTCAGGGGAGAAAAAAAATTCTTTATAATAAGTATTTAATTTTTTTTTAATAAATGTTTTTTTTTATAATCTAATTACTTGGATGATTTTTGTTAAATTTACAATACAAAAGTTGTGTTAAAAGTAATGTATCATTATTTATTCGCATTTTTTGAGATACACAAAATCGGAAAAAATCGAGTTACGAGGTTGCGTTATTAAACCATCGATATGTATCTTATTGTTACTTTTATTAAAAAAAATCACTTAGGGCTTTTTAGTTTCAGAGAAACCGATTCCAAAACGCCGTAAGTACCATTAAGAAAAAATGAATATTATTTCTACTCTACCTTCGTTCTAAAATTTGGCTATTGAAAAAAACTAATCTTTAACTTATAAAGTTTCCAATTCTGCTGTAAAAAAATAAATAAAAAGTACAAATACAGCTTTTTGGATTTCAGGCGTATATAAATATAAACAAATAAGAAACAAAGAATTTTTTCTACAAAAATTTTAAACTCGAATAAACTAGGGTACATGTGTGTAGCCCATTATCATCTTGACGTTATTATTGATAATTTAAAAGCAATAAAAATCTAATTCCAAAAATTTTTTTCCACTTGATACTCAAAAAAATATATCTATTTAGAAAATATTGAAGTAAGTAATAATATAAAATTTTTTTTTTATCTTTTTCAGGTATGTACAGGCCACTTCGGAATATGATTATTGGGACCAGCTCTGGTAAAATATTTAAAAAAGTCTGCTTTATAATCAATTTCAATGTATTTATATTAAAAACTATTCTACGGATTGGTAAAATAATAACTTGAGATAATTGGTGCATTGAAAAAATTCTCATTTATTGTTATCATTCATGACTAGTGTTTTTAACGTAAGTTCCCGGGACGGGAAGTCCTGGGAATTTCTCAAAATTCCCAGTCCCGTATTCCCGGGAACATAAAGCGGGAACACCCCGTAATTTTTGAGCACAAAAAAGTCTATTGTCTGTAGATTCTTATTAAGCCATGTTGAGTGTTTATTTGTTTTCAGAAAATTCCGTAGCAA